>CM077025.1:33041603-33451603 GCA_039090855.1 Macrothele yani
CGTATATTTTACGAAATTGATAAAAACAAAATTAATATTATCTGATTTCAATAAAAATACAGGGATAATGAGCTTAAAGGCAAGGAAGATTTCCATCTCTGCAGTGTTTTAAATAAGAAACTGAAAAAACGAAACCAAAATTCCAAAATTTCACACACAAAAATATGTTGTGGAAACATCCAGCTTTGTGTACCTTTTGTTTATTGAAAGTTTAAAGACCACCGTGAGCAACACAATGGGTCATAAGCAGTCGTCTATCCCTAATTTCGGGCCACTGGTTGTAAGGAAGGAAGAGAGCCAGCGCCGTAAGACAAACACGACATCCATGCCCCACCGGGATTCGAACCCGGACCCCTTTCGGACGAATGATCCTAAGCCATCGCTTAGACCACTGCGCCATATCATATCTATCTCTCAAATTAAAAGGACCCCACTGTAAAGACACGTGCTCAACCAGCGTTAGAATTAGTGGCGATTAATGGCACGATGCACACATTATAAATTTATGGGAAGATCAATAACTCCTTCTTCTCCATGTAAGTCAACTTTACTATCATACGGGTAACAATAAGAATTTTTTTTTCATTTAATTTGTAATTTGATGACGGATACGATTGACATCTATGCATTCTTTTTTTTTTTTTTTTTTTGGTGTAAAGATTAGTGTCTTAACCGCATGGATGCCACACGAATTTGTGTATTTTTGTCAGAGCTTATGAAATACAATTTGCTTTGAGAATTATTGAGTAAATAACAGCGAAAATAAGGTAAATGAATCATCTCAGTGTAATTTGAGCCGATTTTTTAAAACCGCGTATCGGCAGTAGAACCATCAAGAACCAGATTTCATCAAATATTTCAGTATCCATGGAATTGTAATCTTCCTGGAACTTGAAAAATCGGCATTCTAGTAAACATGTGTGAAATATCTAGATAAATCCTCAAACGGAGTTTACGGGAATGAGACCCGATAAGGTCCCACTTGTAGAATTTTGGTTGTATTCGCATTTACCAAATATACATACACAGGAGTTCTTTAAATTTTTTAATGGTAAAAATACATATAATATTTGGAGACTTTATTTATACTCACTTTCTTTTTTTTTTTTTTTTTTTTGATTGAAGGTTTAACGACCACCGTGAGCAACTCAATAGCCTATAAGCAGTCGCCGTCCTTAATGTAGGGCCACTGGTTCCAGGGAAGGGCCACTGGTTCTGCCGTAAGACAAACACAACATCCATGCCTCACCGGGATTCGAACCCGGACCCTTCTCGGACGAATAGTCATAAGCCAGAGCTTAGACCACTGCGCCACCGGGGTGACATACACACTTTCAAAAATGATTATTGAGATAAAGGAATTTAAAACTTTCTTTGAAATAAGATCCTTCTGTTTTATCATAGAAATGTAAACATCGATTGCCCTTAATGTGTAGAACTTGTTGAACATTACGCTGCTGGAATCGAATCCTCATTTCCCCCTTTAGAATTATACAGATTTAAAGTTTCCCTATTCGTAGACCACGTGAAATAGAGAACACTTTGTGTTGTCATTTCTAAACAAAAAATAAATATTTTTATCTTACAAACATTCGGAAAAAGTTTGATGTATTTAAATGTTATAGTTCTAATATCAAAAGCAATTTCTTCCAGTAAACAAACATCATCCCCTGGTATTAGCGTTCTACTTTTCTTGTCTTGTATTTTTCTTGAGACTCATTTTTCGAGTGCAATATAGTACTAAGCTGATTGAAATAGAGAATTGCCAAGAGATCGCTATATAAAGCCGAACATTCTACTTTACAAGAACAGAAAAAATTAGAAGCTAAAAGATAAGAGAAATGACACGAGTAAAATATGTCGTTGAACGTTGTAAAAGAAAAAAACTAAAACGGGACCTGATGGTAGTGTAGGACTTGAGAAAGAGGAAACATGGACTAAATTTAGCACTGAATTTATCAGGGAAAAGGAAGGAGAAGAAGTGATCTTGAAAAAACCAAATGGAGTGGTAATAATTAGAGTTTTACTCCGAGAAGCTGGACACAGATAAAAAAATCGCGAGATGCAGAAGAAAAAAATGTGGCCTGTTTCCAGCAATGGTTGGTAAACGGCGGAAAAAATGGGATGAAATGAAAATGCTCAAACGGTGTCTTTTTGTCTATAATCTAAACTGATTATAAATATTTCCTATACGATCCAACTAATACGTACAATGAATCCGCTTTATTAGTGCACATTTATATCATATTTATAAATTTCTGTGGTTTTGAAAATTTTTTGAGAACGTTCTCAAAAATTTGAACCTATAAAAGACAAAATTAAAGGAAATGGAGAATACGTATTAACCTTTTAAGCATGTACCAGAACCAAATGACACCCAAAATTTTCCGCACTCCTGAAACTGAAATGTTCACACATCGACTGGGTTTCACGAAGCTACGGGAAAACATTTAAATCCTCCTCTCGTCTCAGCAGAACCGACCAAAAACCTGTGAAATGCGGTACGATTTCACTTTTAGTCCTTTATTCTCTGGCCCATAACCCAATGTATGACGGAAAAGTGCTAGTACCCCTGACGCGGACACTACGCCACTGGACAAAGACAAGTGACTCACACATTTCTCTCCTTTCTTAGGTTCGTTGCCACTGTTATGCCCCCTTTAGCAAGTAATCAGTAAGAAAGGATCAGTGTCAGTCATCCCCCTAAATATCACTTTGAATAACAAAACTAAAAAGAAGTCAATGCTTTTTGATGCGCAAGTTCACTCATTCCAGTGGCGTTCGGTCCACTTCTTAAACAGAGAATACATTCGCTCGAACTGATTTTAGCACATTTCATTAATCTCGAGTTAATTCGTTTTAGCTGGTTAAAGGGTTAAGGAGATCTATGATACAATATACACTATATTAACAAAAGTCACCGGACACCCCTTCAAAAGCAAAAGAACGGATCCGCTGCGTTGCTAAGATGCGCGGTACAGCTGCAAACGGTATATAAACAAGCCTGCAGCTGACCGCGATCATATCGCACTGTGAGGTTGAGTGAATATGCCGCGGCGGGAAAGAACTGACTTTGAGAAAGGAAAAATTGTTGGGTATTATATTAGTGGGTGTTCATAAGAGTAACCGAGAGGCGTTTAAACTTACCCAAGTCAACTGCTTTGGATGAACTTAATAAGTGGAAGACACATGGCGTGCCTGAAGCAGCAAAACGTACCGGCAGACCAAAGAAAATCAGCGATAGAGGATGTCGAAGCCTCAAGTGTCGTCACAGCTAATCGACGGAGTACTGCGCAAGACCTCAGTGTACAGGTGAGTAAAAATGCTGTAATCTTGGTATGTACACATACCATTCGCAGAGAACTTCATCCCATAGGGTACCGTGATCGTGCGGCTGCTCATAAGCCTTTCATCTCCACTTTGAATGCTATTCATTCTTTAGCATGGTGTAAAGAACATTTATCTTGGACCATAGATCAATGGAAACGGGTCCTATGGACTGATGAATCCAGATACACGATCAATCAGCCTGATGGCCGTGTGTGGGTATGGCGGCAGCCGGAGGAACGCTATTTACCACAGTGTACTGTTCCTACGGTCAAGTTTGGAGCTGGCAGTGTACTCGTGTAAGGTTTTTTTTCGTGGTATGGTCCCGGCCCATTAGTTATCGTGGAGAAACATGTTAACCAGCCCGTCTGCCTCGATATTCTGTACAATTATGCCCTGCCAACCCTGTGACAATACTATGGACCCGCGCTTTTTTGGTACCAGCAGGATAAACGCCTAGCCATACGGCTTGGTTTAACAATCATTCCGTATCATGTGTGGACTGGCCAGCACACAGCCCTGATATTAATCCCATAGAGCACCTATGGGATGAAGTAGAACGCCGCATAAGAAGTTTGGAACCAAGGCCTACTACTAAGCAACAGTTAGCGGAAACATTATGTACTGAATGGAAGCGCATACCTATCGCTGTGTTCCAAAACCTTGTCGAAAACATGTCTCGAAGGGTCAGTGCATGCATTGAGGACAAAGGTGGACCGACAGCGTACTAATGTATGTCAATAAATGCTATGTTGTGTTTCTTTTCTAGGTGTTTGGTGACTTTTGTCAATATAGTGTATATGGATCTCATTTTGACAGGAGAAATAGAATCATACGAGAATAAATCGAAAGTAAAGCAATTTGTAAATTAAAATGATACCACAAGTGACAACAACCAACAAACTTAATACATCCTAACGGTAGTCTGTGAAAGTGGTATCTACATCAAGCAATGCTGGGCGTCTCTTGATCTTCCTCGCTTCGACGGCGAACGTGTAAATCTGGAAGCACATTTTCCCGATTACATCGCTGCTGAACAACATGACGTAATTAGATTTCCGCCGAAATATACAGAATAATGACAGCACAATATGGTGATAAATATATGGGACAGAGAAATGCTTATGAATGAACAAAAAGGTTTAAATCTGTCAGAAAAATTTTGTCTGACGAAGCTCGGCCATGGTACCCGTCAACGTCGCGAACTGAAAACCATGTTCATCGTGTACACACTCTCATTCAAGAAGACTTGCTCATTATTGCTACTGCTGTGGCTGATAATATGAGGCATAAGTTATGAGTTTGCCTATGCATTGGAGAGTAATGACTCAGGATACCGGAAAGCTTGAGGCGCATAGATCCGAAGCGTATTATTGCTACTGCTGTGGCTGATAATATCAGGTATGAGTTATGGTTTTGCCTATGCAATGGAGCATAAAGATTTAGGATACCGAAAAGCGTGAGCCGTGTGGATCCGGAGCGGATTATTGCCACTGTTGTGGCTGATAGTTTTAGGCATGTGTTATGGTTTTGCCTATGCACTGGAGCATAATGATTTAGGATACCGGAAAGCGTGAGCCGTGTGGATCCGGAGCGGATTATTGCCACTGTTGTGGCTGATAGTTTTAGGCATGTGTTATGGTTTTGCCTATGCACTGGAGCATAATGATTTAGGATACCGGAAAGCGTGAGCCGTGTGGATCCGGAGTGGATTATTGCCACTGTTGTGGCTGATAATTTTAGGCATGTGTTCTGGTTTTGCCTATGCACTGGAGCATAATGATTTAGGATACCGGAAAGCGTGAGCCGTGTGGATCCGGAGCGCATTATTGCCACTGTTGTGGCTGATAATTTTAGGCATGTGTTCTGGTTTTGCCTATGCAATGGAGCATAACGATTTAGGATACCGGAAAGCGTGAGCCGTGTGGATCCGGAGCGGATTATTGCCACTGTTGTGGCTGATAATTTTAGGCATGTGTTATGGTTTTGCCTATGCAATGGAACAGAACGATTTAGGATACCAGAAAGCGTGAACCAGGTGGATCCGGAAAGAGCTGACCCATCGAGACAAGCAACAATGCATGGAGATTTTCATCCAGTTTTTGCAGATATATGGAGACCTAATTTCACTGGAAATGATGTCTTCCCTTGGGACGAGACCTGAGTGAATCAGTTTGACAGTAAAATTCAGAGTCGAAGTATGGGATAAAAACACTCTTAATCCCCAGCAAAAAAGAAATGCAAAGATGTTCTCTATATGGAAGAAATCTTGCTAATCTTGTTTCGGTATATGCATGAGCCTATTTTGGGTCATTATCAAGAACTCGGACAAACTTTTAACAGTGAAAGGTATTCTGCAATGCTAAGAGACGAGCTGAAACCTGCAATTTACAACAAAAGAAGAGGATTGAGATCAAAAAAATAAAAAATTTACCTGCGGTAATGCTTGCTACCATATAACAGCTGCAGTGACAAAATTCAAGTTTGAGGTTCATGCACATCCATCTGACAGCCCGGATCTGGACCCAGATGATTTTTATCTCTTCGGTCCTCTTAAAGGTGCATTACTTGACAGGCGGTTTGATAGCAATTTAGAGGTGAAAGAGACGGTGAGTACAGGGCATCAACGACCGCCAAAAACCTTTTACGATGAGACAAGAAGCTTGTGGATCATTACAAAAATATATGGAAATCTAAGGAGACCACATTGAAAAAATAATATATGGTTATGTAGGTTTCACTTTGTGTGCAATAAATACATTTAATGATTTAGTAATATCATAATTATTGCTTACATATTGGGATTTCATGTCACCTGAGTGTCCATGTAGTGGTAGAGAATCTAGACCGATAATTAAACAAACGCCATTTGGAAGACCATACAGACATTGGCGAGATTATGTTTACAGAGACTTGAAAAAAATTTGTAATTTCTAGATTGCAGGGGATACTGTGAAGTTAGTATTATGGAAAATGTTTCTAAGACCCTTAGATGATTGAATGAAAAAAGATGAGTATTTAGAAAGAGTAAATTTAGTAATTTAAAAGGTGCATCTACGTATCTACAAAGTAAGTAAAATATACGTATGTTGTCGTTGTCTGCCCATACGGAAATTTACTTTAAAACGTAAAGCCGGAAGAAAGCATCTACTAGTTTGTTTTGGGTTTAACGATCAACTCGATGGAATATAACCAGTCGCCCGTCCCTAATTTAGGACCACTTTTTCAAGGGAAGGGAGAGAGCCAGTGCCGTAAGACGAACACAAAATCCATACCTCACCGGGATTCCAAATCGGACCCATCTCGGACGAATGAGTAGGAACCAGCGCATAGATCCCTAAGCGAACGCCTACTTGACTGAAATGAATACTAAAACACTTTTTCACTGTATTTGTTCATAAGAATCTCAAGCTGTCCTCATGAAACTCGTGAAGACAATTTACAGCACAGAAAAGAAACACATATTGGAAACATCACAAGCTTAGCAGTAGAGAAAAAATAGCAGACGATAGATTGCGATTTTTAAAAAGTCAGCTGTGATATAAAGAACAGAAAATTAAGGTCTTGGTCCCGGGTGTGATTATTCGATTGTTCGACAAACATAATACGTAATTTAAAATATTAGGTCACTACATTTTTTCTTTTTGCTTTAAAAACATTAAATCAGGGGTACAACACTTTTATAAATTTCAAGGAAAAAATGATATGAAAACAAAATCTGCATTTTCAACATGTCTTCAAGCAAAAACACTGAGAAAAAAAAGACATTTTGTAAAACAAAAAACAATTTCGGATCGCATGATTTATAAAAGAAAAAAACAACTCGGATCGATGTTAAAGTCATATTCAAAAAGCTTTAATTTCGGCTAAAGGCTAAAATGAAATGTAGGTAGGAAACAAAAACTTTATAACGTTCCTTTTTAATCGAGAATAAAATTTTACTCTGAAAAACAGAGAGTTCAGCAGAATCTTTTCCAAGTTAAAAGCAAGTTTCTAAAATATAAAAAATGCATGACATAAATTCTGTTGTCTGCACAGCCAAAGTACAATTTATTCAAACCAAGTAAAATAGCAAAGCTGTTGTACAGAAGGGTACAGAGGTTTCCGTGAATTCTCTAGAATTAACGGATACGCGGGGGTAAGATAAATGGAGAACCTAAAAGATATCAACAGTGATTGATAAAAAAGATGATTTGAGATTCATTCAGTAGAAAATAAAAGATAGCAGACGATTGATTGTACTTTTAAGAATTAGTTCTGACATAAATAACAGTAGATGAAGAAGACTTTAGGTAGCAGTGGGATTGTTTAACACACATAAAGTCATATTTTAAAAGAATAGCCCATTATGTTTTGTTTTTGCTTTAGAAACATTAAATCATTTAAAAAAATCCCTTTAATAACTCTTCGAGGGAAAACAATAGGAAAACAGACTTGCATTTTCAATATATCTTCAAAAAGATGCGAAAAGATGCATTTTTATAAAACAAAACAAAAATTGAGAGAAAAATGCGCACCGCGTGATTTATCCAAAAGTCAAACACCAAAAATTTCAATTTCATAGAAGGGATAAAATCCGGTAAGACGCAAAAACTCACTGATTCTTGCCCAAGTTAAGATAAACTTATTAAAGCATGAAAGTTGCAAGGTATAAAATCTATTCTCTAGAACCAAAACACAATTTATTCAAACTAAGTAAAATAAGTAAGTATTGTATAGTAAAGTATTGCCTCAATTTCCCAGAATTTTCTCATACGTGGGAAAAAAACAAATGACAATTATTTTTTCTGAAATCAGACTTAAGCGTAAAGCGGAATCCAGGATTAGGTCGTAAATATGGAATTAGGAAATTTAGGCGTACCATGATTTCCAGAATATCATAATTTAAAATAATAGGCTATTATAATTTTTCTCTGCGCAAGACGTACGTTGTAAGCCGCTGGATATCACCTCCGCAAATTATGGTCCCCAGATACATCTCTCAGAGTGGGGTGTTCTTAAACTAAATATCGTGGAGTAAATAAATCTTAAATTTATTTTATGGGGCATTTTGATATTTTTTTTATCTTCTGAAATTTATTTCCGGACATTTGGACAACCCCACAAAAAAGTAAATGGCGATGTGGTCAGAGTCGAGTCGTCAGACTAACATTCTGTGATGGGCCAGGTTTCCAGTACCACATGAGGTGCAGGTGGTGTGTTATATTTCTCCTATGGCTCTATCTCTGAGCCTTCCTTGAAAATAGTCACCTTAAATTTGGGGCGAGCGGCTCCTTATAGCTTCAGATTGTCACGAAGGGTCTAGAGATGGAAACGGGTCAGCGGGTCGGCAATTTCTAGCGGGTCGAACGGGTCGGGTCAAGGTATTCCTGGCCCGATTATTTCCGTTTTATGTTTGAAAAGCATATTTTTTTTTTTTTTTTTTTTTTTTTTTTTGCTTTTCAAAAATAAAACACACTGTGGAATATTTTGCTAAATACTAATGCTCGCGAACTGAAAAATAATTTGTCATGCAATATGAAAGAAAAATGCCCTCAGAAGGAAAAGTGTCCCTTCATTCTGAGGGACAATGATGAACTTTCAACTCATCGCGGACTTGTGAAAATTGGTGTTGCCGTGAAACATATTCTTAAACTTGATATGTTATCAAGAAAACAGCAAAAACTGAAATTAAAACATACAACAATTTGCTTAATGAAAAAAAAATCTGACTCTGTCAAAATTAGGTGGATCAGACTTAACATTACTGCTCACGGACATTTTGACTCTCGCAAATGTGTTTGAAAACATGTGTTAAAGAGTTAGGTTATGTATTGCAAATGAAGAACGACAGTTTTGATACTTCCTCTACGTAAGTGAGTAAATTATACGTTCCTATAATTCATTTGTTTGATTTCCATGTAACCTAAAATACCCACTGCACAGAGACTTTTTGAACGCCCTGTATATATATATATATATATATATATGCCATTATGTCTGTAAAAGAAAAGTGTTTGATCAATGCATCCTTCCAGTGCTTACGTATGGTGCAGAGACGTGGACCTTAACTAAAAGAGACATACAAAGGCTGCAGACAACTCAAAGCAGCATGGAGAGGTGCATGCTTGGTATAACCAGGAGAGATAAGAAGAGAAACTCGTGGATCCGAAAAATGACGAGAGTGGAAGACATCATGATCAGGGTTAAATCCCTGAAATGGCAATGGGCTGGACATACTGCCAGAAGGACAGACCATAGATGGACAGCCGAAATTTTAGATTGGATTCCAAGGGACAGGAAAAGACCCAGAAAAAGACCACATGGGAGATGGGTGGATGAAATTCGTAAATATGCGGGAGTGACATGGAGGAGACTGGCACAAGACAGACCGTTGTGGAGGAAACTTGGGGAGACCTTCGTCCAGCAGTGGATTGATAATGGTTGACAATGATGATGATGATATTAATTGGAAGTTTAACGACTACCGTGAGCAACTCAATGGGTTGAAAGCAGTCGCCCGTCCCTAATTTAGGGTCACAGGTTCCAGGGAAGTGAGAGAGCCAGTGCCGTAAAAGAAACACAACATCCATGCCTCACCGGGGGATTCGAACCCTGACCCCTTTCGGACGACTGATCAGAGGCCATCGCTTAGACCACTGCGCCACCGGGGCGGCATATATATATATATTTTAGTTCAAGTCAGATCTGTCCGGGTCAGTTACAGACCCGAGTCGAGATCCGGTCGGGTCCAATTATGTGACGTCCGGGTCCAGGTCTCGTCTGGGTGCAAAATTTTTGTCCCTTTTCCAACTCTGGAAGGGTCGTTAAACCATGACACGAAATGCTTCTTCCAGGTGTATTACCCCGAAAGGATTATTTTTAACTGAATATCTTCAAGAAATTAGTTTCACATCTACTTTATTGCGATATCACAACTTCCAGCAATTTATTTATCGTCTCCAATTTGGCGCTCTTTCTTAGTTTTCCCCTTTTATTTTTCGGTAAATTGTGTTGGAAAAATTTCAATGATCGTTAAATCGAAGGAAAATAACGGTACTTCCGGTGGCATAAATCGAAATGAAGCGAGAACACAATCACACAACCGAAAAGAAGAAGAAATCCTTGTGCTAAAGCATGCAGCATAAATTTGTCTTACCGAATCATTACCGCGTCCGGATAAGCTGTCACTTCCAGGATGGTCTGGCGAACCCTATTACGGGAGCCTGCAACGGTGAGTGAGTTTTGTAATGATGTGATGTGGTGGTTGCTCCGCTGTTCGTTACTATGGTGTCCATTTTTTCCTTCACCGTAAACACCTAACAAATACATGTGACACGGGCTTTTGTGCATATACTTCAATATTTAATCTGCGTTGCCTGACCCAGTGCGTTTCGTTTTCGACGGAATAAAATCACGACCGCTTTTGTGTTAGGCTATGTTGCTCCTCACGTCATGAAATAACGGAAACAAATGCAATTAATTCTTTTCTTTTAGCAACCAGAGTATTTTCTGTTGGTGCATTGTCTTAACAACAGGGGAAAAAATATTTACCCGCAGTATGTTAGGGCTTGACTTATTATACATTGCAGTGATATTACTTCATCTTTCCTTGCAAAAAACTTATGATCTGCAAATCGGATGTTCTTTATAAGATATATTTCTTGCGACAATTCAGATATGGATCGCAAAAAGTAATTACTAGTATATCGCAAAACCGGTAGCCAATTGTATTGCTTCTAAATATTTAACAGAGCATGTCGATTAAATTTTCACGCCCAGGAAATTATTTCTGGAATCGACACCACAAAATTGGTAGTCATTCCTACCGCTTATTAATATTTAAATAACCAGTTAAATATATTATCTTAGGGGAAGTTAGTACCAATGCCAAGAATTAGGCAGCCAGTCATGTTCGATATATGTAAATGTAATTTTCTTCACAAACGTTTAACTGCCAGAAACATTGCAAAAAATCAGTAAATAAAGTACTGTTTATAAATATTTGTTTAACTATATTAATACTAGGTGAAAGCCCGTTAACAATGACTGGGAAAAATAATATACGTTGATTAATTTTTTAACAATCAAGAATCTGAAAAGTGAGAATCCTCCAAATACGTGGCGTCAGTGAATAAACAAAGACATCGCTGTTTTCGCGTTTTAGCAACAAATAGCAACCGAATAACAATTTTTCGGTTGCTATTTGTTGCTAAAATGTTAAAAGAGCGATGTCTTTGCTTATTCACTGACGCCACGTATTTGGAGGATTTTCGCTTTAGATCTCGCCCTTTGGATTTAATATATATAGCCAGGGCCGTTAATGCCCACCAGATGGAGACATCTCAGTAACTGAGCCCATCTTACGGTATTATGATGTCAGAAGCTGACAGAAAAACACACATGGCGCCGTGGATTGTTGGCCACCGTGGTGTAAAGTTAACGAGCTCGGCTAGATATCGAGAGATCTGGGATTCGGATCACCAGCGGTGACAGAATAATAATTTTTCAGTTGCTATGTGTTTCTAATACGTGGAAAGAGCGATGTCTTTGTTTATTTATTAATCAAGAATTTTCTTTTTGTTTGTGAGCTCAGAATTGCGCAGTTAAAAATGTTAATATGTTGTGGTAGTTCATGCCCAGAAGTAAAACAGTTTTTTTCTTCTTTTTGTTTTCTCTTTTTCTTTTTATTCTTCCTTTTTCTTTTTGTTCTTTCTTTTTCTTTTTGCTCTTTCTTTTTCATTTCTTCTACAGATACAAATAAAAGAATACTTGGTTATATTCTGCAAAAAAAATTTAGCTATATTCTGAGAATTTCGTGGTATAAGGAAAAAGAAAGTTATTTCTTTTTATTGAAGGTTTAACGACCACCGTGAGCAACTCGATACGCTATACACAGTCGGCCGTCTGTAATTTAGGGCCACTGATTCCAGGTAGAGGACAGAGCCCTGCCTTAAGACAAACACAACATCTATGCCTCACCGGGATTCGAACCCAGACCCTCTTGGACGAATGATCATAAGCCAGCGTATAGCGCACTGCACCACCGGAACAGCAATGAAAGTTCCGACATCATTATTCTTATATCCATGAAATAATAATAACGCACTGTTATCTTCTGTATTGGAACTCTGGCTTTGTATGGATACAAAGAGACGAATACGAAGGGGCGGTACTTTCCCGGACCCCTCTCGGACGAATGATCAGAAGACATCGCTTAGACCACTGCGCCACCGGGGCGGAATTCTAAATGTGAAACAATGAACATTACATAAGTGAACTAGGAAATTACAACAACCACAAACAAGAAAGATGACACCGAATTTTCGGGTATAATAAGCACGTCTTTTGAATCCGTTCTGATGCAAATTAAATTTATCAAAGCTATTCAAAGTCAACGGAACCGGTATGGAAAACAATAGTATCTGACGGAAGAAAGAAGTTTTTCAATCGGGTTTTTAATCCCTCAGATATTGCTGTAAACGGAATCGTAAGCTTTCGCCAACTGGTTGCAGACTTGTGCGTTAAGAAAAACATGAATTTATATGAAAAACATTTCGCACCGGAAACGCTCTTCAACACACAAATAATTTTCCAAATCGGATTCTTAGAAACAGAGATATCGACAAAAATAAGATGTGACTTTACGTCGCCTGGTAGGAAAACCATGCATTAATTTAGGAAGAAAGTATTCTCAAAAAATTATCCATATAAGCGGTATCGGTCCAAGGAAAAAAAAAAAAGAAAAATTAGTCGAGTTTTTAGGAGCCCAGATTTTGCTACAATTACATCAGAAGCAGAAATTAACACTTATGCCCCCTGGTGGCAGAACCATTCTTAACCAAACATTAAAAATTATGTGAAAAATATTTTCCATCAGGTCATGTATGCGATACAGGAATAATTTTTCAAATCGGAGTTTTAGAAGCAGAAACAACGCAGAAAACGTAATTTACCTTTCTGCCCCCTATAGCGTAAAGTCTATGATTTACCTGAAAATTTTGAATTTATAGGAAAAACATTTTGCATCGGAAACACGATCCAGCAAAGAAGGAATTTTAGAAATCGGACTACTAGAAGTAGGGATATTGACAAAAATACAATATACGTCAACGCCCCCTGGCGTAGAAACCATGCATTATTTCAATAAGAAAATGTTCCTAAAAGCTTTGTCGACTTGAGTAGTATCGGTTAACAAACGACTTTTTTTTCAATCGAGATTTTAGAAGCTCATATTTTGCTGCAAATGCATCTGAAGCGGAAATTAAGTATTACGCCACCTGATGGCCAAATCATTTTTTTTACAAAAATTAGAAATTATGTGCAAACGATTTCCCATCAGGAGCTGTATCCCGTGCAGAAAGAATTTTTCAAATAGGAGATTTAGAAGCAGAGATATAGGGGGGAAAGCAAATTGCCTTTACTCCCCCTAGCGGAAACTCTATGAATTACTTGAAAATTTTGAAATTACATGGAAAAACATGTCACACTGAGCACACTATCCAATAAAGAAGGGATTTTTCAAATCGGACTCCTAGAAGTACAGATATTGACAAAAATAAGATATACATCTACGTCCCCTGGCGTAGGAACTGTTACACGGCGCTAGCAGAAGTCCTGCCGAGTCGGGCGGTAACGGCGCGTGGAACCTGTCATACAATTTTGTTGGCAGCGGCACCAGGTGTGAATCTCAGGTGCACCGCTGCACTCAAAGACTCACTCCAGAACATAAAAAATTAAAATTGGAAGAATGACCCGAAGCATGAGGCTTGGGTTAATCCACCGTGTGAACAAAAATAACAACAACAATAAAAAAATAAAATAAAAAAGCGAAACTTGGGGATCAGAGAGTTGTGATGAGGTTCACCCGCATTCACCAATTTGTGACTGAATGTAGTGGTCCGGATCTTACTCCGGTACATTCAATCTCCAACCAGCCAGTACAACACTCACTTTCGCAAATAACACATGATTCTCAAATACACAGCACAACATTTAATTACTTTGTGATTCAAACAGTATCGGCGCTCTCTGGGCGCATAGACAATTGCCCCTCTTATGTGGGAAGCACACAGTATCACACTTTACTGTCGGACGACGCGAGCCGACAGAGTCCCCACCGGACTATCTGATCAAGAAATACTACTCATTAACACACTAAATAGAACAGCAGGTGATATCATACACCATTGCTTAGAGAATAAAAAAGAAAATACATATGCAAAAGATCACTTTAGAAACACACGCGACA
This sequence comes from Macrothele yani, assembly GCA_039090855.1. Classification (NCBI taxonomy): domain Eukaryota; kingdom Metazoa; phylum Arthropoda; class Arachnida; order Araneae; family Macrothelidae; genus Macrothele; species Macrothele yani. Next base: position 33,056,161 of record CM077025.1, read on the forward strand.
CAAAAATACACAAGCACGTTAATTTTCTTTATAAACGATTACGGGTCCAAAATACTGCCAAAGTTAATTAACTAAATCCAAGCATGCACATGCAAAACCTTGCCCCGCTCACGTTGGCCCTGAACCAAAGTTAAAAGAAACTGTCTCTCAAAGCGGAATTTGTGGCCACACCCTCTCCGTTATTCTTGTAAAAGATCAGAAAATGGGCCATGTAAGAAATCGAAGTGCTTATGTGCAGATATTTCCTCTGAAGCTCAGCCACAAAGGAGGCTCAGTATTGTTGCATCTATGTCCATGCAGCTTTGGGTGTTGGGATGGCACAAGTTCGCAGGTGTGTGAAGAAAAATAGAAATATTCATGTACTTACAGTTTCTTGACCTTGCTGTGTACATCCAGAATGCATGACATAACAAAACACGACAACACACACACAAACACTTGCACCATGTGGCAGCACCGATGAATTAACACTTCTCTTTGACGCTCGATGTAAATGAAGCACACAACGTAATTTGGAGCACACAATGAAAATGGTGATTTCACGCCGCACTTTGTTGCGCTGATGAGAGTGTACACTGATCCACTCTTGTGAAGATTTGAAATTGACCGTTAAACAAAATAGTTCCTCTCACATCTGCTGTTGCGGGTTCCGAGACTGATTTTCGGCATTCCTGTGAAATGATTTCTGTTGTCGTGAAGAAATGATTCTGACCGTCAGCTGCCTGGAGAGTGGGAACCCCTCACTTCCGCTGCTGCTATAGTAGGATTCCATCCGTCGCTCTCTTCTGTCCTTTTGACCGTTCATTCACAATTCTGTCAATTCCTTTCCGTTAGCATAGCATCTACCCTGCCTGAGTATGCAGTTCAAATATGCACACTCGCAGGTTTTGTTTCCATTTTTCTCATCGAGTTGTGACCGCCAGCCCTAAGATTAGTTTTCTCGGCCGGGCAAAATCCGATGTGCTTTTTCTTTCCGCGTACATCAGCAACTACCTCCCAAAAATCGACGCTCGAATTCCCACCCTTTCTTTGGCGATTTTCTACTCTTAATTGCCCATTGCCCCTCGCAGACGTCGGAGTATCGTTCTTGCTGACAGATTTATGTGTCTGCTGCGGGTCTCTTGGCCACCCACTGATATAAACATACAACATACGGACCACAGAGTTTAAGCTACAAGCGGAAAGAAGGAAAAAAAAAGAAAAGTGATAAACCACTTCGAACATTGCAGCTCCCATCCGCATTCGAAAGCACATTTTCCCTCTTTCGTTTTGCACCCTCTCGAAGACCCTTGAGGTATGAATTTTTATGTTTCACTCGAGGGCTATGTGTGAGGTCTCGCAATTCAAAATGGCAAAATATTACATTTCTTGCTTTCAAGAGCATTGGAGCGACTTCTAAATTATCCCGCAATTTTGTTAATCAATTTAGTGAACAGCCGAAAAAAAAAAAAAAAAAAAACGTAAATGAGAAATAAATAAAAAAAACTGTAAACTGTAAAAGAACACGTGAGCCTGCCGAACTGTGATTTCCCGCTGTCTAATACAATATGCGACATGGCGGACAAATTTTAGAGTTTTCTTCAGGTTTTAGGGGGGGGGGGGGGTTGTCCACTGTAACAGAACCATGCAATTTTTTAAAAAGAAAATATTTCTAAAAGGTTTGTCGACATGAGAACTATCGGTCTATAAACGACGTTTTTTCAATCGAGAATTTAGAAGCTCATATTGTGCTGCAAATACATCAGCAGTGGAAATTAAGATTTTCCGCCCCCTGGTGGCCAAACCATTTTTTTACAAATATTAGAAATTATGTGCGAACGATTTCCCAAAAGGAGCTGTATTCGGTGCATAAGGAAGTTTTCAAATCGGAGATTTAGAAGCAAATATGTAGAGGAAATACAATATACCTATACGCCCTCTAGCGGAAAGTCTATGAATTACTTGAAAATTTTGAAATTATATGAAAACATTTCACACTGAAAACACTATCCAACAAAGAAGGATTTTTTCAAAGCGGACTCCTAGAAATAGAGATATTGACAAAAATAAGATATACATCTACGCACCCTGGCGGAGAAACTGTGGAATATTTTAAGAGTGGCATCAGTTCACGAAAGAATTTTTTCAATCGATATTTTAGAAGCTCAGATTTTATGGCAAATACATCAGAAGCAAAAACTAACCCTTACGCGCACTGCTGGCCAAAATATTCTTTACCAAAATTTTGAAATTATATGCAAAAGATTTTCCATTAGGAGCTGTATCCGCTGAAGAAAGAAAATTTCAAATCGAAGTTTTAGAAGAAGAGTTATCGGGGAAAATGTAATTTACTTTAACGCTGCCTAGCGGAAAATCTATGCCTAATTTGAAAAAGTAACTATATCTGTAATACTCTTCGACATAAATGGAATCGAAAGACAGAATAATTTTTTCAATCGGATGTTTAGAAGCAAATATGTGGAATAAAACGTATTTTTGAATTCGACATCATCTGCATTTACGTCCTCTAGCGGCGAAATTGCACATCGTAAAAAAGAAAAACGAAATGAAGGATCATCATTCGCACATTTCAAACTTCCCAATGCAAAAAGAATTTTTAAAATCGGACTAATAGTTGCAGAGATATCGTGGGTACAGACGGACGTACGGACAAACCGGTAACATATGCACGATCTTTTTTACGCTTTCCAACCGTGGGTTGAAGAAACGTATATGCTCCAGCTTTTTCCGTCCGTCTGTCTGTCGGCACGATAACTCACGTAAAAATGGTTCGATTTCGATGAAATTTTAGTATGTGGTAGGGGACCACCAGCGGACTAACCCTATTGAAAATGGGTGAAGTGGGGTCAAAGGTCACGCCATAAGAGCGGGATCCATTCAATTGCCCTTATGCGTCATAACTTGCGTAAATATGGTTCGATTTCAATGAAATTTTAGTATGTGGTAGGGGACCACCAGGGGACGAACCGTATTGAAAATGGGTGAAGTGGGGTCGAAGGTCACGCCATAAGAGTGGGATCCATTTCATTGACTTTATGCGTCATAACATGCGTAAATATGGTTCGATTTCAATGAAATTTTAGTATGTGGTAGGGAACCACTGGGCACGAACCCTATTGAACATGGGCGAATGTGGTCAAAGGTCAGGCAGGGCATAAGAGCGGGATTTATTCCATTGCCCTTATGCGTCATAACTTGCGTAAAAATGGTTCGATTTCGATGAAATTCTGGTATGTGGTAAGGAACCACCTGAGAACGAAACCTATTGAAAATGGGTGAAATGGGGTCAAAGGTCAGGGCATAAAAGTGGAATCCATTCTATTGACTTTATGCGTCATAACATGCGTAAATACGGTTCGATTTCGATGAGATTTTAGTATGTGGTATGGAATCACCTGAGCACGAACCCTATTGAAAATGGGCGAAATGGGGTCAAAGGTCAGGCAGGTCGTAAAGCGGGATTTGTTCCATTGCCCTTATGCGTCATAACTTGCGTAAAAATGGTTCGATTTCGATGAAATTTTAGTATGTGGTAGGGAGCCGCTGGGGACGAACCCTATTGAAAATGAGCGAAATGTGGTCAAAGGTCAGGACACTGGAGTGGGATCCATTCCATTGCCCTTGTGCATCATAACTTACCAAAAAATGTTTCGATTGCGACAAAACGTTATCATGTTGTTCCGGAGGTACGTGAACCGGTTCTGTTGAATATCAACGAAATGGGGTCAAAGGTCATTGCACAAAAGCAAGATTTATTCCACAGCCATTATTCTCATAACTTGCGTAAAACTGCTTCTATTGCGACAAAACTTCAGTATGTTATTCTTGAGGTGTACTGAACCGGTTCTGTTGAATATCATCGAAATGGGGTCAAAGGTCAGGACACAGGAGCGAGATTTATTCCACAGCCATTATCCTCATAACTTGAGTATTAATTTCTGGTATGTTGGAAAGCGTATCATAATCAATGCATTGCATGATTTTACTGACTTGTTTTACAAAAGATGGGCTAAAAATATTGTTTGAGTCAGAGTCAACAATTGAAACACGCAAGCATGAGGAGGCGGTAACAAAATGGGACAAACGTTTAGATGTTCTGATAAAGGAAATGATATATGCTTAGATAAATGTTTGCACAAATATGCCGTATTTTCACTGTTTCCGTGTAGCAATTCGTTCAGAAAACTTGAAAGTTACGTTTTCTTGGAGCGGAAATCGAATCCGCTTCTCCCAATCGAGCAGGCTATTCGTTACACACCCAGGACAAGGAACTAACAAATAACTGAAGCTAAGCAGATCTAGCTTAGATATCTCAGAACCGTTCAGATTTTGCACTGTCGAAGCTGTTTTGTGCTTTCTAATAGCACCTGCATGACCTTTTCACACATCCTGCATCGGATATAGGTCAAAAGTTCCAGTTCTTCCTGGGTTGTGTAACGGATCGCGTGCTCGAAAGGAAATGATGAGAGGTGGTTAGGTTCCCGCTCCAGGCGGATGTAATTTTCAAGTTATCTGAAGTTGCTACATGGAAACAGTGAAAAACGACGCATTTGTGCCAACAGTTACATTTGTGTTGCCTTCCATGTATTTGTGAAGAATTATTTCTTCACAGGGACATTTGCTTCCAATTATATGTACACCAATGAGCCAATACATTATGAGCAGCTACCTAATAAGCTGTAGGACCCCCTTTAGCCGGCAAAACAGCAGACACTCGGCGAGGAATTGACTTGATGAGGTGGCGATAGGTATCCTGGGGTACCTGGTACCATAATGTCAACAGCAAATCCTCCAGTTCCCATACATTTCGGGGGGGGGTGATTTAGCGTGAACCTGCTTTTCCAAGTCGAACCACAAATGGTCGATTGGGTTCATGTCAGGTGAATTCGGAGGCCAGGGCATTAACAGAAAGTCACCAGCATGTTCCTGTAACCACTCCCCGACGATTCTGGCAGTGTGGCATGCCGCATTATCCTGTTTGTAATGGCCATCGCCAGCAGGGAACACAGTTGCCATAAATTAGTGAACTTGGTACGCAATAGTGTTCAGATACCTGACAACTCTCAGGGATTGTGCTATTAATATAACGGGGTCTAAAGTGTCCCAAGAAAGCATCGCCCGCAGCATAATACCGCAGCCGCCGGCCTGTTTTAGCCAAACAGTACATCAAGCTTCCATAGCCTCCGTTTGTAATCGATGTAACCGCGCTCGGCCGTCTACGTGATGCACCAGGAATCTTGATTCATCAGACCAGGCCACTTTCTTTCAATCATCCACGGTCCAATCTCGATTATCTTGGGCCCATTTCCTGCCTTCTTGGCGATTACGTGCATTGAGCCTGGGGACCCTGCTGTCTTCGGCTACGTAGGCCCATGCACAATAGGCTGCGATGAACTGTGTGCTGTGAAAAATTGCACTGATCACCACTGTTGTAGCTGCGAGTGATTTGTCGCACTGTGGCCCTGTGGTCGCTGTGAATAATGCGCGACAATCCGCGTTCTCCTCTGGCATCAATGAGCTGCGGGCGGCACACGGCTGGACAAGGGTTCGTCATTTGGCCATCTGTGAACCACTTTTGACATGTACTCACTACAGTGGCACGTGAACAGTCCACAAGCCTCATAGTTTCCGAGTTCGTAGTTCCGAGGCTCCGTGAATTACAATTTGTCCTTTATCAAACTCCAATAAATCAGCAGCTTTTACCGTTCTGACTCCAAACACTCTACTAAACGAAAGCTGGTGTTCGGGTTGTATATATACTGCTCTGTAAACTTCAACTGTGCCGCCCCGGTGGCGCAGTGGTCTAAGGCGCTGGCCTCTGATCATTCGTCCGTAAGGGGTCCGGGTTCGAATCCCGGTGAGGCATGGATGTTGTGTTTGTCTTACGGCACTGGCTCTCTCCCTTCCCTGGAACCAGTGACCCTAAATTAGGGACGGGTGACTGCTTATAGCCCATTGAGTTGCTCACGGTGGTCGTTAAACCTCCAATCAAAAAAAAAAAAAAAAAAAGAAAACTTCAACTGCGCCACCGTTCGGTCCCTAGGTGCGCTCATTTCTCTAGCCTGGGGGTGGTCATAATATAACGGCTGATTGGTGTATATAAATATAATACTATCCACCCGGATGTGTACTATTTCACTCTTTTAAGCCGCGTATATGATAGAGAAGAATCATTCAATTCAAGTATTGCAGAACAGGAATCGGAACCTGACCAGTAAGATGATATATTTACTGGGTGTAACAAGTTATCTCGAATCTTCCTTCGTCTGGTTACGACTATTTTTTATTGGGGGTTTAACAACCGCCCAGAGCTACTCGATGGGCTATAAGCAGTCGCATGTCCCTAATTTAGGACCGCTGGTTTCAGGAAAGGGACAGAAGCAGTATCGTAAGAAGAACACAGCATCAATGCCTCACCGGGATTTGAACCCATACCCATCTCGGACGAATAGACAGAAGCCAGCGCTTAGAACACTGAAGCACCGGGCCGTCCGCTTATGGTTACAGAATTTCCAGATTTTAATATTTCTTACGTACTTGTTTTTTATCAATGTTACTGTCCACAAAAATAAGCGTAAATAGCATTGTAATAATTGCTATCTGAAAAAGCGACTGTCGTCCCGCTGGTGCAGTGGTCTAAGCGCTGGATTAGCACCATTCGTCCGAGAAGGGTCTAGGTTCTCCAGAATTGCTTCAAAGATGGTGTGAAGTGACAGATGTTACTCTTAGTACATCTACTGTTAGACCTACTATGATTTACTTGTTAGTACATTTACTGTTTTACATCTCCCATGACTTACGTGGTTGCACAGGCAAGCGTAAACCACTGTTAACCGCAAATCAAAGACAGCGTAGACTTCAGTGGGCAAAACTCCATGTCTCTTGAACAACCCAGCAATGGGAAAATGATCTTTTCAGTGATGAATCAGAATTTTGCCTTAATGGGAGTCAGAGTAGTGCCTATGTAAGGAGATTCAAGCCTGAAGAATTCTATCCAAGTTGCTTAGTGACCTCTGTTAAGCATCCGGTGAAGGTAATGGTTTGGAGCCGCATGTGTGCGAATCACGTTGGGAACCTCCATATAGTCGATGATACGGTAAATGCTCAGAAATACATCAGGATATTAGAAAACAAGATGCTACCATCATCTAGAAGACTTTATGATAGCAATTTTATTTTTCAAGATGACAATGCTTCCTGTCATCGTGCTAAAGTAGTGAAAAAGTTGTTTCAGAAAAAAATGTTCAGCATCTAGATTGGCCACCACAGTCACCGGACTTATACCAAATCGAACATTTGTGGTTCAAAGTGTCGTATGAACTATCAATACAGAAACCAACAACCAAAATTCAACTCATTGAAGATGTAATTCAAATTTGGAATCGTATTGTTCAACCCAATCTTTTACAAAACCTTGTTCACAGTATGCCAGCAAGATGCAAAACTGTGATTAAAGTGAAAGGCTGGGCAACCAAATTATTAGGTACATTTTATAATTTTGCTTCATTATATTTCTGTACTAGCCTGTTGTACCCGTCGTTGACGGGCTAGATAGTCGTAACGGAATTGCAAAAAAGAAACGCCTAACATTTATGGTGAACTACTTTTCTGTACGTCTTAACGTTCGGTGTGATCAGGTTGATGTCAGCAAAGCGGAAAGACACACTCAGATCGGGTAGAAACGCGTAACATTAAATAACTAAAAGTCAAATTCATATAAAAAAAATCGCTTCGAGGTGCACCAGAAGATGTCTACAGGTACCTTCATAACACATTTCGTCGCTCTATGTCGCCTAATTATATGTAAAATCCGACTGACAGACGCTTTCTTTACATGCAACCTGATCACACCCAACGCGAAGGCGCGAAGATAAGTAGCTCACGATAAATTTGAGCCATTTGTTTTTTAGAATTTCGCTAAAGCAACGTTCTATTTTCTAGTTCACAACGTCGTCACAGTATGATGACCTGATGTATGACATTTTTGAATTAATAACGCAGATTGAAAAACAACGTTCTATTTTCTTTTTTTTTTCTTCTCCGCCCTTAAGGTCATAATACAATCGGCAAACATTGCTTACAAAAAAAGAGTGTAATAAATGTATTTACGAAAGAAAATAGTCGTAACGGAATTCTAAAAAAGAAACGCCTAAAATTTATGGTGAACTACTTTTCTGCACAACTTAACATTAGGTGTGATCAGGTTGATGTCAACAAAGCGGAAAGACACACTCTGATCTGGTAGAAACGCGTAACATTAAATAACTAAAAATAAAATTCAAATTAAGAAAAAATCGCTTCGAGGTGCACCAGAAGATGTTTACAAGTACCTTCATAACACATTTCGGCGCTCTAGGTAGCCTAATTCTATGTGAAATCCGACCGACGTAAACACACACAGTCTGTTTTATATATAGAGAGATTTAAAAGTTATTTCATTCCTTATGAATTAGAAAAACGATTTATTGCTGTAAGCCTAAGTATCGGATAAATGATCGTTTTCGTAACAATTTCGACTTGGGCATGATATTTGTAATGTATCTGAAGAACATAAGTAGCTACAGAAAAAACGAAGACATCTTTGAAATCCCCATTGAATTTCGCATCTAATGACATATAAACGATGAAATAACTGTGAAAATTAGTAAGTTAAACAAAGAGTTAAATTTAAAAATTCGCGGTTTTTGCAGGTGATGCATTATTTTTGGACACCACTGTAGAGTTCGACAAACTTGCTTAAAAAATTAAAACAAAAATTTTATGTACAGGTGTTCCACTCGCTATTGGCCCCGGAGTTCTCCATATAACTTTGGAAAGAAGACGAGTACGAAATAAAAACTCTGGGAAGAGGAACAGTAGAGCGTGAGGAAGAAACGCCGTAAGGAGCGAGACTGTTGGTCTTTCCAAACACAGGTGGCGCTGCGGAACGCCAGGTACATCATTCGCAGGCAGACGCGAGACGCGCGGCCAAGGTCAGTCTGGCATTAGCAACGCTCGTGTGCGCCTTGCAGACGGGAGTGCTGTGCTTTGTTTCCGTGTTTCCGTTGAAACATGAATCGGTACACAATTGAACAACGTGTTTTTCTGGTCCAGACCTATTGGACAGCTGGGTGCCAAAACCCAATTCCTGGCGAAATTTCGAGGTCGCAAACCACCAGCAAAGTTCTGCCTTCAGCATCTTGTGAAAAAACTGGAAACGACGGGACTTTGCTGAAGGTACACAGCGGAAGTCGGTCGAAGATGTACCAGGCAACAGTGGACGCGTTACATAAAGACTGCTAGCTTCTCCGACAAAGTCTTTGGGGAAACTGGGACAAGAAATGGGAACGTCCGAAAGCACATGCCAAAGCCGGCAAGCTTCATCCATACCGTATCACAGTTGTGCAGGAAATGCAACGGACTCCACGGACTCTCGCGGAAGACAACAACTGCCTCGAAGTGGAGCTTGTGACCGCCGAACAGCTGGTGCGAACCTTCGATAACGTAGAGCGTCGCGTTCAAGTATGTCTGCATACCGACGGCGGCCACTTCCAGCATTTCATTTGATAGCATCATTCATCCCATGGAAAAAATTAAGTCCACCTTTAATTACATGTCCATCAGTCGGTTATTTCGCAAGCTATGTGGAAAACGCCGAGTGGGACACACTGTACTAATACATCTCCTGTAATTTCATGAAAAGCAATGGTTCTATTACCGTGTATAAACTTACCACTGGCTCTGCGCAGTACCAACAAAGTACGGAGCTGTTGTGACTCCTTTGATTTTGGAGTCCCTTAAGCTCTTGATGAATAATACATTTTCTCTTCAAAAATTTTAAATACATTTCATTAGTTTAAAGAAAAATCACAAGTGTTGGGAAACTGCTGCCCTGACAGCTGGCAGTGATTGGTCACTGCTGGCTGATATCAGCCGCTCACAGTACGGTTGCGATCCGTTGGTGGTCTTCAATTTGCAGCCTCTAGAATGGTGGCCCTGCGCATCGCTATGAATTATGGGTCTCCAAGCTATCCCCACGAGTGGCCCGAAACTGGCAACAAAATCAACACCTACACGAGGGGCAAGCAGTGAGATCTGACGTCCACGCCGTCGCCATCGTGCAATTTTAGTGGATGTTAAGAAAAAATCTACAGGGAGACTATTTAATTTCCTTTTGAAAGGCCACGTTGACGAAGATTAACGTAGAAGGAAAATTACATAGTAAATAATGAATGAACTGTGAAAAACAATCAATTACTTTATTGTATTTATAGAACACATTTCACAGCAAATTTTTTTCACTAACACACGAAGAATCTAGAATACAGACATCCACGAAGCACACCCACTCCATTCCCATTAGCAACAAGAAATAATTTCCGAAACTTAATAAACGTATCAAATAAACCTGCGTTAACTTACACTAAACCGCTTCAAATAAAATTCCCTCAAAGGCATTAAAAAATTTTTGTTGTTGGAAAAAAAAATATGAATTATCTATAATGGTGATTTCTGTAAAAAAGGGTATAAATTATTTGGAAAATGATCACGTGTTTGGAAGAAAAAATTAACCAACGCTATGCGAGTATAATGCACTTATTCATGGGCTGAGTACGCAACATTGGAGAAATTCGCTGCCAAAAATAACCAGAAATAAGAGAAAATATCTTTCTTATTTCGAACAAACGTAGCTTCGGGCTGTGAAAAAATTGATAAAATGCTAAAACTGTTACAGGATGTGAGATGAATACGTAAAAAAATTAATTAAAGAATCGCCTTGCAAGATCACAAGGAAAAAATGAGTGACGTTCCCTCAATGTAAATAAAAAAATTATTAGATTGAAAAAACTAAATTTATGAATTATATAAAACGGACATTTATGAAAAATAACTTTCAATGTTACAAAATTAAAAATTATTCGTTTATATCGCGCGTGAAAGAGGCTCATCTTCGATCAAACTCTCTCAACTGGGAGCGCGGTATTGTGGTTAAAACATCTGCTTTGCCACCAAACTGTCGTGTGTTGAATGCTATCCTGACCACCTCGAACTTTTTCAGATCGGTGGAAAATTTTCCCAGCGCTATCGACCACGTGGAAAAAAAAAATTGCTCTCAGAGAAGGGTCGATGAGTTGCCAACAACTAGATAAGTGATGAAAACCAACATGACGATGCACAGAACACGTGATGCACAAAAATAACCTTTTCCTTGAAGCGGCGTGTCTTTTTTTGTTTGGAGGTTTAACGACCACCGTGAGCAACTCAGTGGGCTATAAGCAGTCGCCCATCCCTAATTTAGGGTCACTGGTTACAGGAAAGGGAGAGAGAGCCAGTACCGTAAGACAAACACAACATCCATGCCTAACCGTGATTCGAACCCGGACCCCTTTCGGACGAATGATCAGCAGCCATCGCTTAGACCACTGCGCCACGGCTTGTTTGGGTCTGGTGTTTACCCGGTGCGGAACAAGTCTAGGTGTGGATGATGCCAGGTGAACGTTACCTGGCATCATCCACACCTAGACTTATATCATAGGAAGATATATCATGCTCTGAAGCTGTTTTTCATGGTTTATGCTAGGCTCTTTAGCTCCAGGCAATGTTGATGCTGCTGCCTAGTATGACATTTTCGACATTTTTGTGCTCGCAACATTTTGGTAACAATCTGGTGAAGTCCTTTTCATTTATCAACAGCACAATATGTCTGCCGGTAAAGCGAGCTCCGTACAAGAGTGGTTTGATGTGATGCATATGGAAGAATTTAACTGACCTATGCGTCTGTCGGATATCAATCCCACAGAACACCTTTGGGATGAATTCGAACGCTGACTGGAAGCCAGGCCTAACCGCTTTACATCGGTGACCGCTGATGTTGTTGTAGCAGAATGGGAAGCAATTTCCGTGGTAACAAAATCTAATGGAAAGTCTTCTCTGGAGAGTGCAGGCTGGGATAGCAGCAAAGGGTTGACCAACTCAATAAAAAGTCCTTCTCTGGAGAGAGCAGGCTGTGATAGCAGCAAAGGGTTGACCAACTCAATAAAATGTCCTACTCCGGCGAGTGCAGGCTGTGATAGCAGCAAAGGGTTGACCAGCTCAAAAAATGTCCTTCTCTGGAGAGAGCAGGCTGTGATAGCAGCAAAGGGTTGACCAACTCAATAAAATGTCCTTCTCTGGAGAGAGCAGGCTGTGATAGCAGCAAAGGGTTGGCCAACTCAATAAAAAGTCCTTCTCTGGAGAGAGCAGGCTGTGATAGCAGCAAAGGGTTGACCAACTCAATAAAATGTCCTACTCCGGCGAGTGCAGGCTGTGATAGCAGCAAAGGGTTGACCAACTCAATAAAAAGTCCTTCTCTGGAGAGAGCAGGCTGTGATAGCAGCAAAGGGTTGACCAACTCAATAAAATGTCCTTCTCTGGAGAGAGCAGGCTGTGATAGCAGCAAAGGGTTGGCCAACTCAATAAAAAGTCCTTCTCTGGAGAGAGCAGGCTGTGATAGCAGCAAAGGGTTGACCAACTCAATAAAATGTCCTACTCCGGCGAGTGCAGGCTGTGATAGCAGCAAAGGGTTGACCAACTCAATAAAATGTCCTTCTCTGGAGAGAGCAGGCTGTGATAGCAGCAAAGGGTTGACCAACTCAATAAAATGTCCTTCTCTGGAGAGAGCAGGCTGTGATAGCAGCAAAGGGTTGGCCAACTCAATAAAAAGTCCTTCTCTGGAGAGAGCAGGCTGTGATAGCAGCAAAGGGTTGACCAACTCAATAAAATGTCCTTCTCTGGAGAGAGCAGGCTGTGATAGCAGCAAAGGGTTGACCAACTCAATAAAAAGTCCTTCTCTGGAGAGAGCAGGCTGTGATAGCAGCAAAGGGTTGACCAACTCAATAAAAAGCCCTTCTCTGGATAGAGCAGGCTGTGATAGCAGTAAAGAGTGGACCAACTCGATAAAAAGTCCTTCTCTGGAAAGAGCAGCCTTCTTTGGAGAGAGCATTCTGTGATAGCAGCAAAGGGTGGACCAACTCGATAAAAAGCCCTTCTCTGGAGAGAGCAGGCTGTGATAGCAGCAAAGGGTTGACCAACTCAATAAAAAGTCCTTCTCTGGAGAGAGCAGGCTGTGATAGCAGCAAAGGGTTGACCAACTCAATAAAATGTCCTTCTCTGGAGAGAGCAGGCTGTGATAGCAGCAAAGGGTTGACCAACTCAATAAAATGTCCTTCTCTGGAGAGAGCAGGCTGTGATAGCAGCAAAGGGTTGACCAACTCAATAAAAAGCCCTTCTCCGGATACAGCAGGCTGTGATAGCAGCAAAGAGTGGACCAACTCGATAAAAAGTCCTTCTCTGGAAAGAGCAGCCTTCTTTTGAGAGAGCAGTCTGTGATAGCAGCAAAGGGTGGACCAACTCGATAAAAAGCCCTTCTCTGGAGAGAGCAGGCTGTGATAGCAGCAAAGGGTTGACCAACTCAATAAAAATCCCTTCTCTGGAGAGAGCAGGCTGTGATAGCAGCAAAGGGTTGACCAACTCAATAAAAAGTCCTTCTCTGGGGAGAGCAGGCTGTGATAGCAGCAAAGGGTGGACCAACTCGATAAAAAGTCCTTCTCTGGAAAGAGCAGCCTTCTTTGGAGAGAGCAGTCTGGGATAGCAGCAAAGGGTGGACCAACTCGATAAAAAGTCCTTGTATGGAAAGAACAGCCTTCTCTGGATAGAGCAGGCTGGGATAACAGCAAAGGGTGGACCAACGCAATTAAAAGTCTTTTTCTATTACTGGAAGTTTGTGGATGGGTAAGTATCCGGGTACCTTTGAACAGATAGTGTACATGTTACGGTAAGAATGATTAATCCGGTGATTATGCATAATCGCCGGTTATTATGCATATTTTATATTTTGATTGGAGGTTTAAAGACCACCGTGAGCAACTCAATGGGCCATAAGCAGTCGCCCGTCCCTAATTTAGGGCCACTGATTCCAGGGAAGGGAGAGAGCCAATGCCGTAAGACAAACACAACATCCATGCCTCACCGGGATTCGAAACCAAACCCCTACCGGACGACTGATCAGAAGCCATCGCTTAGACCACAGCGCCACCGGGGCAGCTATTATGCATAATCACCGATCATGTTGGTGAGTTTGATAAATTTATTTCATATATTGCGAATTAATCACATTTGCCGGTGATAATGCAAATTCGCCACTTCGTAGTGTTAAATATGATAAATCGTACTTCATTAATCAAATTTATCGGACATTATGCATAATCGACACTCTAGGATGGTAAATTCGATAAATAGTGCATTCTCGTCTAGTAACCTTGATTTTAACGAGATTTATTTCATTTATTCTCCGGTAGATAGCTGTACAAATATTACTTTTGATTACAAAGGAGAGACGTCTTTCACAATTGTATACCAGAACCCAGTTTGTGCTATGTGACGAACATTTTTTTACAGTAGAGAACGTACCAAACATAACTCTGTCTCTTAAGGAGTGCGCAAGAAAAACCTCATTTTAGGAAGTCAGGGGTACCAAAGTTGCTCATGTAAAGGAAAGTGTAATTCAATCAAATGCAAGAAAAATGGAAAATTACATAACTCAAAATGGATAGTTTGCCAATGTTTGAATAAGCAGTAAGAATTATTAGAGTTCTACATTTCTCCCAACGTTTTTTTTTTTAGAAATGTCTGCACTCATAATTCTAATACTAAGTTGAAACAGATTTTTCTTAGTTTCCGTATATTCATTAAATCGTTCTAATATTAATGAAACAAAAAATGTATTTTTTATTTATTTTATCAAAATTAGTTTAAATTCATACCAATTTCATCTCGGAATTACATAAAATCGCCGGTAAAAGTGAGAAATTCTGGGATATTTATCAAATTTGCCAACTTCATTTGGAAATTATGTAAAATCGCAGGTAAAAGTGAGAAATTCTGACATATGTATCAAATTTACGATCTTCCTTTAGGAATTATGTAAACTCGCCGGCAAAAGTGAGAAATTTAGTGAAATTTATCAAACCCACTAAAATGATCGGTGATTATGCATAATCACCGGATAATCAGTTGTAGAAGATTTTAGGAAGGCAGTGTCTAACACCAGATCTTAAACAACCTTTAGAAATAATAATAGTAACAATAATTTTTATTTATTTATGTGTTACATGACAATATTAAGTTACAATAAATTATGCATACAAAGGCTATTAATTGAACAGCAAAGGGAACAAGAGAAAAGGCCTCTTAGGAGTCCTGAGAAGTTAGAATATTTGGGCTAGAGTGCCCGATAAGACAGTGACACGGAAGCAAAGTAGAAAGAGGGAGGAAGACGCCCTTTTTTATTACTAGGGGGACAGTACATAAGGTCCGTCGGCTTAACGTGCCTATCTGACGCACGGCGGATATTCAGTGGTTCGAACGTTCGTACCAGCCAAGGATCGAACCTGAGGTTTCTCCGTAGCAGTCACGAACGTTTACCACTAGGCCATCCGTGGCCCCAATCGGATAATCCCTTTTGCCGTAACATATACACTATATTGACAAAAGTCACCCGACACCTAGAAGATAAACACAACATAGCATTGATTGACATATATTAGTACGGTGTCGGTCCACCTTTGGCCTTAATGCATGCACTGACACTTCGAGACATGCTATCGACAACGTTTTGGAACACAGCGATTGGTATCCGCTTCCATTCAGTACATAATGCTGCCGCTAAGGGTTGCTTAGTAGTAGACCTTGGTTCCAAACTTTTTATGCGGCGCTCTAATTCATCCCATAGGTGCTCTATGGGATTAAGATCAGGGATCTGTGCTGACCAGTCCACACACGATACGGAAGTATCGTCAAACCACGTCGTAACAGTCCTTTCTTTTTGGCTTGGTGCAGTATCCTGCTGGTACCAACAAGGCTCGGTTCCATAGTATTGCCACATAGTTGGTAAGGCATAATTGTCCAGAATGTCAAGGTAGACGTGCCGGTTAACAGGTTTGTCCACGATAATGAATGAGCCGGGACCATACCGCGAAAAACACCCGCACACGAGTACACGGCCTGCTCCAAACTTGACAGTAGGAATAGTACATTGTGGTAAATAGCGTTTCCCGGCTGCCGCCATACCCACACACACACGCATCAGACTGATGGATCGTGTATCGGGATTCTTCCGTCCGTAGGCCCCGTTTTCATTGATCTACGGTTCACGATAAATGCTGTTTACACCATGCTAAACGACGAGTAGCATTCCAAGTGGAGATTAAAGACTTATGAGCAGCCGCACGACCACGGTAACCCATGGAATGAAGTTCTCGGCAAACGGTACGTGTTCATACCGAGGTTCTAGAAATTTTACTCACCTGTACACTCAGGTCTTGTGCAGTATTCCGTCGATTAGCTGTAACGACTCTTCTGAGGCTTTGATGTCGTCCATCACTGATTTTCTTTGGTCTGCCGGTACGTTTTGCTGCTTCAGGCAAGTCATGTGTCTTCCACTTAGTCAGTACATCTAAGCCAGTTGACTTGGGTATGTTTAAACCCCTCTCGGTTTCTTTTATGGACAGCCTACTAATATAACACCCAACAATCTTTCCTTTCTCAAAGTCAGTTCTATCCCGCCGCGACATTTTCACTCAACCTCACAGTGCGATATAATCGCGTTCAACTGCAGGCTTGTTTTTATACCGTCTGCAGCTGTACCGCGCATCTTAAAAACGCAGCGGATCCGATCATTTGCTTTTGAAGGGGTGTCCTGTGACTTTTGTCAGTATAGTGTATGTACAGCAATGACTTACAGGAGTGCATTTGGAGCACGTGTCCATTATATAGACTAAGGCTCCCGAGATCATCCTCAATCATAGATTCATGGACATATCACGGGATGCTTGGGGGGGGGGGTTGCCGGACAATGCTGGATGCTGAATTTTGTAGGCTTCGTGCATGAGAATAAAAACAGTTCGTGTGTGTATCAGAAATATTTGAATATACCACAAACCTTATTTTGAAAAACAGTTTTCTTTTCCTCAGCGTCGACTATTTACGAGTCTTTGACTGTATTTTCTGTTTTGAAGTGCCTTTCACATTATTTTTGGCTGAGAATTATTTTTATTAGACTTATCATTCTGACTTCTTCAAGGAGGACGACATTTGTTTTTCCGTTTCATGAGTACTTTGTTTGTTTATTTTGAAGAACTGACCATGGTAACCTGACGAACGGATCGTTGAGCCCTCCATTAAGTATGTCATTTCTGTTTTTTTTTTAAGTCATC
Source organism: Macrothele yani (assembly GCA_039090855.1). Lineage (NCBI taxonomy): Eukaryota > Metazoa > Arthropoda > Arachnida > Araneae > Macrothelidae > Macrothele > Macrothele yani. The sequence continues at coordinate 33,073,392 of CM077025.1, forward strand.
TCTGAGACGAGAGAAAATATTCTGACCTATTTTTTAGCTGTAACTGAACTTCCAGCCATTAAAGATGAGAAAAGGCTAAAAATTATTCTCCTGGATTTTATTTGTTCTGTTACTCAGGGTATTACTAAACATGAGCCATGAGTAAGCACGTGATATGACATATTTCGGATATTTCCCCTCTATTTCCTCTCTCAGGAAAGGAGGAGGAGAAGCAGTAGAGAATTTCATCCAAATTTTCATTACCCGAAGTTACAGGCACCTTAAAATCTCAATATTATGCACTTTGGCATGCGATTTCTACCGATCATGCTAAATTCTCAAACTTTTAGGTTCGCGCAGAACTCCATGCTTTAGATATCTACCTGTTGTTCTCAACTCTTAAAAATTATAAAGAAATTTGTGAAGACAAAGATTATCTTCTTATATCTATAAGTTTTAATATGACCCTAACGCAGAAGATTAAGGTGCAGCACATGTAAAATCATTTTTGCATTACTCAGACTTTTTCTTTAGTAATGGAACTTCTTCTTTTCTTTTTTTCTTTAGTAATCTGCGTTCTATCAGAAAAAAAAAATGGAGGAAGTACCCTGGTACTTTATGTACACGTAGACCACTGGGGAATACAACTTTCGGTGCCTAATATATTAGAACAACATCCATACCTCACCGGGATTTGAACCCTGACACTTCTCGGACGAATGGTCATGAGCCAGCGCTTAGACCACGGCGTCACCGGGGTGGCGTTGAGTTTACATAAAACGCGATGAACTAATGTTCGGCGATAGTTTAGTAAAATACGTTGTTAAGCAAAAATGAAATCAACTATTGTTGAGTTACTTCATGGGACAGCATGCTGCACGATCAGATTTCAACAGTGGTTTTGACAACGATGTGCCGTTACCCATTTCAGTTACATCGGGCTTTTTTACCTTGAATGTACTTCACCGCTGTTGTGAAAGATTCACAGCAAAAAAAAAATAATAATAATAAAATGGTGACAGTTATCGAAGGTTGCGTGCAAAACGCATTTGTATCCAGGGGTATATTTTTGATTACGTCATCATCTCTTAAAAGAAACAGTCACTAGTTCATTATTAGTTCGGTATACAGAAACGTAACGTCCTCAGCATATTTAGCATGTATGAATGGGTTTCTTGGAATCTAAAATGAAGTGTTTATGGTGAAGAAGCAATAACCGCACGATCAAAACAATTTTCCTGTGTCGGTGAATGGTAACAAATTCTCTTTTACAGTAACACATAAAAACTAAGAATTTTACTTTGTTTGGTGCAGTTTATTAAAGGCAAACGATTTTTTTTGCTATTGCCTTATTTTTTTTTTCATCGTGACGTCTGTATTCGATATTTGCCTTTCACCACTCTATTGTACGATGGAATTTTAAATTAGCGGAGTGTAATCAGCGCATTTATTCTTTTGTAATTTAAATCATCACCATGGGGACGAAAAAAGAATGAACGGTCCAGGGAATTTGCAAACGTTTAAACCCTAGGCAAAATATATAACTAAAAGAAAGCAACTGATTCCAGTAATAAGGTGGACAAAAACACAAATTCACTTTAAAATATTTCTGTCATTCCATCTGAAACGACAATGTCCCATGTGGTCGTCCTCTGGGTATACATCAGATATCCGGTCTCTCTGTCAGATCTTCTAGTAATAAGTGAAGTTCATTGCAGCTTGACTTTCTTTACTTTCATTACACTGGAAAAAAATTTCCTTTTTTTGTGTATCTGAGAATAAATCAAGTTATCTTTAAGTTTTTTGTTCTGCCAAATATAAAAATGGCTGCTAAAACACCAGATCGGCTCTAGTTTTTGAAATATCTATAAAACAAATTTTACACATTTGCATATACATGCTGTATGATAATCCTCATAAAGGAAATGATTAACAGCAATGCCGGTTTGCCTGTCGCTTGTCATGAGTTTCTGGAGCATCTCTCACAAGGGCCCAATAATAGTCTGCCAGCATCTCTGCATTCAATTTCCCTTGGTACCTGTTTTCGAGGGCAGTAGTGTCCTGGTGAAACCGTTCTCCGTGCTCGTCATTGACAGTACCGCAGTTATCTTGGAAAAAATCCAGATGGGAGCGTAAAGAGTATAATTTCAATGACATGTTGTACAGTTGTCTCTCGTAGCGCCATAAGAGGGTTTCTACAAGCTCCTGGTAATTGTCAACCTTATTGTTTCATATAAAGTTTGAGGCCACTTGCTGGAAAGCATTCCAAGCGAACTTTTCATCACGTGTGAGTATATCATGGAAACGCTTATCTCGAAAGACCTACCGTATCTGTGGACCGACAAATACAACTTCCTTGATTATCGTCTCACTAAGTCTTGAAAATGTATCACGAAGGTACAAAAATTTTGCCCCATTTTGATCCTTTACAAAATTCTTTATTAACCCAAATTTGATGTGTAGAGGAGGAAGCAAGATCTTACTGGATTGTACAAGCATTTCGTTAAGTAAATTACTTTTCCCCGGTTCAAGTGATTGTCGTAAGGGCCAATCCTGTTTCTTGTAGTGGGAAGTCCTGGCACGGTTAGGCCAGAGACCGAGGAAATAGCAAAACCTTGTATAATCCTGCTGTTGCTCCATCAAGAGGGCAATGACCTTCAGATCACCACAAATCTGCCACTTTTCATAGTTGATGGTGTGTAACAGTTTTTCATGTTGTACGTTTCCTTCATATTGACTACATACCCGAGTGGAACAGATGGTAAAACTTTATCATTATGGAGAAACACAGTTTGTAAGCTCAACTTGGATGAACAGCCTCCAATCGTCGTCTTTATAGTTGACTTGTAGTGATACCATGAGACCCACTGAGGTTATCTGTCAGTTTGAAAAATGGAAGCAGATCTTCTTGGGGTCGGGGGTGGGGGAAATAAAAAATGAAAATTCTAAATTTAATCAGCTGATTGCTGTACGTGTTACAATACTCAGGCTGTCTTCGTTATCGCAACGCGGGGCAAACGGGTAGTCATACGACCTTCGGAGATGGCACCAGCCGGAGCCATAGAGCAAGGATCTGATTCGCTATTGTCAAAGACAAATTGGCTGCACGTGCCTGCAATGCTTTTCAACTGTAGACTGTGCTACAGTGAGGACAGAGACAGGGTTCTGTTAGGAGTAGCGTTCGAGAGAGGCCACCACAGCTTGGTGGCCCCCTCGAACGCTACTCAACGCGAAACACAGTTACATGCGGATTAGGGCGGAGTGAAAGTGGGCAAAAAAAAGTTTTCGGAGGAATTTTAATTGTCCTATAAGTGGAAAAGTGGTCATACAATGTGTGTATTTACCCTGCAAAACTGAAATTTCATAGGATTATGTCTTACGGTGCCCCAAAGTTCCCCAATGTAGTAAGAAATTTCAAAAATATGAGATTTTTCAATTTTGTTAGCATGTAACTTTTTAATCAAAACAACAAACTAAAATAAAAATATGAGATTTTTTAATTTTGTTAGTATGAACTTTTAAGTCAAAACAACGAAGAACTAAAATAAAAATAGGAGATTTTTCAATTTTGTTAGTACTTTTCAATTTTGTTTTTTAAGTCAAAACAACGGAGAACTAAAATAAAAATATGAGATTTTCCAATTTTGTTAGTCTGTGTATTTTTAAGTAAAAACAACGAAGAACTTACCACAAAAAGGCGGATATATTTTTTATGTGAAACATTTCATGTTATGGTTTTGAGAAACTCCGATCTGGTTCCTGATTTCGACAATAATCGTCTAGACGCAATTCTGGACCTTATAAAGCCGTCTCTTACTTCTGGCACGTATGATGAAGTATAAGTTTTATGCCAGGGCCGGGATTCGAAGCCCCAACTCTCGGCTCCGGAGCTCCGAGTGCTATCCACTGTACTACACTGGCATGTGCTCTCACTGCTATATGCCTTTTATCTCATGTGCGTCATGCGGGGCAGGCACATTCGCATGTGGCATACAGACTGTTACATCACATCATACAGCAACTAAGTTTTTTAAGTCCGCATTTTCTTGTAGAAGCTTCATTATGTTTGCCTATGTCAGACGAGACACTCAGATGCCCAAAACATAAAGAAACTGGCTCTGACATTAAAACAATATGCTCTTAGACAAAAAATTGCTGTATAAAATTTTTTCCCTATATTCTTTTGAACAAGTGCTTTACCCTTTCGACTATCAAAGCAAATAGCATGAAGAATATATATATATATTTTTAATTGATTTTGTTAAATTTCTTCGCGCTTTCTTTTCCTTTCCCTTCTGATCGAAGTAGACTTCGGTCTACAGTTTTGTAAGTACTTTCCTCTACTATTAATTCCACATCCATCAGTACAGAACTAGCTATTACAGCAGCTGACCTATCGGAAATTCACGTGTGATTTCAGGACTGTGCCAGATTTGGCAATCTACTCCGAATTTGCTTTGAATTATATGTTTTCAAACGAGATACTTTTTTTCACTCTGAACACTTTTCATGCCAGATTTAGCATCCCATTCTCCATCCCCAATCTTCTCTTCCTCTGATGTTTCGCTACCTTAATTATGTGAAACTAGCTCTGATTGAGAAATTGAAGGTATGGCTTGAGGAATTTTATTTTCTTTAGATTTTCTGTATATTGCACGTTTTAGCTTTCGGCTAGCTTCAAGATCTACCAATCCAACTGCCCATTTTTTTCTGCTGCCTTTGATCGCCCAAGATTTTTCGCTGTTTAATAGGTATCTCATTCTTCCATCTTGCACAACGAGTAGTCATTCCACTTACAGGCTGATATATCCAACAGCCTATTTTCCGTAGACACCCGAAAAGCTTCAACTTTTTCTAGATTACATACTTTTCCTGAAATTCTTAATCATATGTAAAATCTGTTAACCAGATACAACTGTAATAGAGCCTTAGCCCATAGTATTTTGACTTCTGCCATCAAAATATTAGAAATGTGTTCAAGAGTTGGCTGTGTTTCTTAGAAGTTTCCAGTAAATTTAGATATATCAACAAATAATTTCGACTCACATCTGCATAAGATTTAACTTGTCTTAAAATTTAATTTAAATTTCTTGTGACGTTTAACGTCCTTTCTAGTTTTAGACATAGTTACTTTATAAATCATAAACCCACAACAGTCAACAACATGAGCTCCAAAAGTCAATACTGTTGCGTTGAGTGTTGAGTCAACAGCACGAAACAGAACTCAAAAAGATTATTTCTCACAAGGCACTAAATAAACAATTGCCAAACATGAAAGAAATACGGGATTACAGCAAATCATACACATTTTGAAATTTTTACATTTGCACCAAAAAACGGATTGTCATCTTCAAAATTTGTATTATTTGGTGTAATCCCGTATTTATTTCATGATTTATCTGCTTCTCCGGGCAATCATCGGATAGGGTTCTTAACCTCCAGATTCGCTAAACATGCATGCCGGTTGCTTCGACTAGCGAATCCTGTGATGTTTATATTAAAATTAATTGGAAACTTGAAACTTAGTCGTTCTTGGTGGTGTAGTGGTTAGCGTACCCGGGCGCTATCTGGGAGACTCGGGTTCGGGTCCCGCTCCAGGACGATGCAATTTTCAAGTTTTCGGATTTTATCTGACTTACCATCCTTGTTACATTTGCACCAAAAAAAAAGATTGTCATCTTCAAAATTACCAAACACTTCACTATACACGCTCAACGGAAGCTATTGAGAAACTAAAAATCGAACTGTAAGTGATATTGGTACAGACTGTGGGTCTGGTGGTCGATGGTCGAATACGTCGTATCCACTGCGCAGGTAATCATAATTCATCAAGGGAATTTGAAACTCCACGCTGGTTGTGGCACGGTTAAATATTGTCTGATCGAGCTGAAATATCAGATAGGATTGTAATTCATTAGTAGACCACTTTCGCATATTTTCTAGAAGATTTCATTGCTGCAGTCTGGACCCCAACAGCTCTGCTTTACATTTTGGCAAATCCAGATCTCTCACTATATCATTAAATTTACCCTAGGTAATTTTATGTTGCTTTGTAGACTTTTCTATTGGCACAAAATCAGGATCTTTGATGTAGATGCTTGACAGATGTTCACTGGCCTTACTTTCTTCTTTATCATCCAGATTGTAAGAATCTGGTGGGTCCGGAACATGAAGTCCTTCCTTGTCAGGTGCTGGGTGCATAGCAGAGAGGATATTCGGATAGATCAAAAGCCACTTTTTCTTCTTAGAAATGCCATGTCCAGTTAAAGGAGTTATGCATAAGAAACAATCATTAAAATGGTTTTTCTGTTCAATCCACACCACTGGAACTGCAAAACGCATAGATCGTCCTTTTCAGTTCAACCTACAGCGCAGATTCTTTGAGCAGGATCGACAACATATGTTTGGGGCCCCATACCGGTCCTGGACATCGATCTCACACCCAAAATAAAGGCTGTGCGCTTTCTTTATCATCGTCGCAATGGATCGCCTTTGTGACAGCAAAATAATTTGCCCGCAAATATAACAACAATGATCTGCACTGTTCACACATTCACGAGATATCTTTAATGATAAGTCTGCACTCACAGAATCTACAACGCGAATGATGACAAGGAGGAAATAAGTTCGCAATGATGGTTACAGATTTAGTCATCGCTCAAGGCTGTCCGTCTCGTGGGGAATCACGCCCTTGATATATCGGACTTCGGGTGCAGACCATCCATTCCCACTGAACCCCTCCAGCCGTATCTTGAAAACTAGAGCTAATTCGGGATTTGTAAGTTCGTATTCCTGATCAGCATGTTCAAATTAGTTGAAAATAGCTACTTTTGTCTCAGATATATTTTCGCTGCCATCCAGTGTTATGATGTTATTAACTCTTGTCATTTTCTTTATCCATTGCCTTTCCTGGTTATACCAAACTCTTTTAAATTGTCTGCAGTCTTTGTATGTCAAATTTATAACGAGGAAAAACCATTCGGGAAACCTTGGAGATCATTACCAACAGCGATGCTTGCAATGATTGTGTCTCGCTCGAGCTGCCACGAATTTGGAACCAATTCTTCAAGTAACACCTTTTCTCTACCAGGATCCCGCGTGCAACCAACGTGATGCCTCGTATCTTTAAATGAATATAATGTCGCATCTATTTATTGTCAAGTTCCCGCGTTCAAATTGTTAAGCGTTCTATTTTTCAGTTTGCAGTTTCTGTCTAACTTCCTTGAAAAAGCCATCTGGTTGATGTGCGAAAGCTTGGAAACGCTTATGTGTTTATTTTCTACGCCAATAAATCGGATCACTAGTACAGCGTTACTATTTACTGTCTTTGTATGTCTTTTTAAGTTAGGGTCCATGTTTCTGAGGATGCGTTGATTATACACTTCCCTTTTAAAACAATGGATAAGTGTTCTCGAAAATTGTGCTGTTTGTCCTAAGTGCAGTACAGCCAAGGTTTGTACACCTATTAATTTCTTCTTCTATGTGGCCCTTGCTTGAGGTCTGCTGTTTAAGGTTGGCGTAGTCATCAGCTTGTTCTAAATTTGTATCATCAACCAATAAATATTCAGTTCAGGGAAGAGTATTGTGTAACAATTTAGTTTTCTGAAGTTCACCTTTAGTTCAACTTCTTTACCCTTATCAACAAGTTTTGGGATCGTACTCTACAGTCCTGAGGGGTTCATGCAAAAATATTTATATCGTCAGCAAAACGAAGGTAGGTCAAACTGTCTCCATTAATCATTATCCTCTTGTTTTTCCTGACAAAACAAATACTGTATAGTGATCAGTATTGTCATTTGTATTGCAGTTTGGAAATTCTTCTATATGGCGACTTGGCCTTCAGTTTAGGGAATTTCTATAATTATTCTATTACTTAATCAGGGCGATATAGTAAAAGTTTTAACATCTCCAAATTCCGGTGAACTTACTTATGCAAATTCAGATATTCAAGTTATAAAATATCTAACTCTGGATTTCTAGAAACAAAAACATATCTAACATTTTCACTTTCTAGAAACAAAAACGGATCTAACATTTTGTTTTCCAGAAACAAAAACGTATCTAACATTTTGGTTTCCAGAAACAAAAACGTATCTAACATTTTGGTTTTCTTGAAAAAAAACGTATCCACCATTTTTTTCTAGAACCAAAAACGTATCTAACATTTTAGTTTTCTAGAAACAAAAACGTATCTAACATTTTTGTCTTCCAGAAAAAGAAATGTATCTAAAATTTTGGTTTTCCAGAAACAAAAAAACATATCTAGTACTTTGGTATTCTAGAAAAAAACGTATCTAACATTTTGGTTTTCCAGGAACAAAAACATATCTAACATTTGGGTTTCTAGAAACAAAAAAGCGTCTAAAATTTTGGTTTTCCAGAAACAGAAACGTATCTAACATTTGGTTTTTCAGAAAGAAAAATGCATCAAACATTTTCGTTTTCCAGAAACAGAAATGTACCGAACATTTGGTTTTTCAGAAAGAAAAATGCATTTAACATTTTGGTTTTCTAAAAAGAAAAACTTATCTGACATTTTGGTTTTCCGGAAACAAAAACGTATCTAAAATTTTGGTTTTCTTGAAATATGAGATCAGCAATTCTGGAACATTATTAAATACCGAAGTTTATACATGTATATACATGTACATGAAATAGTTTAAACGCTCGCCTTTGTGTCGAATATTGGGAAAGAAAAGGCATTTCAAATATCCGACGAAAAGTGAGACGTTAGTTACAAGTGAGGGTTAGTTAGCTTTTGTTTACGTAGTACTTCGAATTATTTATTATTTTCTGCGGCATGTCTTAACTTGTGTATGACAAACAGCGCATCGAAAAATAGTTCCATTTTGCGGGGAAAATATGCTTTTTATATTTTAAGAAAATCTAAACACAAAAATTTATATTAGACGCTTCTTTATTGGCTCACCAACATTAATAAATCATGACTGATTTAAACTAGGCTATATAATCCTACGGCAAATTCTGTGGCTCAGGTGACTTCCTATGTATACCAATTTTCTCACAATTCTACTGTAAAGCCATATATTTACTTTTATTTTGAGCTTTTAGAATTGGGCGCATTGTGGTTTACACTGTTACCATGGCGTGACACCCACCAGCAAGTCACATGGTTTTAAGTTTTATATAATGACCATTACTTATTTTTTTATCGTCATGCACGAAGTACGTGTGTTTACTTAAGTTTAAAAAGCTGTGATGTTTATTTCGTGAACTGGAAAAATATGTACTTTTCCCAAAACGCACATTTTCGTGCCTTCCCAAAAGCCGAAGACCAAATATCTTCAGAAACGGTGCTTAATGACCTTTAGTCAAGAAAACAGATGGGTCGTTTGAGAGCATGTGAGAGTTAGTTATCTTTTGTTTCGTTTGAAGGCAAACTTAAACAACATGTGAGCTTTCAAAACGTAGCGTCCGTTATATGTTAAATTATTAGCAGAACAGTATGATTTTTTGTGGCATGCGATGCTCTGAATTAGCATCGGAATCGCTCACCTCCGCGGAACAGTCGTCACTTTGAAAAATGTTTCCCACACACGAAGATATGCCTTACTTTCTTTCTCTTGGAGTTTTAAGCGTAAAATATTTGGGAATTTATCATGAGATTAAGAATTCTGCTAACGAAAACAAAATATCTATCTGCATTATTTAACATGGTGCTTTTTACTGGTACAAACACTACTGACAATGCGTACGAAAAATATGACACCCATTTTTTCTGTGAACTCCTATTGTGCAATCAAAAGTCATGTGATCTAATCTTAAACACTATTTACGATGCGTGAAAAATATGTCCCCCATTTCTTCTGGGAACTCCGATCAATCAAAAGTTATATGATCAGATAACACGTGTAGAGGATTTTAGAAAGGGAGTGTCTGACCCCAGGTCTTAAACAACAATTGGAAATAGGAAGCTAGGAGATTTGGGCTGGAGTGACCAGTAGGAAAGTGAAATGGAAGCGAGGTAGAAAGGGGGAGGAAAACGCCCTTATTTTTTACCGGGGGCCGGTACCCGGGTCCCGCCGGCTTAACGTGCCCATGCGATGCACGGCAGATATTTAGTGGTTCGAGCGTTGTACCTGCCCGGAATCGAACCTGAGGTTCCCTCGTGGCAGTCATGAACGTTGACCACTAGGCCATCCGTATGTTAAAATCTTAAAAACTATTTATGATGCGTGAAAGGTATGCCACCCATTTTTTTTTTTTTTTTTGTGAACTCCGATTGTGTAATCGAAAGTCATGTGATATCATATTAAACACTATTTACAATGCGTGAAACATATTCCACCCATTTCTTCTGTGAAATCATATTTAAATTTGTGATTTTTCTCAACAGATATTATCCCGACCACGATCTCCGTAAAATATTGCTTTTAACTTCCTCTATTGCGTTATTTTTCTTCGATCTTCACTCCACTTTCTCTTGGAAATTCTCGATAGGATCAGAAAGACGGAAGATCAGACCAGGTACATATCTCAGGAGCCATAATTTTAAGAATATCTCCACGACAGACGTTTTTTAACGCACTGCCACACATTGGAAATAGTTGAAGAAGGAATGCGCGAGCAAAGTGGGACTGATGACACAAGGTAACGACAAACATCAGAGGCGGCAATACCGGCATGGGTAAACGGTGGCACGAAGTGCTTTAAATTTTCTAGCAATAGATATTAGTCATAACTGTCATCGCACCTCGATATCGAATGACGTACGCGCAGAAAAAAACGTGAGAATGGGTGAAAGGCAGGGCTGGAGCTATATTCTACAGCACCAGTGGTTGGTAGGATGAATTACAGAATAATAAAACCGCGATCCCAGTTGACAGCTATGATGGAATAAAGCTTTAAAGGTCCGTTAACTCTGTAGTTGACTAGCCAAGGCGCAGACCATCTGCTATTAACTGACCAGTGATTATTCGCATTCGCGAACGGGAAAACGAATCAAGAATGTGGCCAAGGGCAGTCAGAGCAGGGCCGTAGCTATCGGGGGGGGGGGGGGCTCAGCTCTCCCTACAAGGCTAGCGAGCCCCCATTGGCGCTGTCAAAAATGACTTAAACTTTTATTTGGATGGTTTACGTAAATTACTTTGATATTTCATCACAGGCATAAATACTTTATTCGTATACTGGACTTTTTAAAAAGTTAAGTAACAGTAAAACTACGCAGGATGAATGTAACTCAAAAGAAAAAAGAAATTTTGACTTTTGAATTAGTTGTAACGGCTGTATTAGTAATTTTAGTGATTCTCTACTAGCGGTAGGAGTTATAAGGAACAAAAAAACGCATTTTAGGAAGGGGGACGTTAAGTTTAGAAGAACAAGCTAAAAGAAAGTAATCAAGGATGGAGGCGTACTTGCACTCCGGACCGGATTAAAGGTAGGAGGGAAGCTTTGGGGGCTTAAGTCCCAGGCTGCATCCTTTGTAGTTTTAAGGAGACAATTGAATGTTGCCCTTGATGGCGAACGAAGCACTTTAAGACCACATGGGATCAGTGTTGCCAACTCACTCATTCCAAAAGTCTCCAAATCAGTGATAAAAAGTCTCCAAAAGTGAAGAAAAGTCCCTAAAAATAAGATTTTAATTATGTCGAATTTTTGTACACCATTTAAAATTTAATGACTCATTATTGTTACTATTAATTTGGCACTTTAAATTAATAACATAAAAATAACTGAATGTGTTTATATTATTACTTAATATGGCTAAATAGTATATGTATGACGCCCCCATTGGCTCAGTGGTCTAAAGACTGGCTGCTGACCATTCGTCCGAGATGGGTCCGGGTTCAAATCTAGGTGAAACATGGATGTTATGTTTGTCGTACAATCTCTCCCCCTTGCCTGGGACCAGTGGCCGTAAATTAGGGATGGATGATTGCTTATAGCCCATTGAGTTGCTCACGGTGGTCGTAAAAACCAAGGAGGTTAGAAGTAAGAGGAGGTGGCAACAGCCCCTCTCCCTGTGCCTCTGGCGTGACTCCACTTTTTATCAGCTGACTACGCCCATGCGCCCAAAGTAAGAATCTCCTGTATATCTCTATGGAGAAATCGCGATTTTGAACGGGTTTGGGGGACCCTTACTCTACCCATACAGGCATGAAAAAAATTGAGGCTGAAATATTAATTCCTATAATAAAATTTTTCAGAAAAAACAGGAAAATATGTGTTGGTATTTCTTTAAAAAATTGAACAAAATAATGATTTTTTGAGCGGAAGTGCATAGTGGGCATGGTTACTTACTGCCCATGTGCAAGTAACCATGTTTAAAATACTGTATACCCAAAAACCTAATGTTAAGAAATAAGAAGTCCGAAATATTCCTTCTTTCCATCCTTGGTTTGCATGCGCTAAGCAAAATTGCTTAAGCCACAGAAAGTGACGTCACGTTCCCGAACTCCGCAGCGCAGACTCCCACCACCTCAGACAGAGGACAGAAACAGCTGATCTGTTTTGGCTTCACTCAAAACGGGTCCCTTCACCTCCTCTTCTTCTAACCTCCTTGGTAAAAACCCCAAACAAACAAACAAACAAACAATTTGTATATATACACACATATATATATACTTAGGGGGAGAGAATACGGCAACAATTTTTAAATAGCCAAGATGACTAGCTATGCGCACTTAGTACGTGCAGATGGTGGGATTGGGATTGGATTGGAGATTTAACGACCACCGTGAGCAACTCAATGGGCTATAAGCAGTCGCCCGTCCCTAATTTAGGGTCACTGGTTCCAGGGAAGGGAGGGAGCCAGTGCCGTAAGACAAACACAACATCCATGCCTCACCGGGATTCGAACCCGGACCCCGTTCGGACGAATGATCAGAGGCCATCGCTTAGACCACTGCGCCAACGGGGGCGGCGCAGTATGGTGGACCAATAAATTATAGCATTGGAGGTGAACTTATTTCTCGCACAAGAAAAAAAAAAACATTTTCTTCCCAGTTATATGTCACTGTTATGTTGATTTAAATAAAACGTAACTTTTGTTTTAATGATACAATATTTCTGCGAATGGAAACGCAGAAGTGAGTCCCACCACTATCGTATTCACAGCCTAAGAGATCCCACGAAAACTCAACGGTAAAAGGCAGGCGTCCTATGCCTGATAAGACGGAGAAAAAAGGGAATTGGCAGCCTCGGTGGCGCAGTGGTCTAAGCGCTGATTTATGGCCATTCGTTCGAGAAGTGTCAGGGTTAGAATCCCGGTGAGACATGGATGTTGTGTTTGTCTTACGATATTGACTTTCTCCCTTCCCTGGAGTCAGTGGCCCTAAATTAGGTACGGGTGACAGCTTTTTAGCCCATTGAGTTGCTCACGGTGGTCGTTAAACCTCCAATCAAAAAAAGGGGGGGGGGCGCTTTCTCTAAGCGTTACGATTCATGGTTACGGTTATTGGAACTATGGAAAATTAAAGACTCTTCCAATTTCAAAAACCACATTTTAAATACTTGAAATCATAAATGAAAAGTCACCTAAAAGTCTCCTAAAAATGTAGGTAATCCCAAAATAATATTTTTGTGACAAACTCCAATCCAAACTCCCCTGAATTTAGCGACTTTACCCCTAAGTTGGTAACACAAGTCAGAATACGATGCACCCAGATGCTCACCCCCAACACTAACCTGAGAGAGAATTATAAGTAAACAGAAAGTACTGGAAAAAGAGAGGAAATGTATTAGAAACCAGCAACGGGTATTTACGAACGATCTTGTTGGATAAGATGTTAACATGGGCGACGAAGTTTGATAACGATTACGATTAGTCGTGAACCAATTGACATTTGTTGCTTTTACGAAAGTTTAAGTACTAACGGTTACGTAATGTTTGTATAAAATTTAAGCCTTGCAAACTGGAAAAATATTTTGTCTCAAAGTTTATGGAAAAAACAGCTAAAACGGAAAAAGGCGCTTAAGTCCCCAAAACCACGAGGAAAATCCCCTAAAAAAGTCTCTAATCCCAAACCAAAATTTTTGTCTCTAACGTCAAGCGAAAACTCCCTAAATTTAGCGACTTTTCCCCCAAATTGGCAACACTGCATGGGATCCTATTGCCGTTGGGTCTGTTCCGTGCCCTCAAAGGGAAGGTCCCTCATTATGCTGGAGGTAACAAATTCGTACATTTGTTTTGCTTTTCTTGGCGTGACACTTGCTAACACATATGGTGATGCGAAGGGGCTCCAAAGACGAAAACAATTAAAGGGGAGAAGTTCTGGAATTCTAAAGCATGCAAAACACAATCTGATAGTTCTACACTAAGGATGAGGGAAAACACTAATAATTTTGAAATGCCTAAAAAATTTAGTTCAAAGAACTTACTGAGAAAAAAAAATATATTATTATCTTAGCAGGCCAAAACCTATTTTTCATCATAGTCCACTGCTCGTTGTTACTCTCTCGGCCTCTCTTACATTCCGAGCAAACGAAAAGGGAATATTCATAATACCACTATCATATTTATGGCCTAAGGGATCACAGATGGTTTTTTTTCTTCTAGTGTAACTCAGTTGGCACAGGCCAGCTTTCTGTGCCTGTCAAAAATAAAAGCGGAAAGGGGAAAGGGATTGCATATTATAAGAATTAAAAATCACGGTTATGGAAACTACGGAACTGAAGAAGTTTCAAATACAACATTTTAAATGTTAGAAACCATAAATGTAAAAAGTTACTGAAATCGTTCAAAACATTAAAAAATCCGCTGAAAAAGTCATAAATCCGAAAAACAATATGTCTGCCACTAACTCCATTCTGAAATCTCCTGAATTTAGTGAATGTCCCCCAAGTTGGCAAAACTGCGTGAGCGACTGCCCTCTTTGCCCACGCCTAGCAAAAATTTGAGCCCCCCTAGTTCTGGGACCTAGCTACGACCCTGAGTCAGAACCAAATGTGGCTCGAGTATATTGCAATGAAACTGTTAGGAACTGTTTACCCACTTTTAAAGAAGAAAAATTAAAATTCAAAAATTGCTGAAATTCATATTTAAAACTTTAAAACTATACTACTAATCCGTATTATTGTGGTAAACCGAAGATTAAAGGTTCCAAGCTTTCGCATATCTACCAGACGGCTTTTTTCGAAGGTGGACCCCAGAGGGCAATGTCTTATTCCGCATGGTAGTTTCCAAATCATAATCATTCCCCTATAACTATCCTATGTGGAAAGTTTATGGGCTGAACAAATTGTTCTACAAAAAACATTGGTTTCCCCGAAGAGAGCCTGAATTCTCTCAAAGAAAT
This sequence comes from Macrothele yani, assembly GCA_039090855.1. NCBI lineage: Eukaryota > Metazoa > Arthropoda > Arachnida > Araneae > Macrothelidae > Macrothele > Macrothele yani. The sequence goes on from CM077025.1 coordinate 33,088,628, forward strand.
ATATTTCACTCTTTTTTTTTTTTTATGTCGTTAGGTAATAACGTGAATTAAGTGTTTTTAAGCTTTCCCTCTGGATTTAACAGTAAAACAATCTGCAAATACACTGCTGGCCACTAAAAAAGCAACACCAAGAAGGAAGCATACGATTGGCCTAAAATTCGCAGCATGCGTCGCCCACGAGAGGACATGCAAACGATTAGCATTGCAGGGCAAATGCAAATCATGTGCGCCCGGCACGCCACGTAGAAGCACTATAAGAAGCTTGCACAGAAGGCGAAGTGTAAGTAGTGGAAGCGTGTTGTGCTGCCGGACGTGTGCGTGGGAAGCTTCCTGATGCCTCGTCGCAGAATACGGCAGTCATTCCAGCACGTTTTGGAGTTCGACAGAGGACGCATAGTGGCTTATCGCGACAGCGGTTTATCGTGCCGAGACCTTGGAGCCCGTGTGGGACGACATCCAGCCACAGTGAGGCGAGTATGGATTTGGTGGGTGCAGGAGAGACGGACGGACCGACGTGAGCGATTGCCGCAGCCGCGGCACATCACCAAACGAGAGGACAGGCATGTTGTGCGGAGGGCATTGACGGCTCGCACCGCCACATCACGAACGTTAGCGCGGGAATTAGGGTGTGTTGCGCAACAACCTGTGCCAGCACGTAATGTTCGACGTCATCTGTAGGAACGGGGACTTGTCGCACGGCACCCATTGCTCCGATTACCATTGACATTACACCACCGGGGAGTGCGGCGGCAGTGGGCCGTTAAACGCCACACCTGGACTACGGGATGGCACGACATTGTCTTATCCGTCGAATCCCGCTTCTGCTTGCAACACCACGATGGTCAGATCCGCGTGTGGCGGCACCGCGGCGAGAGACTGTATGACGCCTGCATTATGCCTTGCCGTACCGGTCCGTCACCTGGCGTTATGGTTTGGGGCGCAATTGGATATGACCCCCGCACCCCTCTGGTACACATCGCCGGCACACTCAACAGCCACAGCTACATCTCCGACGTTTTGGAGCCTGTAGTCCTTCCCTACCTGCAGGACCTGCTCGCAGCCACGTTTCAACATGGTAATGCGCGCTCGCATCGTGCAATAATTCTTCACGGCCCACCAGGTGTCACTGCTGCCCTGGCCCGCACCTTTTCTCCCGATATGTCGCCCATCGAACACATCTGGTCGCTGATCGGCAACCGAGTGGCCCGGCAAGCACCACCCGCGGCTACGCCTGATGAACTGTGGCAACGTGTGGAAGCAGCCTGAACCGACATACCCTAAGCCCGCATCCAAAGCCTCTTTCGTTCGATGCCGCGGCGTGAAGCGGAAGTTATTTCCAGCCATGGGGGCCACACGAACTGTTAGTGTCTGCGTGTTCCGCAAGTCGCACGGGCCTGTAAGCTCAATCGTTTCATCTTTGTATCTGTTGTTATGTGTCCAGTAAATCTGACTTTGCTATCTCATGTCCTTGTTGGTGTTGCATTTTGGGTGGCCAGCAGTGTAGTTCAGAGCTTCGCACAAACTTAGTTCGGATAAATGCTTAAGGGAACTAACACATTGTGACATTAAATTGTACAGATAAAAACCTATTCACGCAATATACGAAAAGACAGGATATATTATCTAAAAAAATTAATATCAATTGCAACGTTCTAAGTAACAGTAGATGAGGTTTTTCGTGTTGCAAGCAATATTCGTAAAGGAGTAGACCTCTGTCATACATAACACGATAGACAACTTGTTCAATAATCATCCCTTGAAAAAGTGACGAAGGGCGCATACACATTTAATCTGGTTAAAAACGGTTTTAACCTGATTCAATGTGTATGTGCCCTTCATCACTTTGTCAAGGGATGGTTATTGAACAAGTTGTCTATCGTGTTATGTAAGGTTCGTCGCATAAATATAGAGACAGTCGACTTTGCGCCGTGAACGCAATGCGAATATAGGTAGGAAGCTGAAGTGGTACCTAATTAGACATAACCCTACAACAAACGTTTCGATCCGTCGAGATGACCGGATTGTGTGAAAAGAATATCACAAAGTGAAATAGTGTAATTTTAGGCGTCTCATAAATAAAAAGACAACAATGTAAAGTAGCCACATGCAAATGAGATGTACAAATTAGCATGTTGTACAGACGCGCATGGCTCGCAATTCGGTCCTGCCTACAAAAGACAGCGCCGCCGTCAGACATTCATTTGCCGAAATGCCACGCAACAGTCAACTTTCTGGTGAGGAGGAGCAGAAGATTTAGAGACATGAGAGCAAATGGATTGCCTGTAGCGAAAATTTGTAAAGCCGTGGGGAGGAGTAGGGCAGTCATTTATAAGACTTTATCGAAACGCGGTGCGTTAACTGCCAGAAAACGGCCTGGAAGGCTTCGAACAACAACCAAACGAGATGATCGTGCCATCATGCGTTTAGTTTCATCCCAAAGGTTATCACCACGTCAGGTTTGTCGTACTGTAGGTGTCACCGTTTCAAAAGACACAGTTCATTGACGAATCAAGGAAAGTCGCAACATTCTGCTCCGTAAAATGCGCCGTCTGTCACACCTCACGCGGCGCCACAAGGAAGCTAGATTGTTATGGGCAAGCAGCCACATGCACTGGACGGACGAGTGGATAACATCTATTTTCTCCGATGAGAAAATGTTCAACCTGGATGGCCCTGACGGTTGGAACTGCTGTTGGAATGATTTGCGACGCGACCCACGCATCTTTTTTTCCGCAGACAGAAAGGAGAGGGATCTGTGATGATCTGTGGAGCTTTTGCGTTCAATGGGACAACGGATATCGCTTTTCTGCAAGGCAGACAATACTCCGAAACGTATCAGGACATACTCAGCAGCCATCTTCTACCGTTTGCCGAAACTCTTGCGGGTATTAATGATCTGTTCCAGCAAGACAATGCCTCTATCCATCGGTCTGCATAAAAGAAAAGCTGGTTTAACACTCATCATGTGACCGTAATGAATTAGCCAGCACTCAGTCCAGATATAAACTCTATCGAGACCTTCTGGGGTGTCCTAGCTCGTGATATGTATGCGAATGGACGACAGTTCTCAAGTGTGGTGGCACTGAAAGAGAAGATTGAACGAAGCTGGTACGCACTCCGTCCAGAACACTTACATCACTTGGTGGACAGCATGCCCAATTGGGCTTTCAGTGTTATTCGGAAAAACGGCTCCACTAAGCGTACCGGAGGTGCTCATAACTAGTAAGTCTTTATATTTTTGAGACAGCGTATTCCTGTTTTTTACGCTTTCCAAACGTAGGTTGAAGAAGCGTATATGCTCCAGCTTTTTCCGTCCGTCTGTCTGTCGGCACGATAACTCACGTAAAAATGGTTCGATTTCGATAAAATTTTAGTATATGGTAGGGGACCACCAGAGGACGAACCCTATTGAAAATAGGTGAAGTGGGGTCAAAGGTCACTCCATAAGAGCGGGATCCATTTCATTGCCTTTATGCGTCATAACTTGCGTAAATATGGTTCCATTTCGATGAAATTTTAGTATGTGGTAGGGGACCACCAGAGGACGAACTCTATTGAAAATGGGTGAAGTAGGGTCAAAGGTCACGCCATAAGAGCGGGATCCATTTCATTGCCTTTATGCGTCATAACATGCGTAAATATGGTTCGATTTCGATGAAATTTTCAGTATGTGGTAGGAAAGTACCTGGGCACGAACCCTATTGAAAATTGGCAAATTGGGGTGAAAGGTCAGGCCGGGCATAAGAGCGGGATTTATTCCATTGCCCTTATGCGTCATAACTTGCGTAAAAATGGTTCGATTTAGATGAAATTTTACCTGGGTGGAATGGGGTCCAAGGTCAGGACTTAAAAGCGGGATCCATTTCATTGCTTTATGCGTCATAACATGCGTAAATATGGTTCGATTCCAATGACATTTTAGTATTTGGTAAGGAACCACCTGTGGACGAACCCTATTGAAAATGAGCGCAATGGGGTCAAAGGTCAGGGCATAAAGGTGGAATCATTTCATTGCCTTTATGCGTCATAACATGCGTAAATATGGTTCTATTTCGATGAAATTTTAGTATGTGGTAAGGAACCACCTGGGCACGAACCCTATTGAAAATGGGCGAAATGGGGTCAATGGTCAGGCAGGACATAAGAGCGGGATTCGTTCCATTGCCCTTATGCGTCATAACTTGCGTAAAAATGGTTCGATTTCGATGATATTTTAGTATGTGGTAGGGAGCCACTGGGGACGAACCCTATTGAAAATGGGCGAAATGGAGTCAAAGGTCAGGACACTGGAGTGGGATCCATTCCATTGCCCTTGTGCATCATAACTTACCAAAAGATGTTTCGATTGTGACAAAACGTTATCATGTTGTTCCGGAGGTATAGTGAACCGGTGCTGTTGAATATCAACGAAATGGGGTCAAAGGTCATTGCACAAAAGCAAGATTTATTCCACAGCCATTATTCTCATAACTTGCGTAAAACTGCTTCTATTGCGACAAAACTTTAGTATGTTATTCTTGAGGTATACTGAACCGGTTCTGTTGATTATCATCGAAATGGAGTCAAAGGTCAGGACACAGGAGCGAGATTTATTCCACAGCCATTATCCTCATAACTTGAGTAATAATTTCTGTTATGTTGGAAAGCGTATCATAATCAATGCATTGCATGATTTTACTAACTTGTTTTCCTGTACCTGGCGTTGGAATTGTTATGTTTCCGTGAAACAATTGTGCAACTGCCTGTCCTATGCTCATTTTGCTATAAATATGAGGTGTACATTTCAGCTCGTTGCTGTTTCTTTTTTATTCGAGAATTTGTTCTGTCTCTATATTTATGCGACGCACTATATGACAGAGGTCTACTCCTTTACTAATATGAAAAAGTTCTGCTGAAGATTTTGAAGTAGAAGGCTATATTTTAAGGCAAAGTAAGGAAGAATAAAAAAATCGCAGAATGGAACTCTTCAACAAATGACACACTTTTTTTTTTTTTTTTTTTTTTTTTTGCTTGCCTACACGTAACGTTCACGCACGCCAGTGGTTATTATCGTTCTTCAAATTAATCGAGAAATGACTGTTATGTCTTCTGTTTTAATGTGAAGTTTTATCCTGTCTGAAAGAATAACTAGATTACAGCTAGAACCTGCGTGGTAAGTAATGGTTTAATATGAATTCACTTTAGTCCTTGTTATTCTAAACCTGAGTAACATTATACTTGTTTTGTAAGACTGGGATCGTGTTAAATTCTAGGTTCACATTCGCCGATGACTGGGTGGTCCAGAGGGTGTTAGTTATATTTTAGCTTCTCATACTCATGCGTATATACACAAATTTGGCGTAGGATATAGTGATTTCTTTGTAGCACCTCACCAGGTCTCCCCTTTCTCAGACCAGAGGTCTCAAATTAGGATAGCACTAGCGCTCGCAGCACTATATCTTTATAAGGTTAACCCTTCTCCTCGAAAAATTGTAACGTATATACTGTAAAATTTCGCCTCAGTTTACTTCACATGAACGATATATGACGAAGTAAATTCTCCATCATTTTTATGCCAGGGCAGGATTCGAGCCTCCAACTCTCGGCTCCGAGTGCTATCCACTATACTACACTGGCATGTGCTCTCTTTGCTATCTGCCTTTATCTCATGTGCGTCCTATAAAATTTTCTTTCCCTGGAAAAGCAAAAAAAAAAAAAAAAATGGACGTTAATGATGATAAAAGCCAAGAAGGATGTTACTTTTTTCTCATTCGAAGGCAAAACGTTGCGTGTGATTATTAATGATTCCAACATAAAAAGATTTCCTTCAAAACGGCGTCCGATTTTATGCACAGAACGAATCCCCAGTCGCCGAGCAAACGGTTTTAGGGAAACTATTCATTGGTGGCTTACACGCAACTTCAACCTTCTCACGCTAGAAAGCACACTTCTACAGTAATCTGACAGATGCGCAAGAATACGAAATAAGATTAAAAAAAAACATACTTTTTTTATTTTGTTACTCAAGTCATTTCTTTCAAAAATGTTTCATGTAAATGCACGTTTGGTGCTGCCATCTTCAGGAATTTTTCAGCGGCAATACCAAGTTCCCAACTATGACTAAAATCTATATCGATAGCAGCTAAGATATGTAAAATCAATAGCTGGTCAAATTTTGGGTGAGCCAACTCGGTGGCGCAGTGGTCTAAACGGTGGCTTCTGATCATTCGTCCGAAATGGGTCAGGGGGTTCGAATCCCGGTGAGGCATGGATGTTGTGTTTGTCTTACGGCGTTGGCTCTGTCCGATCCCTGGAACCAGTGGCCCTAAATTAGAACCGAGCGACTGCTTATAGACCATTGAGTTGCTCACGGTGGTCGTTAAACCTCTAATAAAAACAAATTGTGTGGAATTTCTTTTCAGCACGTCTTTTGTAAAAAAAGATCGTGCTTCTGTTATCGGTTTGTCCGTCCGTCCGTCCGTCCGTTTGTACCCACGGTATCTCTGCAACTATTGGTCCTATTTGAAAAGTTCTTCTTGCATTCGGAAGCCTGAAATATGCAAATGATGATCCTTTATTTCGTTTTTTTTTTTTTACGATGTACAATTTTGCCGCTAGAGGGCGTAACTGCAGATGATGTCGAATTCAAAATTACGTTTTAATCCACATATTTGCTTCTAAACATCCGATTGAAAAAATTATTTTATCTTTCGATTCCATTTATGTCGAAGAGTGTTTCAGATATAGTTTCCTTTTCAAATTACGCATAGATTTTCCGCTAGCGGGCGTAAAATTAATTACATTTTTTCCGATAACTGTTCTCCTAAAACTCCAATTTGAAAAATCTTTTTTCAGCGGATACATCTCCTAGTGGAAAATCGTTTGCATATAATTTCGAATATTTGGTAAATAATACTTTGGCCACCAGGGGCGTAAGTGTTAATTTTTGCTTCTGATGTATTTGCCATAAAATCTGAGTTTCTAAAATATCGATTGAAAAATTCTTTCGTGGACTGATGCCACTTACATAGATAAACCTTTTCGGAATATTTTCTTCCTAAAATATCCCACGGTTTCTTCGCCAGGGGGCGTAGATGTATATCTTGTTTTTGTCAATATCTCTACTTCTAGGAGTCCGATTTGAAAAATTCCTTCTTTGTTGGATAGTGTTTTCCGTGTGACATGTTTTTCATATAGTTTCAAAATTTTCAAGTAATTCGTAGACTTTCCGCTAGGGGGCGTAACGGTAAATTGCGTTTCGCCCTATATCTCTGCTTCTAAATCTCCGATTTGAAAAATTATTTCTGCACCGGATCTCCTGATGGGAAATCGTTTGCACATAATTTCTAATTTTTGTAAAAAAATGGTTCGGCCACCAGGGGGCGTAAATCTTAATTTCGGCTTCTGATGTATTTGCAGCAAAATATGAGCTTCTAAAATCTCGATTGAAGAAAAAGTCTTTTGTTGACCGATGCTACTCATGTCGACAAACCTTTTAGAAACATTTTCTTCTTGAAATAATGCATGGTTTCTACGCCAGGGGGTGTAGATGTATATCTTATTTTTCAATATCTCTACTTCTAAAAGTCCAATTCGAAAAATTCGTTCGTTGTTGGATAGTGTTTCCGATACGAAATGTTTTTCGTACATATTCAAAATTTTCACGTAAATCATTTAAGACTTTCCGCATTCGTCCGTAAGGGGTCCGGGTTCGAATCCTGGTCAGGCATGGATGTTGTGTTTGTCTTACGGCACTGGCTCTCTCCCTTCCCTGGAACCAGTGACCCTAAATTAGGGATGGGCGACTGCTTATAGCCCATTGAGTTGCTCACGGTGGTCGTTAAACCTCCAATCAAAAAAAAAAAAAAAAAAGACTTTCCGTTAGGGCGCATAAAGGTAAATTGCGTTTTCTGCTCCTAAAACTCGATTTGAAAAACTCTTCCTTCTAATGTTTTGTAAAGAATGGTTTGGCCACCATGGGTCATGAGTGTTAATTTCTGCTTCTGATGTATTTGTAGCAAAATCTGGGGTCCTGAAAACTCGACTAAATTATTTTTTCTTTGACCGATACCGCTCATGTGGATAAACCTTTTGAGAATACTTTCTTCATAAAATAATGCATGGTTTTCCTACCAGCGGACGTAAAGTAACACCTTATTTTTGTCGATAACTCTGTTTCTAAGAATTCGTAAGCTCAAGATTCCGTTTACACCAATATCTGAGGGATTAAAGACCCGATTGAAAAACTTCTTTCTTCCGTCAGATACTATTGTTTTCCATACCGATTCCACTGCTTTTGAATAGCTTTGATAAATTTAATTTGCGTCAGAACGGATTCAAAAGACGTGCTTATTACACCCGAAAATTCGGTGTCATCTGTCTTGTTTTCTTTTGTGAGGATTTAACAACCACCATGAGCAACTGAGTGGGGCTACAAGCAGTCACCCGTACCTAATTTAGGACCACTTATTCCAAGGAAGGGAGACAGCCAGTGCCGTAAGACAAACGCATCTGCTTATAGCACATCGAGTTGCTCGCGATGGTCGTTAAACTTCTAATTAAAAACAAAAAAAGAAAGAAAGAACAAAACTTCATTCCTTTTTCTTTCGGGGTTTGACGATCACCGTGCGCAAATGAATAAGTTATACACAGTCACTCCTCTCCAATTTAGGGTCACTTGCTCCGTAAGACAAACACATCCCCTATGGTTCATCCGGGGCCACTGAGCAGGGCCCATCTCTGAAGAACGGTCAGAAAACTGCCCTAAGACCACTCTACCACCTGCTTGATGAAACTATAAATAGAAATCCAAACTGCAACTTAAGAAAATGACACGAATGCTGATCAATCATAAAGTTGTTTTGCACACACCGAAAAATAATTTATCATGTAAAATTGATTTAGGTTGTGGATATCTTACGAAACTTTAGTTTTAGTAAAAGTGGCCGGAAAACGGTCCGAAGATTATTGAATACGTGCAGTTTAGGTTACATAAAGAACTACATGTTCTCACCGTGAGATTAATTCAGTTATATGGCTCTGTTTTTTTTTTTTTTTCAAGTCTCGTGAGACACCCTATGTCCATCCCACATACCACCACGGAACACACACAGGCTGGTGGTGTTCCTATTGAACGACAATTGGTCAACAATGGACTTATGACTGTAGCATGGCTTCTACTAAGCACTGTCGTAGCCGATCTGTCCCATTCCTTCTTTCAAGCATTTCTCCCGCCGCCCACGCTAGCTAGCGCTGTAGGAGTCTAACCGGCCGGCGACTTGTGCTGTCAGTTTGTACACGAAGCCAAGCATAACGGTCGATAAAGTTCATTCGCGGAACTGTTTGTTTTTCATGTTTAATTTAGGGAGAAGTGCGAGTGAAGCATGCGGTTCAATATGTCAGGCGTATGGCGAAACGGTTATGGGTGAGCGGACGTATCGAGATTGGTGATATAAGCTTGGAAGAATAACAAAAGAAGTTAGTAAAATCATGCAATGCATTGATTATGATACGCTTTCCAACATACCAGAAATTATTACTCAAGCTATGAGGATAATGGCTGTGGAATAAATCTCGCTCCTATGTCCTGACCTTTGACCCCATTTCGATGATATTCAACAGAACCGGTTCAGTACACCTCAAGAATAACATACTAAAGTTTTGTCGCAATAGAAGCAGTTTTACGCAAGTTATAAGAATAATGGCTGTGGAATAAATCTTGATTTTGTGCAATGACCTTTGACCCCATTTCGTTGATATTCAACAGAACTGGTTCACTATACCTCCGGAACAACATGATAACGTTTTGTCGCAATCGAAACATCTTTTGGTAAGTTATGATGCACAAGGGCAATGGAATGGATCCCACTCCAGTGTCCTGACCTTTGACCCCATTTCGCCCATTTTCAATAGGGTTCGTCCCCAGTGGCTCCCTACCACATACTAAAATTTCATCGAAATCGAACCATTTTTACGCAAGTTATGACGCATAAGGGCAATGGAACAAATCCCGCTCTTATGTCTTGCCTGACCTTTGACCCCATTTCGCCCATTTTCAATAGGGTTCGTGCCCAGGTGGTTCCCTAACACATACTAATATTTCATCGATATCGAACCATATTTACGCATGTTATGACGCATAAAGGCAATGGAATGGATTCCAATTTTATGCCCTGATCTTTGACCCCATTTCGACTATTTTCAATAGAGTTCGTCCCCAGTGGTTCCTTACCAAATACTAAAATTTCATAGAAATCGAACCATTTTTACGCAAGTCATGACGCATAAGGGCAATGTAATAAATTCCGCTTTTATGCCTTGTCTGACCTTTGACCCCATTCGCCCATTTTCAGTAGGGTTCCTGCCCAGTGGTTCCCTACCACATACTAAAATTTCGTCGAATCGAACCATATTTGCGCAAGTTATGACGCATAAAGGCAATGAAATGGATCCCGCTCTTATGGCGTGACCTTTGACCCCACTTCACCCATTTTCAATAGGGTTCGTCCCCTGGTGGTCCCCTACCACATACTAAAATTTCATCGAAATCGAACCATATTTACGCATGTTATGACGCATAAAGGCAATGAAATGAATCCCGCTTTATGGCGTGACCTTTGACCCCATTTCACCCATTTTCAATAGGGTTCATCCTCAGGTGGTCCCCCACCACATACTAACATTTTATCGAAATCGAACTATATTCACGCAAGTTATGACGCATTAGGGCAATTGAATGGATCCTGCTCTTATGGTGTGACCTTTGACCCCACTTCACCCATTTATAATAGGGTTCGTCCCCCGGTGGTCCCCTACCACATACTACAATTTCATCGAAATCAAACCATTTTTACGTGAGTTATCGTACCGATAGGCAGACGGACGGACGGACAGACGGACGGAAAAAGCTGGAGCATATACGCTTCTTCAACCTACGGTTGGAAAGCGTTAAAAAGATATATCCTAAATAAAGCCACATGTAGTAGACCGCAGGAACTCGCTGACGAGGAGATGTAATCGCTGTTGCAAGAGGATGCCACACAATCAACCAAGCAACTGGCGAAATGTATGAAAGTGGCTCAATCGAAGGTGGTACGGCGTCTACAGGCCTTGGAGAAAATCCAGAGATTGGCAAGTGAGTTCCAAATACTTTAACGAGCGTAATATTGGTTATAGATTGGGCATCTGCATGTCGTTGCTGAAGAGGTTTCAATGGAAGGATTTCTTGTGAAAGGTTGTCACCGGGGATGAGAAATAGGTCTATTACGACAACCGGTACGCAAGGGATCCTGAATCGACCCAGGCCAGCCATCAACATCTACTACAAAACAGGATATCCACAGGGAAAAGGTGCTGCTGTGTGTGTGGTGGGATATGCATGGAGTACTGTACTTCGAACTGTTGATACCGGAAGGAACAATCACTCTGCAACGATATAGCAATCATTTGATGAAACTGAACGCCGCAATCGAACAAAAACGCTCATTGATAGGCAATGGACGCCGGTCAGTCATTCTGTTACACGATAATGCCAGACCACATGTCGGTGTCACCAGGAAATCCACACTTGAACAGTCACACTGGGAGGTTTTACTTTACCCGACTTCCTCCACGGACATTGCACCATCAGACTTTCATCTGTTTCGCTCTATGCAACATGCCCTAGCCCAACAGTGGTTCACCACAGTTCCAGAGGTGGAAAGTTTCAGTTCAAAACCCGAGCTTTTCTATCACAGGGGCATTCATTTGTTGCTTGAAAAATGGCAAAGGGTTATTGATGCTAAAGGCCAGGATTTCGTTGAATAAATGTGTACTGGCTTCCGTCTCCTTTCTCCTTAAAACAACGGACACTTTTGAATACCCTCAATGTATCAACAGTCAATAGTGAACGTAAATGGTTTCATAAATCTAAATAAGTAGACTTTCATAGCTAAAGTACGTTTAGACCTTTTCCTTTGTTCGGGACTAATCGACAACTATGAGCAACTCAAAAGGCTATAAGCAGTCACTCTTCCGTAATTTCGGGCAATTGATTGCAGGGTAGGGGAAAGTTATCTCCATGAGACAAATACACCACCCATTCCTCATCCTTGACTCGATCCCAGGTCCGTCTCGGACGAATGGTCAGACGCCACAGCCTCAGACCACTCGATCACCTGCGTGCCTTGCGACTTCACAGGAATATCTTAGAAGCTGTATAGCGCGGAATTCTCTTTCATCTGTTAAAGGATCTAAAAATCGATGTTCAGCTTTGACTAGATGAACATGTTACATACACTGTATTGGCAAATGTCACCAAACACCCTCTCAAAAGCAAAAGAACGGATCCTCTGCGTTGTTAAGATGCGCGGTACAGCTGCAAACGGTTAAAAAACAAGCCTGCAGCTGACCGCGATCATGTCGCACTCTGAGGTTAAGTAAAAATATCGCGGCGGGAGAGAACTGACTTTGAGAAAGGAAAGATTGTTGGGTGCTATTTTGGTAGGTTGTCCATAAGAGAAACCGAGAGGCGTTTAAACATACCCAGGTCAACTGTTTTGGATGTACTGAATAAGTGGAAGGCACATGGCGCGCCTGAAGCAGCAAACGTACGGCAGATCAAAGGAACGTCGAAGCCTCGAAGGAGTCGTTACAGATAATTAACGGACAAGACCTCAGTGTACACGTGAGTCAAAATGCTGGAACCTCGGTACGTATATGCGTAACATTCGCACAGAACTTCATTCTATGGGTTACCGAGGTCGTGCGGCTGTTCGTAAACCTTTCATCTCCACTCGGAATGCTACTAGTCGTTTAGCATGGTGCAAAGAACATTTTTCGTGGACTCTAGATCAATGGAAGCGGGTCCTATGGACTGCTGAATCCAGATACACGATTCATCAGTCTGATGGCTGTGTGTGGGTATGGCGGCAGCCGGGGGAACGCTATTTTCCACACTGTTCCTTGACCCATTGGTTATCGTGTACAATCCTGTTAACCAGCACGTCTAACTCGATATACATGCCCTACCAACTCTGTGGCAATACTATGGAGCCGATCCTTGTTGGTACCAGCAGGATAAAGCCCGAGCCATAAAGCAAGGACTGTTACAGCGTGGTTTGACGATAATTCCGTATCGTGTGTGGACTGGCCAGCACAGAACCCTGATCTTAATCCTATAGGACACCTATGGGATGAATTAGAAAGCCGCATAAGAAGTTTGTAACCAAGGCCTACTACTAAACAACAGTTAGTGGCAGCATTATGTACTGAATGAAAGCACATACCTATCGTTGTGTTCCAAAACCTTGTCGAAAGGATGTCTCGAAGAGTCAGTGCATGCATTAAGGCTAAAGGTGGACCGACACCGTACTAATGTATGTCAATAAATGCTATGATGTGTTTCTCTTCTAGGTGTCCGGTGGTTTTTGTCAATATAGTGTATGTTTTAGTCAGCATGTGCTGATGCATGACGTTTATGTATGACGTTTAATAATATATATTACAATAAAATGTTGTTTATCTATGGCTGCACTCGGGCCTAGTCAGCAAGAGAGAGGTGGACTTAAACAAACATTACTGATTTTTTTTAGCTTGTCTTTTGTAAAAAAAGATCGTACTTATGCTATCGGTTTGTCCGTCCGTCTGTATTAGCCCGATTTGAAAAAAATTCAAATCAACTATTAGCCCGATTTGAAAAATTCTGTTTGCATTGGGAAGCTTGAAATATGCGAATGATAATCCTTCATTTCGTTTTTTTTTTACGATGTACAATTTTGCCGCTAGAGGGCGTAAATGCAGATGATGTCGAATTCAAAAAGACGTTTTATTCCACCTATTTGCTTCTAAACATCCGATTGAAAAAAATATTTTATCTTTCGATTCCATTTATGTCGAAGAGTATTTTAGACATAGTTACTTTTATAAATTACGTATAGATTTTCTGCTAGGTGGCGTAAAAGTAAATTACATTTCTCCCGATAACTCTTCTTCTAAAACTCCAATTTGAATTTTTTTTTCTTCAGCGGATACACCTCCTGATAGAAAATCTTTTGCATATAATTTCAAATTTTTGGTAAAGAATACTTTGGCTACCAGGGGTCGTAAGTGTTCATTTTTGTTTCTGATATATTTTCCATAAAATCTGAGCTTCTAAAATGCCGATTGAAAAAATTCTTTCGCTGACTGATGTCCCTCACATCAATAAACCATTTCGGAATATTTTCTTCCTAAAATATTCCACAGTTTTTCCGCAAGCTGGCGTAGATATATATCTTATTTTTCTCAATATCTCTACTTCTATGAGTCCGGTTTGAAAAATTCCTTCTTTGCTGGATTGTGTTTCCAGTGTGACATGTGTTTAACATAATTTCAAAATTTTCAAGTAATTCTCAGACTTTCCGCTAGGGGGCGTAAAGGCAAATTGCGTTTCCCCCTATATCTCTGCTTCTAAATCTCCGATTTGAAACATTCTTTCTGCACCGGATACAGCTCCTGGTGGGAAATCGTATGCATGTAATTTCTTAATTTCTAATTTTTGTAAAAAAATGATTTGGCCACCAGGGGAGGAAATCTTAATTTCCGATTCTGATGTATTTGCAGCAAAATATGAGCTTCTAAATTCTCGACTGAAAAAACGTCGTTTGTAGACCGATACTACTCATGTCAACAAACATTTTAGAAACATTTTCTTCTTAAAATAGTGCATGATTTCTACGCCAAGGGGGGGTAGATGTATATCTTATTTTAGTCAATATCCCTACTTCTAGGAGTCCGATTTGAAAAATTCCTTCTTTGTTGGATAGTGTTTCCGATGTGAAATGTTTTTCCTGTAAATTCAAAATTTTCAAGTAAATCATAGACTTTCCGCTAGGGGGCACAAAAGTAAATTGCGTTTTCTGCGTTATTTCTGTTCCTAAAACTCCGATTTGAAAAATTCTTCCTGTATCGGATACAAGACCTGGTGGAGAATATTTTTCACATAATTTCTAATGTTTGGTAAAGAATGGTTTAGCCATTAGGGGTCACAAGTGTTAATTTCTGCTTCTGATATTTTTGTAGCAAAATCTGGGCTCCTGAAAACTCGACTAAATTTTTTTTTTCTTGGACCGATACCGCTCATATGGATTAACCTTTTAAGAATACTTTCTTCCTAAAATAATGCATGGCTTTCCCACCAGGGGACGTAAAGTCACATCTAATTTTTGTCGATATCTCTGTTTCTAAGAGTTCGTAAGCTCATGATTCCGTTTACAGCAATATCTGAGGGATTAAAAACCCGACTGAAAAACTTCTTTCTTCCGTCAGATACTATTGTTTTCCGTAACGGTTCCATTGACTTTGAATAGCTTTGATAAATTTAATTTGCGTCAGAACGGATTCAAAAGACGTGCTTATTACACCCGAAATTTTGGAGTCATCTTTATTGTTTCTTTCTGCAGACAACATTTCAGTTAGTTTAATTTTATTTTAGTTATTTTCTTTTATCTATCCAATTCTATCACAATTTCGCTTATGCTGTGAACTTTTCTTGTTTGGCTTTATGTTTTGTCCATTTTGGTAATTTTGAGACGCCCTACGTAAAATGTATAGATATGTTATTATTAACATTTAGACAACTGCAGCTCAGTTGCTCGTGTCTGACTGACGCATCATTATCATACCAATCCTGCGAGTGGTCTCTGTATCAAATTTCATTATTGCACTTGAATCGCTTTGTTTTTTGTTTTTTTCCCTTTGGGGGATTTAACGACCACCGTGAGCAACTCGAATGACTATAAGTAGGGCAGTATTTTTTTCGCAGGAAAAAAAAAGGCCAAATTCGCAATGCGGTCGCGGGAAAAAAAGGTAACATTCGAGGGCCTGTCGCGGGTTAAATTATGAAATTTCGCGAAAAGTTCGGAGACGGTGATATACGCTACGGCAACGAACAGACTTCATTGGGACAATATAGTTAAAATGGCTACAGACACCTACAGGAATTGCACCCAGGGTTGATGATGATGATAAAAGAGACACAAAGTACGGTACAGTCTCTACGGCCGTATTCAGAGAAATTAAAAAAGTTCTCTATACCTATCTGGAATAATTTAAGAAATGTGCTCCCGACTCCCCCTGAATCTACATCCATTCGAGAAACATTGGAGTTCGTTACCAACAGCGAAGCTTGCCATAATAGTGTCTAGCGAGAGTCGTCACGAATTTTGAACCAGTTTTTCAAATAACACCGATTTCCTTTCCAAGCTATAACTTGTCCAACCAACACGAGGTATCGTGTCTTTGAGGTCGAGTTCAAATTGTTGAAGCGTTTGGTTATTCAGTTTGCGGTTTGCTGTGTAAATTCCTTGAAAAAGTCATAAAAAGCGAAAACTTGGAAACATTTATTTATATTTTTACACCTATAATTCGAATTACTAGTGTAGTTTTATTATTTTGTGTATAGCTGAATTTTTTTTTATTGGAGGTTTAACGACCACCGTGAGCAACTCAATGGGCTATAAGCAGTCGCCCGTCCCTAATTTAGGGTCCCTGGTTCCAGGGAAGGGAGAGAGCCAGTGCCGTAAGACAAACACAACATCCATGCCTCACCGGGATTCGAACCCGGTCCCCTTACGGACGAATGATCATAGGCCAGCGCCTTAGACCACTGCGCCACCGGGCTTACGGACGAATGATCATAGGCCAGCGCCTTAGACCACTGCGCCACCGGGGCGGCATATAGCTGATGCACATTTCTTTGTTATTAACAGGGTATTCAAGCTACCTAACTTCCGCTCTTCACTGGTAGGCTTTGACAAAACAGTGTTCAGACATAAAATATTTAACCAAAGTCTTTTACACAGTCGAGTCACTTTATTGTGACCACCTCCTACTTTTGACGTCAACAGCGAGTAGCCAATGAAAGAAGGCACGTGTCGTGAGCTGGCTTGGAAGGTATATAAGGTGTGCTGTAGGCATTCTGAAAACATATCACTCGCTGCTATCATGGATAAAAGCAGCGATTTATCAGATTTGCAAAAAGGAATGATTATCGGCTTTCGGGCCAAGGGTGGCAGTATTTCTGAAACAGCGCGTGAACACTGCGGAGCACCACGCGCCAATGATGTGAGAGGTGAAAGTCGGCTGCGAAGGTGCGTGAGAGCCGCTCGACACGCTAAGGTGGAGCAACTCACTGGTCGAATGAGCAAGGGGGTTAACAGAAGTGTGTCTAAAACGACAGTTCAGCAAACCCTGCTGCGTATGGGGTTCCGATGCAGACGAATGGTCAATGCACCTGTGCTAACGAAGGTGCATTGGCAGAAAAGGCTTACATTTGCACGGCAGTATCAGAATTGGACCTCCGCTGATTGGCAACGGATTGCCTTCTCCGATGAGTCATGTTTTCTGCTTCTTCGAACGGATGGACGTTGGCGTATAAGGCGAGAAACAACGGAGAACAAATACTTTTCAACCACTGCTGGAAGAACAAAAGCTGATGGAGGCAGTGTTATGGTCTCAAGAATGTCTTCGTGGCATTCCCTCGGTCCACTCATACCTGTGGAAGGCACTATGGACTGAATTTGTTATGCATCCGTCCTTGCGGACCACGTACACCCATACATGCAGATTGTCTTCCCCTGGGCAGATGAGATCTTCCAGCCCGACAATGTCAGAGAGTTGTCGGGCTGGAAGATCTCTAGAGATGTCAGAGAGTTGTTGGAAGTTCACAATGAAGACCTCCCTGGCCCCCTAATTCCCCAGACTTAAACCCAACTGAGCATCTATGGGACCACCTCGATCGTGTTGTTAGCTCTATATCCTCCACCACGCACCCTCTAGCAGCTGTCAGATGCACTGCAGTCAGCATGGCTCCACATACCTGTGAATACCTTCCAGCACCTTACTGATTCACTACCAGCCTATCCAGCTGCTATCCGCGCAGCACACGGAGGTTACTCTGGATATTACCTGGTGGTCACAATAAAGTGACTCGACCGTGTATCTTGCCCTTGACTTTCAGGCTGTTGTAAAGTTCTTGGGTGTATATTTACAAGATAATTTGAGATGGGATGCACATGTTAGTGAAATTGCGGTTGGGCTCAGATCCCGCATTGGGGTCATTTATAGGATTTCAAGTTTGTTGCCTGCCAGGGTTAAGTTGCTATTGCATTTTTTATTTATTTATCCATTTCTATCTGATTGTCTCTTGGCTTGGGGTCGCACAACTATTGAGAATATTAATAGAATTTATGTTTTACAAAAAAAATTTTTGCGTTTGGTGAATCCGTCTTTACAGGTACATCCTCTTTTTCTCAGTTATCAGATAATGTCATTTGAATTATTATACAGTTTTTGATTATTACTGTTTATGCATGAACGTATATATGCTAAGAAGTATTCAGACCTAATCACCTTGCATTCCCGTTCTTATTATCATGGCACTCGTGGAAATACTAGTTTTTTAAACCCAGAGCGCGTATTAATTTATTATTTAATAATATTAACGTGACCTGCCCTAGGTCCTGGAATGGGTTGCCGCTTCGATTCAAGACGATTACACATTCGGTAATCAAAAAACAACTGAATACCTTCAAAATTAATGGTTGATTAACGTTTGGTTATATATTATGTATTATTACATTAATTTGCTGCATAATGCTTAAATTGTTCTTTGTCTTGACTATTTAGATTCTTTTTTTTGGGGGTGGGGGGAGTGGACTAGGGACCCGTCAGGCTATTGTTAGCCTTTTTCCCTGGTTCTCTTGCGACAATCACAGTGCACAGCACTGATTTGTTTAAGAACCTTTAGTGGTGCTTCAATTTACTTTAACTAAAACTAAAAACAAATTTATTCATGTTATCATACGTGTTTTTGTGTTTCCTATTACTTCATTTATACATTTCAATATATGTATAATAGTATTGTATAATACTTGTATTTGCACGATTTTTTTTTGGCACAGAAATTGTATCTGTGATTTGATTGTGTGGTGAATGGTGTAGTGTGGAAAAAAAAATTAAATAAAAAAATAAATTAAAAAATACTGTATTACGCTGCTAAATAAACGAACTTTTATGCTTCAGGCATAAAATATTTAACCAAAGTTTGTTAACTTGTATATGCTGTATTACGTTACTAAATAAACGTCATGAGCGTTTTAAACTTACATTTTTTTAGCTGGTGTAAGAACGGACATATTAATTATGTTAAAATATAACGAACTAAACCTTATGTGCCGCCCCGGTGGCGCAGTGGTCTAAGCGATGACCTCTGATCATTCGTCCGAACGGGGTCCGGGTTCGAATCCCGGTGAGGCATGGATGTTGTGTTTGTCTTACGGCACTGGCTCTCTCCCTTCCCTGGAACCAGTGACCCTAAATTAGGGACGGGCGACTGCTTATAGCCCGTTGAGTTGCTCACGGTGGTCGTTAAACCTCCAACCAAAAAAAACAAAAAAAAACATTATGCTACTTTTTCACAAAGAAAAGTAAGACAGTAAAAAGCCCAAGAAGGTGACAGAAGGTTCGAGAAATTTTTTTTTTAAGGTTGAGGGCCTCAGACAAAGAACCTTAATTTTCTCACGCCTTAGAAAGGGAGAGGCCTTTCCAACGAACTGATAACATCTTCAATGAAACCGCGTCTTTCGCTATACATTGTCAGCGTTGCACAGACGCCTAGAAGTCTGGAAAACCAGCCATCCACCTTTGTGTAGATATAACAATGTATATTGTGTTAGTGTAAGAATGTACTTCGGCGGTAGGATTACTTTCTCAAAGGGTGCACTTCCTAATGGACAAATCTGACGGACCGTAGAGACACGAAAGGTGGGATTAAAACCCGTCAGGTAAGTACGCCTCGCCGACGCTAAGGATTAGTCGACGCGTAACGTCAAAGGAGGGACGCGGGGCCGGAGAAGAGCGCCACGTCAGCAGGTCGGCCAGAGGGCAGTGTCGGCGCCGGGGGTTTCGCGCATGCGTAGTGAGAGCGAGGGGAGGAGAGCAGGTTTCTTAGGAAGAACCTGTTAGTTAGTCTGCTTTCGTCTAGCGGAGAGAGTAGTTCCCTGGTAAGGGGACGCGAAGCGTTTTCCTTTTGTTTTTGTGAGCAGACGGACGCTCCAGTTATACGGAGGTCCGAGGCTCTGGATGAGGATAGCCAGGGCACTATTTTTGGAGAGATAGGGATTTTGGTTTCAGCAGTACAGGTCCCGGTCAGGGAATCCCGCTTGCGTTATAGATATTCCTCAAATAGCAAATCAATTCTTAGTATTGGCTAAGATTGAAATCGTAACGACAGGGAAACACGAGTTAGGCTACTAATAATATTCTCAGAGATACAGATCTACTTAATAGTAGGTAGATTCTCTCTCGAACGTCAACGCCGAAAGCTAGGACTTAGATAATTTTCTTCGGAAGTGATTCTCCTAGATTTCCTATCTGAGGGTCCGTCAGATCGAAGCATTAGTGAAACCTGATGCTAGAGGAAGATTAATCTACTGCCGTCAGAACCTAACTGATTACTTAATAAATGTTTGTGTTATGTTGATAAATCCTGTCGAGATCATTCTATCTTAGTTGTGATTATTATTCTGTTCGTTCAGCTGTTTCGATCCGCCTTCCTGGATCACAGATTTCATAACAAAGTGGGGAAGGCTTCGTTTGTTCGCCCGAATAGAGTTTGGGGAGTGTTTCAGAGAAACAGAAACGCTTCCTTGTGACTATGAGAAGCACCTATAGCGTTGACGCCTCAGAGTCATAAGTAGGAGGCGGGGCCACGGCATGTGACTAGTACTTTCGCTCTCACAGCTGGTTTCCTACTAGTTTTGCGCAAAACGGTAATTGTCCACGTTATGACTGCGTGAAAAAAGGATTCGAGCTGAAACACAAAGTCTCGGGTCAATACAAAATTACTCTGCCGTCAGTAAAGTCCGGAGGATGTGGGGTAAAATTAATTGTAATAACCAAATCTGTAATGTTTGTTATTACCCTGCTGGTTAATTAATATTTTCCCTAAAGTTCGTTGCACTGCTCCTATCCATATCGTACTTTTACTTTACTACTCTTCGTGATTTTGTAGACTTTCTAACTGCCCTGAAATTCAGGACGCATACAATATCCCCACATTAAAACCTTCATTTGTTTCTGAAAAAAATAATTAATCAGAATCGTAATCTTTTCTAATTATAGAGTACACACTGGTCATCTTTTTAAGTCGAGGCGTGCTTTTCCCTTTCAAACAGTTTTTATCTTTACACTCCTGATCACCTTTCACAAGGTTGTTAGCAACATATTTTCTTTCGATCACCGTCTTTCTACTATTTCTTACAATATGAACACGAAAACTGATAATAATGATTCTCGTGTAATATGTATAATGCAAAATTATACAGCCGCCCCGGTGGCGCAGTGGTCTAAGCAATGGCCTCTGATCATTCGTCCGAACGGGGTCCGGGTTCAAATCCCGGTGAGGCATGGATGTTATGTTTGTCTTACGGCACTGGCTCTCTCCCTTCCCTGGAACCAGTGACCCTAAATTAGGGACGGGCGTCTGCTTATAGCCCATTGAGTTGCTCACGGTGGTCGTTAAACCTCCAAACCAAAAAAAATATATATATATATACAGCCTGATTCATGATTACTGTCGGGGTTTCCGTGGCCTGGAATGGTCAAACCGTAACCGACCAAATAGAACTGCCTGAAGCATAAACACACATTCACCGTGGAAAGTTTTATGTGGCAACACGGTATCGATGACTTGACGTCATGCTTCAAAATGGCGAGTGTTCGAGAAAAAGCAATGTACGTACTATATTTCTTCGAAATAAATTCAGTTATCACAACGCAAAGTCGTTACAGAAAGCAGTACGGCAGAGCTCCACCTTCCGAGAATGCTATCCGACGTTGGTTAAAGCAGTTTCAAAAGACTGGTAGTACGTGCAGCATCAAAAAAGAAACGGGAACCCCGAGCACTTCCCAGGACGATGTTGATCGCTTCCAGGAAGCTTGTCTCGAAGCCCTCAGAAGTCAACGAGACGAGATGCGTCGCAGTTGCGTATGCCACAAACGATTGGTTGGAGGGTTCTGCATAACTGCATAAAACTACTGCAGAACATGGGGCTACGAAAACCCTCAGGCCATTCGAGAAGTCGGATAAAATAGTCAAAAGGTGAACGTCTGATGCCTTTGTGTTATGTTCGGAAGTGTTAGGGGCCTTTTTATTTTCTTTGTGGAGAAAACAGTGACCACGGTGACGTATCTGGATATGTTGCCAACAAAAGCTGTATCTGCTGCCAAAAAAAAACCTAAATAAAACATGCTTTTGTGATGTTTTATATAACCGCGTTTTTATCAACTAATTTTAGGTTATAGAGCTAGCAGTTCTGTCGATCTAAATTATGGTATTGCACTGACTTCCTCCATTAAAAACCCATCTTACATTTATTTAAAAGAAGTATATTCTTTTACAGTAGAGGTTCTGTCAGTGTCTCCTTCATGAATTTTAAACACTTCAACCAATTTTTTCGTTCACACACACACACACACACACACACCACAAAAAGAAAAATTTCCCTTGCCGTACGGGTGGCGCAGTGGTATAAGCGATGGCCTCTGATCAATCGTCCGAAAGGGGTCCGTGTTCAAATCCCGGTGAAGCATGGATGTTGTGTTTCTCTTACGACACTGGCTCTATCCCTTCCCTGGAACCAGTCACCCTAAATTAGGGACGGGAGACTGCTTATAGCCGATTGAGTTGCTCACGGTGGTCGTTAAACCTCCAATAAAAAAAAAAAAATTCGTCTTCTCATTTTCATGGCGATATACTAATATTATCTCAATATGTTTTATATTTATTAATTTTTGCTTCTTTTTCGTTTCTCGGTTGATCATTTTGTGGGTGGTAATTAGCTACAGTAAATGATCTAAGGAAGAGTATCGTAGCTTTGATGTCTGTCGTCCTCCTTCACATATTTATCCCCATTTCTGTCTTGTGGTGTTATTTGTTTTAGGGCTGCATCACCGTAGAAGTAAAATTAATATAATGATTGCCATTAATATCAGAGTTGTACCAAAAGTAATGCAAAAGTGTGCATAACTTTTTTATCAATTGACAGAGGTCGTTCAAATTGCATTTGTTTGTAGAGTAAGTCTTTCTCTGTACAGAGGTGCTACTCAACATAATCCCCATCACAAGCGATGCACTTGCGCCATCGTTGAAACCAACTCTTGAATCCTCTTTGAAAAAAATTCAGGTGTGGACTGTTGTACCCACTTCTTCACAGCCACTTTCATCTCGTCTCTGTCATCAAATCGTTGTCCCCGGAGACTGTCCTTCGTTGGACCGAACAGGTCAAATTCTGAGGGCGCCAGATCTGGGCTGTACGGTGGATGGGGGACCACCGACCAGCCTAATTTGTTGACCGTCTCATTTGTTGCTGTGTGTGGTCTCACATTGTCAAGGTGAATGTGGATACTTTTCGGATTCTTTTTCGGTCTCTTCCTCCATATGGCTTCCTTAACTTTCTTGAGTATCTCAATGTACCGATCGCTGGTCAGGGTACGGCCACGTTCCAGAAAATCAAGAACCATTTTGGGACTGTTTCTCCGGTAGGCCAGTGTGTTACGCTCCTTGTGTATCTATGCTGGGCAAAAGGCTTGGTCATTTGTTGCATCAGGATTCATAGGTGGATTCAAATCCTAGGAAAAACACTTGTGTTTACCCTCATCCCAATCGTTTTTAGTCGATCGTGCAACTTTTGGTCTTCAACCCGATGATCCAGTGATCAGAGGCGTAGGTTTCTGACTAGTCGTCAGAGTAGGGCCCGTCGTCAGAGTAGTCGATCGTGCAACTTTTGGTCTTCAATCCGATGATCCAGTGATCCGAAGCGTAGGTTTCTGACTAGTCGTCAGAGTAGGGCCCGTCGTCAGAGTAGTCGATCGTGCAACTTTTGGTCTTCAATCCGATGATCCAGTGATCCGAGGCGTAGGTTTCTGACTAGTCGTCAGAGTAGGGCCCGTCGTCAGAGTAGTCGATCGTGCAACTTTTGGTCTTCAACCCGATGATCCAGTGATCCGAGGCGTAGGTTTTTGACTAGTCGTCAGAGTAGGGCCTGTGTTCGAGTCACCCTCACCCGCAAGTGATGAATAGTGCGTTTAACTTACGGCACTGGTTCTTTACTTCTTCTCCGGAACCAGTAGCCCACAAAATAGGAATGGGTGATTAGTTATAATCGTAGAGTTGCGCCCGGTAAGAGATAAAAGCTGAAGCAGAAAAAGCAAAAAAAAAATTTGATCTCGGTGGCTGAGTGGGTAGAGGGTACAAGTATCTGGGTAGCATACCGATCTGCACCCAAAATCAAAGTCGGGATAACGAATGTACAGGGTCCACTGCGTTAGATCTTCCTGGAATCAGCGGCATCAAATTTCGGACGGGGAGACCAATCGTAATCCTTAGAATTGCTCAAAGTCATCATTAATTAACCACAAGGCCAGACACAAATGTCTGGTCTTAAATTGCGGACTAGCTGTACCTTTTAACTATTAGAAATGTTCATTGTGGTCGTTTACCCCCGTCACTCGTTCAAAATAAATAACATTCTGACTCTAATTAGGGGACTGGCTGATCCTTTTACCTTTAGATATTCCTTAGATAATCAAACAAACAAAAGGCTTCTGTAGACCCCACCTTCAAGTACAGATTTCTGCTCCTAAATTAAGGACTATGTGCTTCTTTTAACTATAATACACTGGCGGAAAGTGAAAAAAGAACACCAAGAAGGAATTGGCGGACCATCATGAAATTTACATATGCTCATGGGGTCGAGTTTACGTAGGTGTGATGTTAATTTCGGAACCAACTGGTGAGCGCTTACGCCACAGCGCGGCATAATATGCAAATTATCTTCGGTGGTTTTTAAGGAGTACGGCGAAGTGAATGTAATCAGCCGTCGGCGTACTGACACGTGCGAAGATCCTGAAGAAGCTGCAATGCCTGGACATGGAAGACGTGTACGATTTCAGCAGTTATCGGACTTTGAGCGAGGTCGTCTAGTCGGACTCCGCGAGGCCGGGTGGTCGTATCATCGTATTGAGGAGCGAATTGGACGGGAAGTATCGGTGGTGGTACGATGGTGGCGTAGATGGTCCGAGGAACATTCCCACACGACAAGACGTGGAACCGGGAGTCACAGACGGACTGATGAGTGGACCGATCGACGCATAAGAAGATCGGCGTTGTCAAGCAGAACATCCACTGCGATGCAAATCCGAGCTGCCGTTGCACCTGAGGTGACTGTGCGAACAATCCGCAACCGTCTACTGGATGCAGGACTACCTGCTCGTGTGCTTCTGGTATGTGTACCTCTGACTCCAGCCCACAGTCAGGGACGGCTGCAGTGGTGTCGCCAACGTCTGCACTGGAGAACGCAATGGCGATCTGAAAGCAGATTCTGCTTGGGAGTCTCTGATGGCCGTATGCGTGTTCGCAGACGCACAGGGGAGCGTCTCCACCCTTCTTGCATCCTCCAGCGACACACAGGGCCTAAACCTGGTCTCCTGGTGTGTGGAGCGATCAGCTATCACTCCCGTACACAGCTAGTGTTTGTACCGGGTACGTTAAACAGCACCTCCTACATCAACAACATCATTCAGCCCGTTGTTGTGCCATTTTTAAGGTCGGTCCATCGTGGTGTTTTCCAGCAAGATAACGCACGCTCACACGCGGCACGTGCAACGCAACATGCACTTCAGGGTGTGAGACAACTTCCATGCCCTGCACGTTCACCGGATTTGTCCCCCATTGAGCACGTGTGGGATTTTATGGGACAACAACTTATCCGGTCTCCACGGCCATCCCCGATTTACGCGTCCAGGTTGAGGGTGCTTGGAACTCAATACCCCAAGCTTACGTCCAACATCTGTACGACAGACTCCATGCCAGAATTGCACAGTGTGACGCAGTTCATGGCTGTTCAACCTCGTACTAACCATGTTACATGTAAATGTTATTTTTTACTTTAACAGCTAATACAGCTGTATTTTGCCATAATATTTTGATCACGTTATCCTCTGTATTCCGTTATTATGCTGCATAAATTTCGTTGGTATCAGACGTCTCCTTCTTGGTGTTCTTTTTTCACTTTCCGCCAGTGTAGTTGTTCATGGAGGTTGTTTAGCTAGCCTCCGTGCCCCTTCCCTAAAATATTAAACTCCTGGTTCTAAATTAGGGACTGACTGCACCGTTCAACCTTACATGTTCTTAAGAGAACCAAAGAATCAAACAAACAAAGCTTTGTACGCTCCACCCCTAAATGCACATTTCTGGTTCTAAATTAGGGACCAGCTGCTCCTTTTAGCTATTAGAGTAGTACATGGAGGTCGTTAAGCCCCCCTCCAAAGACACTTCTGGTTTAAAACTATCGAATGATTGCTCCTTTTAACCTTAGATATTTCTAAGAGCACCAAAGAAACAAATACATGCTTTTGTGATGTTTATTCTTTAACCGGACAGAGCTAATTAACTCTGCCGGGTTAATTAGCTCTGTCTGGTTAGTTTCAAAATGTCCTGACACCATCTCGAACGAATTTATTAGCTAAGACGTAAACCCAACGCGGCGAGAAAGAGTGAATCTGTGCATCAGAAACTTTTGCTTCGTCAGAGTGGTCATTTAGGGGACGATCGACAATAATCCTGTCTGACTGATTACCAGCTGAAAGGGCTATAACGCTACAATAATGGACAAGAATTTAAGAAAGGAGAGGTAAGATGTTTGAGTTACTTGTTTCTATCTAGTGGCAAGATGTTCGTGTCTGGGGGAGTACCCTTTCTCCTAATGCCTTAGGTCATAAAGAGAAGAGAATAAAGAAAGAGAAGGGAACGCTGATCACTTGTGACAGGTTTATAGTCGGTACTACTGAGATGAGAGACGGGGAGAGGATTATTTTTTGCCGTAACTTTCACAATATTCGGCCTCTCTATGAATAATAATAATAATAATATTAATATTTCCAGGGATATAGCGATCCCTGGAGATGCCAGAATCGATGAAAAAGAACTGGAAAAAATGACTAAATATAGAGACCTGGCCATAGAAGTTACCCGATTATGGACTAAACACACAACGGTAGTCCCCATTGCCATCGGGGCACTTGGAACAATGCCAAAAAATGTTATGAATCATTTTGAAAAATTGCAGATTTCTGATATACCACCTACAGAACTACAGAAGACAGCTTTACTTGGGACATCATATATTTTACGCCGATTCTTGACTGATACCTAGGTCTCCGGTGGAAACTCGTATCAGTTCAACAATACCAGTCAATGATAATTTTGTTGTTTATTTTATTTGTCATTGGCTCTGGTTCGTATATTTCGAATAAAGAAGATAATAACAATAATAATAATTTTATTGTTTTAGCTGTTATATCATACCTTACATGATGTTTATATTTACATTTGAGTGTAACAAAAGTAATTATTATAACAGCCAGGGAAATCAAGGAAAAGGTTTCCAATGACCTGACTAAAGCCCCCATCTTCCTACTTGATGGATACAAGTTATGTAAAAATTGTCAAAGAGTTAACGTAAATAGTACGCACGTCATGCAGTAGATCAGAAGTTGTTAGTAGATATTAGCAGCAATTAGATTCAAAGTTATATAGTAATTTGCGATTGAAAAGTTATATAGTAATTTGAGGGTTCTTTTTTTTTAATTAAACAAGTACGTTTTTAGCCTTTTTTTTACGCTTTCCAACCGTAGGTTGAAGAAGCATATTTGCTCCGGCTTTGTCCGTCCGTCTGTCCGCACGATAACTGGCGTAAAAACGGGTCGATTTCGATGAAATTTTAGTATGTGGTAGGGGACCACCCGGGGACGAACCCTATTGAAAATGGGATAAATGGGGTCAAGGGTCACGACGTAGGAGCAGGATCATTCCATTACCCTTATGCGTCATAACTTGCGTAAATATAGCTCGATTTCAATGAAAGTTTACTATGCGGTAACAGACCGCCTGGGGACGAACCTTATTCAAAATGAGTGAAGTGGGGTCAAAGGTCAGGACATAAGAACGGGATGCATTCCATTGCCCTTATGCATCATATGCATCATAACGTGCGTAAAAATGTTTCGATTTCGATGAAATTTCAGTATGTAGTAGGGGACCACCTGGGGACGAACCCTATTGAAAATGGACGAAATGTGGTCAAAGATCAGGACATACGATTGCGATCCATTCCATTGTCCTTATTATTATTATTAAGGTGGACGTCAAGTAATTTTGCTTCCTATACTTCCAATGGAAAAACTTTTGTACACATTTCCTTCAAAATTAATGTGTTCCCAAGGATGAAAATTTGAACATCGATTAAAATAACTTCATATTATAACTTGGAAAACTTAATATTTTCTAAAACATAACCATAATCATATTAAAAATCAATAACTTTTCCTTTGGTGGTGTTGAAACCAGAGAAAAGGTGGCGCGACCTGTACTGTACTTTGATGACGTCAGTGGACAAAAAATTGTTGGATTGCATAATTACGGTTATGGTTTAGAAAATATTAAGTATTCCAAGTTATGAAATGAAGCTATTTGAATTGATGTTCAAATTTTCATCTTTGTGAACGCATTCATTGTCCAGAAAAAAGATGGCGCTACCTGTATTTTCATGACGTCAGTAGACAAACAAATGTTGAATTTCATAATTATGGTTATGTTTTAGAAAATATTAAGTATTCCAAGTTATAAAATTAAGCTATTTTAATCGATGTTCAAATTTTCATCCTTTGGAACGCATTAATTGTGAAGAAAATGTGTACAAAAGATTTTTCATTGGAAGTATAGGAAGCAAAGTTACTTGACGTCCACCTTAAAGTAGCAATTCTTGTATGTATGTACGTACATTTTATTTTGAAAACGGCTCTAAGAATTTTGATGAAAGTCGTTAACCTACCATTTACTGGTACTAGAAATCGATTTAGCTTGATCTCGACTTTAGGAGAATTCGTTTAGTGGGTTAAATAACCACCCCGAATTATAACGTTTTTAGTGATGGCGTTGTTCCATTAATGTTACCAATGCTTAGAAATCTTATGACGTCACAACTCGCATTTGAGAATGTTGGCGCGCGGTCACGCCATCTGTCTCTGTACGTCACGCGTTGTGTGTGGATCCTATTAAAGTTTTATGACGTAACAATCTTGCGGCGGGCAGATGGTCACGATTACCATCTGGCTCATTACGTCACGCGTTGTGTGCGTATGTCCGTCTGCACGATAACTCACGTAACAACCGTTCGATTTCGATGAAATTTTAGTATCTGGTAGGGGATCACCTGGGAAGGAACCCTATTTAAAGTGAACGAAATGCGGTCAAAGGTCAGTACATAGGAGAGGGATCCATTCCACTGCTCTTATGCGCCATAACTAACGTAAAAAAGGTTCGATTTCGATGAAATTTTAGTATGTGGTAGGTGACCACCTGGCGACAAACCTTATTGAAAATGGGCGAAATGGGTCAAAGGTTAGGACACAGGAGCGGGATCTATTCCATGGCCATTATGCATCATAACTTACGTAAAAATGCTATGATTGCGACAAAATTTTATCATGTTATTTCGGAGGTATACCAAGCCGGTTCTGTTGAATATCATCGAAATGGGATCAAAGGTCAGTCAGGCACAGGACCGAGATTTATTCCACAGACATTATTCTCATAACTTGAGTGATAACTTGAGTAAGGATTTCTGTAATGTTGGAAAGCGTATTATAATCAATGCATTGCATGATTTTACTAACTTGTTAAACAAGTTGTAACTATTAATGCGTTTTAGTACTTATGGTAAAAGATTCCAAAACGTTGGTTCCTGGTAGTTCATATTTTGTTTCATTTGTTGTGTTCTAAGCAAGCATAGCTTTATCTGAAATCTGTTTCTAGTTTCATAACTATGGATATCAAAATTGATATCTGTGATATCAATATTGGTATTTTGTTTAATCCTTTTAAACATATTTAATCCCAAAGCACATTGATATAATTGTTTTGCGTTCAAAATGCTATGTTTATTAACATCTAGTAGCATGTAATTGTAAATATTTAGATAAGCTGTATTATTAGTACTAGTATTTAGTTTCAGGTCAATTAGTCTAATAAATTTATTCTGGAGTACTTGGAGTTTCTTAATATTAGTTTGTGTTGTTTGTCCCCAACAGGATAGACAATAGTTAAATTGTGTGCACAAGAGTGTAGTATAACAATTTAAGGGTTTTATAAGTAAGATTATTAAGTACTCGGCTAACTACTCCGATGTTTCTAGAGATTTTATTAATAGTTTTTTCAATATTTCGATCCCATTTTAAGCTATGCTGTAGTGGTACTCCTAAATAGGTGAACTATGGCAATTTTATTATTATTATTACTATTATTATTATTATTATTATTATAGTAAATAGTTATATTTATTTCATTTAAAGTATATATGAACGTTTCTATTTGGGAAGCACATAAAAGTTTGGACCACATTTTGACCGCTTAAAGGATAAATCTCGTTATGACAATTCATACATCAGCAGCTTTGACGTTAAATTGCATAATTCACTTGTTCGTAACTATAGTAATGTAACACCGTAGATTTAGGTTTCGCAGTCGCCTGATGTTAAAATAATGACAGACACACTGTGGAAATAAAGCTCTGAAACAAAACTGTGTGCTTTTTTTTTTATTACTTTCATGCAAAGTGAGCAAGTAATCACATACAGTATTGAGATAATTCCCGCAGTATTAGATTTATTTAAAAAATCATTGATTTAAGTGGTGCTTTTTGTTGTAGAAGAATTTTTGAAGTACAGATGAAAAAACGTGCTCAACTTTTTTCTGTGTTTCATGTGTATCTTTGCTTTAACATGCACAAATTAAAAAATAGCGAAATCTTTTCTTTTGCAAACAATATCTTTAGGACCAGCAAATGATTTTCATGTTCATGATAACATGAAGCTTAGAAACTTCACAGAGTTCAGTTATGAAGCGTCTAAGGTAATAAAAAGTGAAAGATGATTTTAGTGTTGCTTTAAATACATTTCATGACATAAATGCATAAAAATATACAATAATAATAAAATGCTGCAAATCTTACTCTCCACTAAGTAATAGATAAACTTCAGGGTGTAGTACATATCACAGATAAATTTTAACCTCTGGCATGAAGTGGAACGAATAACACAAAACAATGAAAAAATTAATATGGCGGAATCACAGTCAAGCACGAAGAATAAATGTTATCACAGAGTGGTTCAACAAAGTAACTGTAACACACAGGTGTAAAAGGCCTGCAAAAATTAGAGGAACATAAAACAAACGAAAATTTGGCAGTTATGGTTTGTAGTATTCATGAACTTTATTCATTTACGTAACCATAACTAAAAAAGGAAACACTATGCGTTTCTTGCGTACTATTTGACAGTGCGAATACTAAACTGCATTTCACTTTCTCTAATTATTTTACTAGTTACAGGATGTTATGCTGTAACATTGAGCAAAGAACAGAATAGTTGATAGAGAAAAGAAAGGATAGAAAAGAAAGGATAGAAGAGAAAGGATAGAAAACAAAGGATATTCATTCACCTAAAAATAACTAAAAATTGAAAAAAAAAATGCGTTTCTTGAGTACTGTTTGGCAACGCGAATACTAAACTTCATGTCCCTTTATCTAATTCTTTTACTAGTTACAGGAAGTTATGCTGTAACATTGAGCAAAAAACATAATAGATGAAACAGAAAAGTAAGGACAGAAACAAAGGATAAACTCTGCAGTATTAATAATGCGGTCTGCAGTATTAATAATTCGGTCTGCAGTGTTTAATGGGAAAATTTCTTGAATTAATTTCTTATTTTTGTTACGGTAAATATTTTCACCTTTTTTTCCCCTGATGCTCTTTGTTTGTGGCGCAACTCATTTGCACTCCACACTCTAAAATTATGTCTAAAACTCATGAAAAAGGAAAAAAGAAAAAGCAATTTGAAAGATCAATAGTAGGTGAGGTGCAATGAAGGAAATGATTAGGTAGGAACAAAACTTTAAAAGCTGTAACGTACCAGGAGATGTGACGTACCTGCCAGAAGGACGCACACGACATAAAGGCAGATAGGAACCAGAATAAAATGTCCGCGTAGCTTAATTGGTAGAGCAACTTATTCCGGAACGAGTGGACCCGGGTTCGAATCCTGGCGCGGATAAAAATGACGGAGAAATTCACTTCGTTATAATGGCGCCCGAACTATCCGGATGACCCGACTGTTCACAATCTCGCAATGGTGTGATGTTATTTCCACACCGCGAGATAGGAAAAATAAGAGCAGCACTTCGAAAAAAAAAAAAAAAATAAGGGGGAGATGATGTAACGTACCAGGAGATGTGACGTACCTGCCAGAAGGACGCACACGACATAAAGGCAGATAGGAACCAGAATAAAATGTCCGCGTAGCTCAATTGGTAGAGCAACTTATTCCGGAATGAGTGGACCCGGGTTCGAATCCTGGCGCGGATAAAAATGACGGAGAAATTCACTTCGTTATAAAGCGACAACATTACGAATAAAATCAAAATGCGATTAATGGTAGTCAAAATTAAATACGTTTAACTGCGTACAGGAACGCACAAATTTATAATAAAGTAAAAAAAGCAAATGCTTGAAAATACATCTAAACAAAAGACACCGATCAAGTTAAAAACATTACAAAGAGTTTCCTAGTGGGAGGGATGCGATTAGAAACATCGTGGTATGAAATAAATGCGTTCTCCTGCTCCGTTATTTCTGCATCTCTCCACTGGATCTTATTCAATGGTGTGGGATATTTCCTATGCTGTCCTAGGTTCATTACTTTCATAGAAAGTTAGTATTAAACATTTTTAATATCATCTCATAAGTTAAAATCATGTTCCTTTTCGTTAGCGTTGTTTAGCAAGCCTTTGAGACGGTCCTTTTGTTAATTTTCATCCAGCTGTTAAAGAGGTGGGAGATGACCACTCCCTGCTACGCTTCCGATGCTTTAAGAAAACACTTTTACCGACCATTTTCGTGCGTAATTAACCTAAGAATTGAAGTGAATTGTTTAACTTTTATGGCTTTAATAGTCCACACAGCAAGACGTTTGTGAGCACATGTCTTTTTCTTGCAGCTTTAGCTTCTAATGAGGTATTTTTCACGAGAAGGCTGAAAGAAGAAACAATGAAGGCTCAGCAACCACCCAGATGGTTAAGGGGAAGGGAGTACACTTCGAGTTCTTCGCTAGCTGATGAGAAAGGAGGTGAAAGTGTTCTGGCGTTCGAGGAGAGTACAACCTGTTTTTTCCGACAGTGGTATTCGAAACCACGCCTTCGTACTCCGCAGCGTCTGTTCTCCAAAGTGCACTACCCCTGTAGGCTTATCCCTGCTTCATTTTTTATTTGACATACGTCATATCATTTCCTCCTTGAGAAAGCTGGGTGCACTCGGCGACCATTTCACTGCAGAAATATTTATTTATTATATGATTACGTTGTACTGAAGAACCGTCGCACAATTTTTTGGCAATCCTTACGAGCAGGAAATCCTTTTTCGTCCGGGCGCCGATATAGCCTTGCTTTTGCGAACAGTGGGATTCGGATCCACATTCTCCTACTCCGGAGCGACAGTCTTCCCAATTGACATCTCCGGAGCGGCTGTTTTCCCAATCGACTACTCCGGAGCGACACTTCTCGCGCTGCTTCGTTGCCCATCTGACTTATTTGTGATAGGTTTCAAGAGTCACATAGTAAAAGATTCGAGCACATGCCTTTTTCTTACAACTTTAGGTTTTCATAGGGGATTTCTCACGAGGAGGGTGTGGCTTTTTCTTACAATTTTAGGTTTTAATGAAGGATTTCTCACCAGGAGGGCGTGCCTTTTTCTTACAACTTTAGGTTTTAATGAGGGATTTCTCGCGAGGAGGTTGAAAGTCTCGAAAATGGGGTTTGAGAACTTACCCATACGTATGGGGGAGGGGATATACCTAAAGTTTCTTGATTGAGGGATGTTAAAGGAGAGCAAATGGCTCTGGTGCTTGAGCAGAGCTGAATATAGGTACCCCACTCTCGGAAGACGAGAAAAATTAGAGATTGAGAATGTAGAGTGCAGAGGTGGGAGATCGAGGTAGAAATTAATTTGGAAAGTGGAACTGAAAGGGAGGAAACCAAGAGGACCCTGATAAAATAAGCAGGAACAGATCAATATCCGTGACCTTCCTCATATGCTGCATTGAATAAAGGGCACCACCGCAAAAGAGCGTGTTGTCATTTAACTAGAGATTTGTTCATTTCATCAAAGGGGAAAATAGCTAAAACCCAGTAATTACTTAATTTCCTAACATGTGAAGGCCTGACGAACTCACGCGGCAAAGTACTGAAAGAAATCCAGTGAATAGCTCTGTAACACTTCCTATACTTCCAATGGAAAAACTTCCTATACTTCCAATGGAAAAATAGCCCTGTAGCAGTGAATAGCCCTGTAGCACTGAAAGAAATCCAGTGAGTAGCCCTGTAACAGTTCCTCCAATTTTAAAAATGAAACACAGGGGATTCACTCTTCAGTAATTTTAAAATTCACTTTCGAAGAATTCAGCGTTTGGCCTGCACATATCTAAAACGGCAATTTGAATTCAGAACTTCGCTATCAAAATTTGTTTATATTGAAATAAATGAATCTGCAACCTAAATTTCAGCACTTTTTATGTTGTGTCGCTATTCAGGAAAAATGGTATTCTTGTCTTCATGTGAATTAAAAATATACATAATTCTCTAGTAACAACTAAATAGAATACATTTAAATCGTTACTTTGCATGAGTGATTTGTCAAATACCTTGCTCATCAATTTACGAGTCATTTAAAACAACTGGATTCCCGACGCTCAGGGCTTCTCACTCATGCTCACCATATGTACTGTACAAATTTCTTCCCATCGCAGTTTATCTCAATTAGCTATTCAAGGAACATTTCTTTTAGTTTAATTCATCGATTTCAAAAAATACTTTTTTTTTAATTATTTGTTTCAGCCCTCATCACAGTGCTACATTAGCCAATTGTTTTTACCTAGATGTTAGCCAATTATGGGCTGTCTACGTATAGTAAATATTCCGCAATGAGTAACAAAATAAGACATTCCGGAACGCTTTTATTGTCTCTGCTAACATAGCTTGCCCAAGTAACAAACTTATGTCTAGGTGCGTACGAATTATTCAGCAACCTTAATTAATGAAAACACTAAACAAATTCAAGAAAGCAATGCTGCAAAGGGAAAATTTTAGAGTTTGTAAAATTTTGACAGAAGCAAAGATCGTAAATCAGAATCAGAACTCTTCTTCAGCCGTCCCTATAATTTATATTTTGCTTACCTCCAACCAACCGCACAATTTTCATTTCTAAACTTTTACAAAATTCTACCCTTGTGGTGTTTCCTATTTCACCCTTTCCTGCTATTCTCGGTGTCTGAAGGCAGCAATTTTATGCACATTGTGAGAGCTCTGAATCTGCAACTGTACTTAGATAGCACAGTTTGTATTTTAACGTTGGCCTGACGGTGAGCCACCGACTTTTAGAAATGGAAGAATGTTGCTCAATGTTGGGCCTGCGTTAACCCTTTAGCGATCATAACGCCCAGAACGCCCGTACGTACAAACGGCCATAGCCACCTGAAACGCCTGTCTAGAGTAATTCAGATTTGCTACCCTTGCTTGTTCTTCAAAACTTTTCTGCCTAAGATAAACCAGCAGAAGTCACCCTCAGTCAATATTGTTGTTATTAACCCTTTAACTGGCTGGAACGAATTAACTCGGCGTTAGTAAAATGGTTGGAAATCAGCTGGAACTAATATATATATTCGCTGTCTAAGACGTGAACTGAAATCGACAGGAACGAATGAACCTGGACACCAGAAAGCGTTGCTTTTCCCTTACGTTGTCATTAAAAGTGGTCTTTTATGGGAAATGGTTTTCCTTAATCCTTCTTATCATATTACCTTTTCTCCCGAAAATCCTACAAAAATGGCGAAGAACCTAAGAGAGGAGAGAGAGAGAGATATTTGAGTAACTTGCTTTTACCCAGTGGCTTGATGTCCGCTTCAGGGGGACTAGCTCTTCCCAATCATTCCTTGGGTCTTGGAGCAGAGAATGAAGCAATATAAGAGAATCAGACTATAAACTATCAGACTACAGACCATACGGGAGCATTTACTATCAGGGACAGATACTGTAAATAGTCATTTCTGCTGAGATGAGCGAGGGAAAGGAATAGTTTTGACATAGCTTTTTTATAACCCAGCCACTATGTCAACAGTTCTGTTTGAGGAGATCGAAAACATTTGGGCACCATTTGGTTCAGATACATCGACCGCTTACAGGGATAACAAACAAGTTAACCATTAGACAGTTTCGGGTGTTATGATATTTAGAGTGATACAAGCTGATGGTCGATAAAGGGTTAAACTGCAAGGCTGTGTGCTACCTGAGATAACCACATCATTTTATTTTTATTTAAATCTTTACAGTTAGGATATCCTGTCCTCAATCATAATATTTCTATTTTTCTGAATATTAAACTATTGTCAATTATTCGCAAAACCTACTGGTCTATTGATTGATTGAAAGGAAGAGGTAGGGCACAGAGCACACTTAGGTACGCCACATTTCCATTACAATTGGAGTAATGGTGTGCAGTGCCATAAGTTATAATTACAACACGCGATCGCTTTTGTTGTTCATTAAAGAAAAGTGGAAAACACAAAGACATGTTTCTAACATTCTGGTACCCCACTGTGTAATATTTTTCTTCAACATCCCAAGGTTTTCCATCGGAACAAAGCACGCCCACGTTTGGCGGAGCTGTACTACTGTTAAGGGGATATCGATACACTACCTCGAACATCCATGTCTCCAGATTGAGCATATCTGCAATATTTTGGGACACTGTCCAAGTGGTCTTCCACATCTAACACATCTGTTCAATATCCTGAGCGTCGAGCATGGAGAAGATTGCCGGAAAGTGCCGCACGACATTATTCGGAGAATGCACACTTTGCTGCCATGACGCCCTGCTACGTGTCACTCCAATAATGGAGGACATATCATTACTGAAGTGGAGGAAGGAAGGAACCTAGTAACAGCATTACAGATTTGTTATGGTTGGTATTTACATAACCATACTTTATTCCTATGTCAATTTCGAACAACTGCATTACGGCGTTGCGATTTTTGTGCCTTTATTAAACATATCTGGTTTTGAAAACCTGTACTTTAAGAGATAGATTATATTGTAGATGTCGTATGCGTCAACAGGCATCAATAGCAGCATTTTCATGAAATATAAACATTTTATCATTTGTAGCCACTAAAATACAATCACTGTATTTAAAGAGATTGGTATCATCTTTTTTAGCACGTCTTTTGTAAAAAAAGATCATTTATCCGTTTGTCCGTCCGTCCGTCCGTCTGTACCCACGATATCTCTGCAACTATTAGTCCGATTTGAAAAATTCTCTTTGCTTTGGGAAGTTTGAAATATGCGAATGATGATCCTTTATTTCGTTGTTTTTTACGATGTACGATTTCGCCGCTAGAGAGCGTAAATGCAGATGATGTCGAATTCAAAAATACGGTTTATTCCACATATTTGTTTCTAAACATCCGATTCAAAAAATTATTTTATCTTTCGATTCCATTTATGTCGAACAGTATTTTAGATATAGTTACTTTTTCAAATTACCCATAGATTTTCCGCTAGGGGGCGTAAAAGTAAATGACGTTTTCCCCGATAACTCTTCTTCTAAAGCTGCGATTTGAAAAACGTTTGTTCAGCGGATACATCTCCTGATGGAAAATCTTTTGCATATAATTTCTAATTTTTGGTAAACAATACTTTGGCCACCAGGGGGCGTAAGTGTTAGTTTTTGCTTCTGATGTATTTGCCATAAAATCTGAGCTTCTAAAATATCGATTGAAAAAATTCCTTCGCGGACTGATGCCACTTATATCGATAAACCTTTTCGGAATATTTTCTTCCTAAAATATTCTACAGTTTCTCCGCTAGGGTACGTAGAGATATATCTTCTTTTTGTCAATATCTCTACTTTTAGTAGTCCGATATGAAATATTCCTTCTTTGTTGGATAGTGTTTCCGATGTGAAATGTTTTTCCTGTAAATTCAAAATTTTCAAGTAAATCATAGACTTTCCGCTGGGGGACACAACGGTAAATTGCGTTTTCTGCGTTATTTCTGCTCCTAAAACTCCGATTTGAAAAATTCTTCCTGTATCGCATACAAGACCTGATAGAAAATATTTTTCACAAAATTTCTAATGTTTGGTAAAGAATGGTTTATTCTTTAATAAACCATTCTTTACCAAACATTAGAAATTTAGGAGCAGAAATAACGCAGAAAACGCAATTTACCGTTTGGCCACCAGGGGGCATAAGTGTTAATTTCTGCTTCTGATGTATTTGTAGCAAAATCTGATCTTCTGAAAACTCGACTAAACATTTTTTTTTCTTGGACCGATACCGCATACACGGATAAACCTTTTGAGAATACTTTCTTCCTAAAATAATGCATGGTTTTCCCACCAGGGGTCGTAAAGTCACATCTTATTTTTGTCGATATCTCTGTTTCTAAGAGTTCGTAAGCTCAGGATTCCGTTTACAGCAATATCTGAGGGTTTAAAAACCCGATTGAAAAACTTCTTTCTTCCGTCAGATACTATTGTTTTCCATA
Source organism: Macrothele yani (assembly GCA_039090855.1). NCBI lineage: Eukaryota > Metazoa > Arthropoda > Arachnida > Araneae > Macrothelidae > Macrothele > Macrothele yani. The sequence continues at coordinate 33,127,337 of CM077025.1, forward strand.
CCGGTTCCATTGACTTTGAATAGCTTTGATAAATTTAACTTGCGTCAGAACGGATTCGAAAGACGTGCTGATTACATCCGAAAATTCGGAGTCATCTTTCTTGTTGTAGATTGCCGTTGAACAACATTTTAATAACGCAATTATGTATCTCAGAATATGATTCTGTTCCTTTAATTTTTGCTTAGTTTTCTTGATGGTTTGGCATTGTTCCGGAACTGTTGTTGAAGGCTTTGAACTTTATTTCACACAATTCTGTTTCAAAGATACATGGAACAACTGAAATATCATGACCAGCGAGTCTTTATGCAAATGACAGTGCGTGTAAAGGTCATGAAACAGTATAAATAACACTCGACACTGAGCTATTTTAATCAGTGTCATTATTGTTCTTCAGATAGTAAAGGCAACGAGTTTGACAAAGGCCAAGTTGTAATCGCCAGACGACGGGATCAGAGCATTTTTGAGAGGGCAAGGCTTGTAGGGTGCTAACGGTAACGGTCAGCAGTGGTTATTACCTTCAAAGAGTGGTCCAAGGAGGGAAAACCTTGACCCCCTCCCCAGTCAAGGTGTGGACTGGCCACGGCTCATCAATACTAGAGTTGAGAGAAAGGCTATCCCGTACGGTATGAGACAACAGAAGGGACCTTCTTCTTCTTCTTTTCAGCCTCTTGATACCCAATACAGGGTACAGGCCTCCTCCAGTGTTTTCCAACTTCCTCGATCCTTAGCCTCAGTCCACCATTTAGCACCTCTAAATTTCTGAAGGCATCTCCCCGTCTTATTCTCTGGCGCCCTCTCCGTCTCGTCCCATCTCGCGGTTGCCATTTCGTAACAATCTTTCATCTTTCGGTCTTCCAACATGTCTAGCCCATCTCCACTTTGATTCTTTTATGATTTTTATAATATCCGTTATTCCTGTTCTTTCCCTTATAATTTCATTTCTAAATTTATCTCTTCTTGTTATTCCTAACATTCTTCTCTCTGGCTTTCTTACCGATACTCTTATTTCTTTTTTACATTGTCGCTCTGTAATACTCTATGTTTCACTTCCATAGGTAGACACGGGTATTATACATGCACTGAAGATTTTTCTTTTTAAACATAATGAAAGATCACCGGTTAAATAAACTTAAAATATCCAAAAGGCTCTATTACCTTGGATAATTCTTCTATTCATTTCTATTTCTTGCGTTTCTTTAAAACTGATTACTTTCTGCTGTTGGTCAAGCAGAAGGAATACTGTGGCGCAAACCGAACCTTTCTGAAAATGGGGCTGGTTAGCAGCAGGTCTCTCCGGCTGAGTTTGTAAACCTCGGTTCGCCATCGAAACTGCCTACAATGGGCACGCAAGCATCAAAACTGGACTTTGAATGATTGGAAAAAGATCGTCTGTTTCGTTAAATCTCGTTTGCTCTTTCTTGCACCAAGTGGATGGCCTGGTAACGCGAGCGTCGTTGATCTGGGGAAGTGTTGACACCAGAATGCACCATGGGAAGGAAACTAGACAGTGGATGAAGTGTAATGCTTTCGCTAATGTTCTGTTGCAAAACTTTGGTCCAGTCATTGGGTCCTGGTGAGCGAATAATGCATCATTACACAGTGTACATCGAGCCCTGCTGAAAATTGGGCTACTCAGCAACAGGTAGTTCTATCTGACCATGCTAACCTCGGTTCACCATCGAAACTGCCTACAATGGGCGCGCAAGCATCAAAACTGGACCTTGAATGATTGGAAAAAAGGTCGTCCGTTTGGTAAGTCTCGTTAGTTCTTGCACTATGTGGATGGCCAGGTAACGCGAGCGTTGTTTATCAAGGGAAGTATTGGCACCAGACTGCACCTTGTGACTTAATGTAGCCGGTGGAGGAAATGTAATGATTTGGCCAATATTCTAATGCAAAAGCTTGCGTCCAGTCATTCATATGCACAAAGCTATGACGTCTACCACCTTCATGATTATCACTGCAGACCAGGCATATCTTTTCATGGCAACGGTATTCCCCTGAAGAAGTGCTTTTTCTCAGCAGATAACACGCCATGCCACACTGTCCAGGTTATTCGAGAATGGTTCGCGGAAAATGAGGAAGACTTCCAGTTATTGCCCTGGCCTCCAAATTCTTTAGACATCAATCCAATCGAGTATTTATGGTTACTATGCTGTGCAAATTAATTAGGACAAAGTAAAAAATCACTGTTTTTTCCCCAAAAAACAATGCCTTTATATCATTCTATGCCTTGATATACACTGATAAATACCTGTATTAATATGAAGTATGTCCTCCTTTAGCAGAAATGACCTCTTGAATTCGGTTTGGCATTGACTCCACTAATTGAGTGCACATATTTTTGACTTCATAATCGTGGAACCACACTTTTATAGCATTCGTTATCCTACGTTCTTTGGTTGTACAGTCCATTTTACCTAAACGTCTCTTCAAAACATTCCACAAGTTTTCTACGGGATTTAAATCTGGTGAATTTCCAGGCCAATCAAGCAAATTAATTTAATTTTTCAGCATGAAATTCTTGACCAACTTCGAATTGTGACATGGGGCCAAGTCATGTTGAAATGTCCCGTCAAACGTTTGCAAGAATGGAACCACCCTACGTTGTAATATTTCTACGTACTTGGCTGAATTCATCATACCTTGAACAGGAACTAAGCTGCCAGTGCCATTTGATGTGAAAAAACCCCCAAAACATCTGTTTCAAAGGGTGTTTTACAGTTTGTTTGACATGCTCAGGTCTTAAGGGTTCACAGTTGCTTCGTCTAACGACATTTTAGTGGTAACCCTGCACAAATAAATGAGTTTCGTCACTGAAAATTACCTTTTTCCAGTCGTCAGCAGTCCACGATTTATATTTTTTGGCCCATGCTAAACGTTTTATCTTCATTTTCGCATTCAAATATTGTTTTTTCATTGGTCTTCTTGCCTTCCGGCCAACTTCCAGAAGCCTACGGCGTACAGTTGAATCACTAACATCACAACCACTAGCCAACAAATCTCTTTGAAGGTCGGTGCTTGTTTTTTTTTTTTTGGATTCATTTTACTATTTCTGATTAGATATTTATCGGTTCGTGAAGTTGTTTTTCGTTTTCTTCCACATTTACCTCTCCTTTTTGGAGACGATGATCCAGATGCATTGTATCACGTAAGCAGTTTTGATACGCTTGATTTGCCTACACCAACTGCAAAAGTGATATCTCTCACTGTCATAGAAGTGTGATCCTTCAGAGCAATTATTTTTGCACGCTTCCTTGGGGAAATATCCATTTTTCAATACACGAAAGCAACACGTACTCGCAGAGAGCAAAGACTAACATCCACCTGTCAAACACGAAAGCTCACAACTGAAGCTGAAGTGCCTATTTCCTGTTTAAAATCGGTCAAACCACATTCTTACTATCAAGTTCTAACAGTCACACCACCTCACAGCTAAAAAAAACCCGGTTTACGTGGGTTTCCGACATCAACTGCCGATCACATTACAATTCTGAGAATAAAATAGCTTGTCCCAATTAATTTGCACGGTATAGTAGTGTTGGAATAGGGTATTCGATCTGCGGCGGCTCAACTGCTTGGCTTGCAAGAGTTAAAAGATATGCTGGTAACTGCTGGTACCAGATACCACAGGACACCTTTAGGAAACTTGTATTGTCCATACCTTGCCACGTAAAAGCTGCTTAGGCATGTGGTCCTAATGTTTTTGCACTTCGGTGTATTACAGTTTATCATAAGAAGCTTTTAAAATGATCAATCCATTAAATCGTAAAACATTTTTACTTCCATTTCATTTATTATCAGTGTAAAGTTTAAATGAAAAGAAACGAGAATATCCCAGATAGGAAGTATTTAAATAATTTATAATACCTTATTTTCACACTCACTCTTTGCGATTTATTATCAAGACCACGATGTTTTCGGTTATTAGTTTTTTTCGAATTTCAAGAGTAATCTGGCTTTTCAGGCAAATAAAAACTAAGCTCTGATTTTTCTCAGGCATTCAGTTCTTGTGATGAAAGATAAAGTTGCGCTGAATGTTTTTCTAAGAATTCAATTTATGGCTGTGGCATTAAGCTTTTCGACTCAAAATTAAAGTTCTGCATGATGGAAGAAATTAATTCTAAACATCCCAGGCTAATAATAATAAAGGGCAAATGAAAACAGATCTGGGCTGAAAAACGAAAAGACAAAAATATACAATTACTGCACTTTAATGGGCTTGCGACCGTTTTTGATTCTTTAAAATAAAACCGGTAAAACAACAAAACATCGAAAGTAATTTCTTTTCTCAATGTCTAGCCGTCAGATGCAGATATTAAAAGTTCTATTTTCAGTTAACGACTTTCATGATGGAAGAATTAAGAATTTCCAGCAAAACAAAGAAACGCTACTGCTTCCGGAAATGAAAATCAATAGCAAACTTGAAAGCAGAACTCAAAGTATTTCAAATAAATTGCTACAGTACTTTGCTTGTGTAAATGATATGTTATGCAGCTGTGTCACTGTTTCAGGCGATCAGAAGTAAAATAATTAGCGACACATTTTGAACATATGGCGTGGAAAACATTGGAAAATATAGTAGCAACAACCACTCGCTTATGAATGATCAAAATGCGCATTTCCTATATATTGGCACAGAATTCAAGCGATATGTCATCGTTAATACTCTTGTCTGTATTGGGCATTCTTTTCTCTGTTTTCCGTCATTCTATTGGGAAATAATTAACACATTGGTTTCCGTTTACTTGTTCAGTGAACAGGAAAGTAGAATTTAATAACCCATAATAGTTTTATGAAATTGTTTATATTTAAATACATTCCTTTAAAGATATTTCTGAACACATTTCGCTAAAGATTGTCCTAATTTATTTAACGTTTAGCCTCTTGAAAGACTTTAAGTTGTCCGCTTGAATTTCATACTAACATATTGAACACAGAAGGACAAGTCATCACATTAAAATGATCACAAAGCAAGCAAAACATCACAGTCGTTGAACAGATCATGCAACAATAGAACGCAAATACAGTAGATTCGGTTAACTGAGCAATCGGTTAATCGGGACTGCCGATTACTTGGGAAAATTCTTGAAGAACATCCCAATTTTTTTCTATGAGATAAAGCTTCGCGTAAGTGGAACAGCCACTTCATTTGTCCAATGCTCTAGCTCCGATACCTCCCAATTAACTGGAATCCGCTGTAATGAGGAAATTAATTCACAAAAACACGTACACCTTTGCAATCTCAAACTTTGTAATGTTAGAAATGTACAATGATATTTTAAAAACTTGAAAGAAACTTCATAATTCAGTACAAATACCCACAGTTCGTAATGAAGTAAAAGTACATAACATATTTTCACATTAAACATCACACATTGCATTTCTGACATGAAGGGTTTTCTGAACAGTTATATTAACTCCAAAGATATAAACACTACAAGTGGAAATTATCTTCTCGCAAGTTTTCATCATTTATATCAAACATTTTCAATATCAGAGCAACAGACACAAAAAATCCTTTTTATAATTCAATTACCAATTCCTTCATCACATGACATCAGGAAAAGAACTTTTAATAAAACTAAAATTGCACATTTTTAGAGTGAGAATGAAACCTTTTTTTCTGTTACTCAAGTGTGCTAAAATTTTCACAATTAACGATACTGCAATTTCACACAGTTGTGAAATTGCAGTATCGTTATTACCTTAAGTTCAAGCTGTAAGAAAGAATGCGTCAATGACATAGGCAATGCCTGTGAACTCTCATTCATTCAACGAAAAAGTTAGCCGATCGAGAGTATTAGTTTTCAGTGCAGGTTTCGGAAAACCGGAGACTTCATTGAAATTTCTGGTTTTTAATGTTTTTAATGCAGGTTTTGGAAAACCGGAGATTAGTTTTTAATGCAATATTCGGAAACCGGAGATTTCTATTTTAGGCTTCAACGCAGGTTTCGGAAACCAAAATCTTCACTATTAGTTTTTGGAGCAAGGCTCAGAAACCGGAAACTTTATTAGTACTAGTTTTCAAGAATCTCGATTTCTTCGTGCAGAGTATGACAATATGATTTGGAGACATTATTTAATGCACGATGTAGTAACTTGTGATGTAAATCTTCATCAGTGTTTAAAAAGAGATTTACTAAAATATAGACTAAAATATTACACAAGTTAAAACATACACACAAACACAGATAAACGAGATCTTTCGGCCTGAAATTCAGGTCATCAACAGTTTTATAACAAAATAATACGTGGTCCACATTAAAATGCTATTTACAATTTAAGATAGTTATAGTTTTGTTTAAGTTCTAATTCGGCCTTTCTTTTTATGTTTATTAATACGCGATTTCCATACGGAAGGTATCACATATAGCATATCATCATTACAACATTTCTTTTGTTTTGCATTGTAAATAGTATTTTAATGTGGACCATGTATTAATTTGCTCTTGGTAATGTACGTATTCTGTATCATTTGTGCACACGTGCAGTGTCACGATACGTCATTTTTGCCTTGATATATACACTATCTACTAACAAGTAATTGGACACCCCTGCAATCGACGATATCTGCGGTCTTGATACACGTCACGGCCGCCGCCGTTAAATATCGTGTGGGAAACAACAACGCAACCAATCGAATGCAAGATGCCACGCAGTTTAGAGCTCCCTGATTTCGAGAAAGGTTTAATCGTCGGGTATCACAGAAATGGCCGATCCATAGGTGACATATCCAGCGAGTTGAAGTACACAAAATCGACAGTGGCCTACGTGATTGGCAAGTGGAAGATGAGCGGTGACTGTCGGAATGCGTCCCGACCCGACAGACCCACAAAACTGGGAGTTTGAGACCGACGGGTGCGGGTCAGAGAAATTCGGAAGAACCGTACCAAATCGATTGGCCACATCCGCGAGGAGTTTTAGCAGGCATCCAGGAGTGTTCTTTTGATGAATACCATCCGTAAGGAAGCCCATCTTCTCGGTTATCATGGACGTGCTACCGCCCACAAGCCTTTGATCACCAAGTCCAATAACGCTGCTCGGCTAACGTGATGCAAAGAACGTCGACAGTGGACCGTTGAACAGTGGAAACAGGTTGTCTGGAGCGACGAATCAAGGTTCACCCTCTACCATTCGGATGGCAGGGTCTGGGTTTGGTATCTGCCTGGAGAACGCCTCCTGCCGGAATGTATTGTGCCAACTGTGAAGTTCGGCGGCGGTGGAATTATACTATGGGGGTGTTCCTGGTAGACTCAACGCCGAGACCTACTGCACCATTTTGGATGACCATGCGCTTCCTACGTTGTGGCAGTTTTACGGGGTGGACCCATGTTACTTTCAGGATGACAATGCCACCTGTCATGTTGCGAGGTCCACCATGGCTTGGTATGGTGACAATGGGGTTAATCGAATGGACTGGCTTGCGCAGAGCCCTCACCTTAACCCTATCGAGCACCTCTGGGACGAGTTGGTGCGTCGACTTAAGGGGTGCCCCCACCGTCCGAAATCGGTGAAGGAACTGACCTGTCTTCTCCAAGCCGACTGGAAGAAAATACCGCTAGCCATCGTACAACGCCTGGTTGAGAGTATGCCCCGGAGGGTCGCAGCTGTAATCGCCGCTCGTGGAGGCTCCACCAACTATTGAAGGTGAATAAACTTCGTTTTCCTTTGCTATCACAGGTGTCCAATTACTTGTTGGTAGATAGTGTATAATGTAGGGTGACCATCTATAACCACAGTATTTTTTTACCAAAACCTGATGATGACCTGAATGTCAGGTCGAAAGATCTCGTTTATCTGTGTTTGTGTTTTTTTTTTTTTAACATGTGTAATATTATAGTCTATATTTTAGTAAACCTCTTTTTAAGACCTGATAAAGGTTTGCATCACAAGTTACTACATCGTGCATTAAATAGTGTCTCCAAATCATATTGTAGTACTAGTTTTAATGCAGGGTTCGGAAACCGGAAACTTCAGTACTAGTTTTTAATGCAGGTCTCGGAAACCAATAGACCCTTAGCACCCCTTTAAAGGTTCTCAACTCGCTGGTTCAGTAAAGTGAAAAAACAATGAAATTTTATTCATAAACATTGATTATATTATATTAACGATAGTACCTTTAACAATATTACATTTTGGCTGACATAAACTTCACCAAACTATGCGGAAATTAAAATTCAAAACACTATGCAAAACAATGAACGTAGAATCTTGTAATTTCAAAGCGAACATGGCGGATCCTATGGCGCAGTAAGTGTTGGCTTCTGATTTTACGGCCGAGATGGGGCAGGGTTCGAATCCCGGTATGGTATGGATGCTGTGTTCTTCTTACGGCACTGGCTCTCTGCTTTTCTTAGAGACAGTGGCCCTAAATTAGGGACGAGAGACTGCTTATGGCTGATCTGTTTGCTCACAGTTATAGTGTAAACCCCAAACAACAGCAACAACAAAAAAGTGTGGATGTCGCTAATGGGCTCAAAATTTAAATAACTTTGCCCAGAAAATTTTCACTAATAGTTACAATAATTAATAACTTTTGCGTCATCAATGATTTCTCGATATCATTTTATCGTGCATGTTTAAATTGTACGATACGCAAAATTTTCAATTTTCTTAATTTGATATAGTTTGACCTAATGTAGATTCTGGATCTGAATTATACCTGGTGACGCAATAGATTAGTCTGACCCTGGTCTGACATGCAATGTTCTTTGAATATTCGGATTTTTGTCAAGTGTTCTGAGTTCTCTGGATGCACATCTGCTGAAGGAATTGGAATATCAGAAAAAGGGATTCTTTGCGCTTTCTTTCTTTCTCATTTTTTCAATTGAATATTATTTATTTTACATAACATATTCCACTTCCTCGCGAGAGTCTGACCCAATCCAACGTAATACGATCCAATAATTTGACACTTTAATTATAGATTAATTGGCGGTTCAATTGAATGTAATTAAGTAATTATTTCAACAGATAATAAACATTGAAACTTCAACAAACCTTCCATTAACCAATATACGACTTAGTTAAGAGTTCTGATACGGCAATTAATTTTTTTCATTTCCTAAAAGGAAGATAACGGTATTTTTTCATGATATAGTGGAATGCATGTCCTGCGAAATATTGGTCCAAGCCAATAGAAAGAAGTCATCTCTTGCATAACACAGGAAAAGAAATCCTGGAGAAGCATCTTTTTCCAAAAAAATGATTTTTAAATTTAAACATCCTAACCAGATTTTAATCTCTCGATTCTAAAAAAAGTAACAACTGCCGCCGCTGTTTTTCATTTTCCTTGCTGGCAGCGCAAAAAGCATTGAACACAAAAATTTGAAATTTACATCGTTTGTAGAGAATTGTTCGGAAAACACGCTGAAATAAACCGTTTTTCTATTCTGGCGATACTTCAAGAGCTATCGTATTTAAAAGTTAAGGTAACCAAAAAGTGCTATCAGTTCGCGTTCTGAATACATTAAGAGAAACAGAACCACGAAGCTCTGTAGGCTTGTAAGGCCATGGCAGAGTGTTTGCACCTCGTTGCCTTTTTTCGAATTTCGATTTAGTTTACGAGAAATTAAATTTCTAAATTTCACAAAATTTTCTATTTCGCGATGGGATCCATTTTAAAACACGGATATCTGGCAAACTATAAATCATAACGTATTGCATTTTTTACAGCATAAACATACAACTATGATCCCTCTTTCACAAAAAAAAAATGTTTGAAGAAAAAGTCATTATCTGATTTTTAAGCATTGTTTAAAGACGTAAAGGAAAGGAACGAGATGCTTACTCTGTCTCCAGCGTTAACCACGCAGGAAATTTCTGGTCCCATGACCTGCTGTCATGGTGACGCAGGTTTTTAGCACTCTCTTCTCACTGGGTGAAAGAACAGGCTAAAATCAAACTGGTAATGACACAGTGCTTATGACGTAGCGACGCTTTTAAAGTTTGGTGTTTGTTTGTTTTTCTTTTTATTTGGAGGTTTAACGACCACCGTGAGCAACTCAGTAGGTTATAAGCAGTCGTTGTCCCTAATTTAGGGCCGCTGGTTCCAGGGAAGGGAGAGAGCCAGTGTCGTAAGACAAACACTACATACATGCCTCACCGTTTCCCACCTGCATAGGTGAATACCTATGTAAATATAAGCTTTCCCCTCTTATGTAAAAAGAAAAAAAGGAAAATGCGAGTGTGCTCGTCCACGAACTGTTCGACCACTGCTAAATGTCCTAGAGATCTGAAAATTGTCATGCTGATAGGTCTTAAGGTCCTTATACCTAGAAAAGTACGGAAAAAAATGGCGGCTTTGGAACATTGTCTGCTTGAATTTTTCGCAAATTGTTTGACCGCTTCTAAGTGACCTACAGATCTGAAAATTGTCATGCTGATAGGTCTTAAGGTCCTTATACCTAGAAAAGTACGAAAAAAAAATGGCGGCTTTGGAATATTGTCTGCTTGAACTTTTCGTAAATTTTTAGACCACTTCTAAATAACCTAGAGATCTAAAAACTGTCATGCTGATAGGTCTTAAAGTTCGGATACCTGCAAATGCACGAAAAAAAAAAAAAAAAAAAAAAAAAAAACAGTGCTTTGAAACATTGCCAGTTTAAATTTTTCTACCACTTTTACACCTAGAGAAAAGTCTGTAAACCAAAAAAAAAAAATTTTTTTTTGTGATTTGAGGTTTAACGACCACCGTGAGCAACTCAATGGGCTATAAGCAGTCGCCCGTCCCTAATTTAGGGTCACTGGTTCCAGGGAAGGGAGAGAGCCAGAGCCGTAAGACAAACACAACACCCATGCCTCACCGGGATTCGAACCCGGACCTCTTTTGGACGAATGATCAGAGGCCATCGCTAAGACCACTGCGCCACCGGGGCGGCCCAAAAAGTTCAAAAGGGTGGCTTAGCTTCACTGTTTCAAAATGCTGATAGGTTTAAAGATAATTTTGTCGGAATCACGGAAATGGTTTGAAAATTTTCCAATTTTGATTTAAAATTAAGGGGCTCCAAAGTCTGCTCCGTTTTATGTCAAACCGTATATGTACTGACGTCACGACGCTGTTCGAAATCGTAAAACAGTTACGGATTTTAAATTACTTTTCCCTTTCTTTAATTTTATGTTCAAGAATGATTTTATAGATTCACCGTTCGGAGAACAGGCATGATTGCTTGTCATTTAAACAAAAATAAACATTTTTCAAAATTATTTTAAGTTAAAATCGCGACGTGTCACATGAGTTTCAACAATCGCGAATTGTTTGTACGATATTTCGACTGAGTTAGGAAGAGCCTAATTTGCTTGTACAGGTCTTTACGATTTTCTTTTAGCAGTCTGTTTAATTTGTGGGAAAATGAGAAATGAAGCTAAGTGCACGCATTGGAAACGGTACTACTACAGTATGCTGTTTACCGGGACATTTACACTATAGTACACGCTCTACCATCTATTTTTATAATAAATAAGAGCAAATTTTTTTACTTATTGAATAACGTATTCACTTAATGGTGCACATTTCATACATCATTTGATTTTATTTAAAAGGTATACATTTCGTATGTTATTTTAAAATGATAGAAATATATCATTTAAGGCTTTTCAGCAAAACTAATCAAGGTGAGATTGTAAAACTTTCATTTTAACCCTTCTAATTTTTACAAGGATGTGTGTTTTATGTTCTAACGAGGACTTTTTAAATGATCAAACTGATAGAAATACGTCACTCAAATCTTTTCACAAAGCTTTTCAGCAAAGACAATCAAGGTTATATTGTAAGATTTTCATTTGAACACTTCTAATTTTTACAAAGATCTGTATTTTATGTTCTAATAAAGACTCCTCAATCGGTGAGCATTTATTTGCTGTAGTGACAGGATCAACAAAAATTTCCTTGATGACCAACTATAAAATGTTTACAGCCGATGGCATTTAGATTTGCAAATGCGAACCATTCATCTGAATAAATAACTGAATCTAATTCACATTCACGTTAAACTATTCATTACATTTTCACGTCGTGTCACAAAGGGAGAGCGTAGAACAACAACTGGCGTTTTGAACATTGCAGTTTCGAATGCAACTCATATTGCAGTTTCAAATGCAACACATATTGCCGTTCACATCTATATGAAAGTTAATAATCGAAAGCCGAACGATAATAACCGATGGTTGCAAAAATATACTCTAAACAGTGATAATCGATCATTACAACGATATCCTCTTAACACTACTGAGAGATATTACGTCTTTACTTAACAGCAAAACAGAGAAGTTTAATCCTATTGTGTTTTAGATATCAGAAAAATTGTGTAACATACAGAGAATGGAATAACTTCAAGCTAAGTGGATAGAGCGGAAGATCGCAGGCTATAACGTAGACTACAAATTATCCGATAGACAGCATACTATAGTAGCGGATCACAAACTTCCGCGCCTTTATTACGACTGAAGATCAATCTCTTTTTGGGAAAAATGTTTTATTACTTTTTATAGGGTTATTTGTTCCACCAGAGGAAATCTTTCATCTTAGAAGAAATTCATCATAAAATTTTGGGGAAAATTAAAAAACTGATAAAAATGCTTCTGAATGTTCAACAGGATTTTACTAGAAAGACACGTCTCAATGCATATATACTGCTCTTGTAATGGAAGAAAAAAAAGCCATCGGTTCAGTTGAACAGCGTTATCCCCAAACCATACTTCTTATGAGCAGCACCTTTCCACAAATTACCTCTAGAACAGTCGATTTTTCATTTTATAAGACAGGTGCAACAACAGTTCTTTGCACGAGATGTTTCCATTTAATATATTAAGAAGAAAGCAGGATTGTCTGCTTATTTATGCAAAAATAAAAAATAAATATATAGAATAACAAAAAAAATTATCCTTCTGTTCAGTTAAACAGCGTTGTTTCCAAACTATGCATCTTATGAGCAATACCTTTTCATAAATAATCTCTGGAACAGTTGCTTCTTTCATTTATAAGAGAGGTGCAACAACAGTTCCTTGCACGAATGTATTAAGAAGGAAGCATGTTTGTCTGTTTATATATGCAAAACCATCCTTCCGTTTAATTGAACAGCATTATCCGCAAGCAATACTTTTTGTGAACAATACCTTCTCATATTTTATCTTTGGGGCATTCAATTCTTCCTATTATATGACAGGTGCAACAACAGATGCCTGCACGAGATGTTTTCATCTGATGTATTAAGATGGAAGCATGTTTTTTTTTTCATTTATGCACCTAGAATCATTAAGAAGGATACAGACCTGCATGAACTGTTCCCTTTCGAAAATGGAATATTTTAGGTTATGTATGAATTCCCTGCAATCTATGAAAACTGGTGTGGGTGGCTTTCCCAAATCTTTAAAAGTTGCCTGTTTTAGAAAAATGATATTTTTCACGAACGATGGCAATAACCCTATGAAGTCCTGAACAAGACGGCAAACAGCGTCTTTGGGTTTGACTTCACGAGAATGACGCTATAAGATTTGGATCAAATCTTTTACCTAATATTTGGGAAAAATAAAGCCCTACGAATATCTGGGAAGCGAAAGCTGTCGTAGAATTAAGAGGTTTTTTCGTGATTACCGTTATTGCAAAAATTGTGCTACGAAATGCTTTGCTTTAAAATAAATGTAAATATTGCCAAACTGTGTTTGATAAGCAAGTGCGCATATTTTCCTTTTATTTTATCTTGTATTCATCACTTGGTTGTAAAACTCGTGGTACAGTAACTAGCATTAGGTCATGCATAATACATCTGCAATGTTCTATTTTTTTAATATAAAATTACTTATTCCGAACAATAAACGCATGGGCTTTTTTATTTGGAAACAAAATTATAGCTAAAATCCTATTTGCAGGGGTAGACATAAATTTTTCATTTTGTGGACATTTCTTTCTCCCTGTATTTAAATAATCTCTTAGTATTTAAATCTGCACAATCCACAACGCGCAGACAAAACTTCAAAGTTAGTCCTAAGTAAGACAAGCAAGTAAGTGCCTCTTCAAGGCAACTGCACGAGGTTGTCTCTTGTCGTCTACCATAAGAAAACCATCCATTTAATTTTTGATTATTCGTTCAATCATACAGGACCATACAAGGACCAGTAGAAAGGTCAAATATTTAAAAATAAAAGAAACAGAAAACAAACCGCTACTGAGCATGCGCTTGTTTCCCTTACATTACAGATAAACGTGGCAAGACTATAAATAATGCAAGAAACATTGCAAGGAATTAACATGCTGTTGTACGGGGGGTTGGCTGGGATTGGTACAAAGTCCCGATCTAGGCTGGGACCGCAATAATGAATTATATTTTTTTCAATATGTTAAATGTTTTAATTGGATATTGAAATTTAACGTTATATATCAAGAAATATGGCAGAACAGTAAAGACGATTTTCAAGCGAAAACTCGATTTACAGAATCCTTTTATTCCGTGTTTAATGTCATACAGAATCACTGCATAAAAATGCTTCGCGAATAGCTACATTTTCATAACTGGTAATAAGAACACTCCAGTACAGAGGGTGCTGATAATAGCGCAACTATTTCTCCTCTCTCTGATGTGTTGGACCCAGCAATGGACCACGGAAAGAAAAAAATGCATTTAGAAAAATGGACAATTATAAGACATTGAAATTCCAGTATGATCATATTTTAATTTACAGCCACTGTATTAAATGCTATTTCGTAGATATAATAAACGAGTAACTTCTAAAATTAGCAGACGTAATTTAGATTTCGCTATTATTCAATTTATCTGTGGGCTAAATTTGTGTTAATTTTAATTTCGATTCCTGTTTAAAAAAGTTAAGTTGCCTTCCCCAACACTTTTTCGTTTTTGCTTTAAAAGAGTTCTCGTCAACGTTGTTACTTGTAGTATATTTTTATAGAAAAAGTAATCTGTAACAAAAGTACGCTAATAAAAAACATCTGAAAAAGCGAAACTGAATGGTCAATGTGAAAATATTCCCCAAAAATGTTTTGGACAAAGCCCCAAAGTATGATAAGATAGTCTCGAATGTGTGTAAGAACATGTGTGTAGGGATAAGCAAATGTAACTACCTAGTTTTGCGTTGTGTATACTTATATGTTTTATAACCACACGTTACTTTAAGATTAAATCCTATTATACTTGGAAAATTTGCGGTAATATGTAGAAACAGAGTCAAGAACGTGTGTGCAATTGGTTGTTGCTTTGCTGAAAAGCTCTTAAACATATAAGCCATATGATTGTAATTATGGAAAAACGTTCAGCCGTCCAGGTAGCCGAGTGGTTAGAGCTGCTGGTTTCAAGCTAGTCTCCCAAGCTTAGTCTGGGCTCGGGTTCCTGATGAGGCATGGATGATGCGGCTGTCACTTACTGTTTTCACTTCCTGGAACAAGTGGCCAAATTATTGACAGGTGGCTGCTTATCTCCCATAGAGTTGCTTAAAATGGTCGTTAGCCATCCCTGTGGCTTAGTGGTACCATGCATTGCCTTCAAACCCTTCGTCGGAGATGTGTTCGGGTTCGAATCCCAGGTGAAGCATGGATGGTGCGCTTGTCTTACAGTACCAACTCTCTCCCTCCCTGGAACCAGCGATATTAAATTACGAACGGGCGACTCCCATTGCGGTACTCAGGGTCGTTAAGCAGCCAAAAGAAACGAAAAAAGTGGTTGTTAAACCCCAAACTAAGAAAAAATGACTTTAGTACTGCTAAACATTTTCAGGAAAAATTAAATTATTTATATGCAAAAGAAATCACAGTAACGATTTCTTTTGCCGAAGTGCAATAAACGACCCCTTTGGTTTTGAAACATTTCGAATGTTGCGGTTTGGGCACTAGGCTTCGTTAAAGATATTTACTTAACATATGGAGCTCTGAGTCCAAAACAAAATTATCCCAAAGGGTAAAAAGGAAAGAGCAATCCGAATTTAGGTATTTTGAAGTTTTTGTAAACGTTTCGCTTGGAAGTTTACCTTGCGTGTTTTAAACATCAAACAACTTCATATTAATAAAATTACAGTTGCACAGATTAGCACTGAATTTTATGTCTTCTGTGATATATGTGTCATTAAAATGGAGCTCCAAAACGACTCGTTCTTCCACTTCATCCAATATATAAGTAAAAAAAGGAATTGCGCATGCGCTTCTAAAATTACGATTCCGAACCTATAATCTTCTATCTTTCAGTCAAACCTTAAATAACACTACTACAAATTTAGCACAAATGTTTAATTAGAATTTTTTGCGAAAATATTTAGAAAGCATTGTGCCGTCATTGTGTTATTTTAATGTAATGTAGCTGTAGAATTCCGGAAAGAAAGGAAACAAGCCTATTAGTCAGAGATCTTAACATCTAAAATACCGACTTCATAAAAAAAAAAAAAAATACTTAAAATTTCTGATCCTAAGGTGCAAGCCCCATATTCATACATTCATTTACAACACTGTATAAGAATATTATTGTTCGTGTTTTAAGTTATATACATGCACGTAGTTTATATCACATTACCTTTTCATGAAAATAGAAAACATTTTACCCAGTTAACATTCAAACAGCTCACAATATTTAACTTACAAGACATACTTCTTATTAACTTTCTGATGGTTACAAGACATACTGGTTTGAAGGATTTCGAAGGTTATGTGCGACCACAATACAGGAGTCTCTTATTAATTTAACATACAAACAGTGCACAACCATAACTGACAATATAAAACATTTTTGGAACAAAATCTGAAAAATTGGATACAGGGATTTAGTTTATTTTAACCACAGGGTAACAATTTTTATGAAGTTAACATTGATACAATTTACGATAATGACGACTCACTCACATGACGACTCACATGACGTACTGTTTTTTATTAAAACTTTCGGATAAAAACAAAAAGGATGTTTGCGTTTGCTCCACTTGATAATTCTGTTTCAATGTTTGTCAAAAACTTTTGTCTCTTGATTAAGAATTTCCCTCCCTTTGAAAACAAACAATCTTGACAACAGGAACGTGCAGATTTCCGTTTAATAGGTGAAAAAGAGTACAGATTAAAAACTAGATGCCTAGCCTTCACCGCCGCAGACGGGCGGCTTCGTCAGGCTAATGTTTACAACGTTGAGTAAACATTATAACAGACTCACTGTAACAGTATGATTCTGTACTCAACGTTGTAAACATTAGTATGACGAAGCCGCCTGTCTGCCGCGGTGAAAGCTAGCAATCTAGGTTTTAATTTGTACTTTTTTACACCTATTAAACGAAATATTTACAGCATGTTCGTGTTGTAAATATTCTTGGTATATTCACAACCCATTTTTTCTTAACCTCGATACAAACAATCTTGATTTATGTTTATTACGTAAGTATCCATTTTTCAGTAATGTTTTGCTTTCTTGATCTCAAAGAGTAGTCTTGTAATGATTATACAGTATACATTAAGAAAATACAACGTAGTTTGCCACAAATATTTATTTGTCACCAATACGTGATATATTATATAATATTTGTTTGTCACAAATATACTGTTAAAAATTTGTGGTAGGTTGCACCAAAAGTGATGCTACACCAGCTGCACCGCTTTCTGAGAAAAGATACACCATTATATGGTGCAAACAAAACTCAACAGCATGGTGAAATCTTGTACCATAACGTGGTTCAAAGTTGCACCCTTTTATTGGGTTTTGTCTGCACCACACAATGGTGTATCTTTTCTCAGAAAGTGGTGTAGCACCACTTTTTGGTGCAACCTACCACACAATTTTTAACAGTGATACGTAGAAGCAACTAACCAAAACCCTTGACTCTAAACATCATTTATGATATCACATACAATTTGAATATTTACGTGCCATTCGTCCTGATGAAGCTAGGTCAATACCCTGCGACACCATGGTCGAACTGAAAACATAAATCTTTGTGACAAACCACGTTGTATTCTCTTAATATAAATGTTTTGCTTTGTTTTCGAAGAAAATGCAAAACAAATATTACAAATTGCAATTTTTGGAACAACTAAGGAGGTACACTGAACATTACAATACACTGGACAACAAAAGATTATAATACTTACGCACCGATTTGTGCACTAAACAGCACCTTCTGGCTGCCCAATGATCTATGTACACAAAATTTCTTTTTATGTTCCTGATTGTGGTGAAATGAGTCGAAATTATGCTTCGAATCAGGAACCAAGCATGCCACACATTTCGAAGCACTGCGTGCATCCCTTTCCATTGTAATTCCACTTATTCGTCTTGTTTTCAAAGCCCCTTTCGTTTGAACAAGCTATGACAAGCCTGGACTTTTCTAAAATGTACTGACTACAGCTTTCGCAAGGTCATGTGATCTTTTGTATCTGAGATCACTGGGAATAGTCTAAAATACAGCACGTGTGGAAAAAAGGCACTCCCTCAAAGCTAAGACGAAAGCGCAGAATTCAGCGCCATGGACTTTCAGTGGCTGATTGGAGAATTAACTGCTTTGAGAGGGTTGGAAATTGTTTAGCAGATTGGTCATAATCAGCAGGTTTGTTAGCACGAATCCTTTTGCCTGTGATCCAGACTGACGCAGACGTTAACAATGCCAGTTTTGGGGGAGAGGGGAATAAACGATCCCCATGAGCAACTCTAAGCGCTATGTCACAGTCCTTACTTTGTGGCCACTGGGTCCAGCCAAGGGTCAGCGCCAATGCAGTAGCAGAGTGAAAGCACCCATCCTCATCCGTTACTCAGACCTCAATGCCATCTCTGACGAACAGTCTGAAGCAGGCGGTCTAAATACATAAAATCCAGATAAATAAAAAAAAAATATTCCTCATAATACATGGGAAATCAATAGAATATTCAAAACAAACGGAATATAAATTCTGAATTTGCTTACATACTGGTCATCCATGCAACATCTCTCAAAAAACTAGGAAATTTCATCGCCCTGAATCGGGAATCGAACACGCACATCCCGATTTTCGTACGAGTATGCTATACACCAGAAAGTTTGTTGTTACATGGATGACCAGTATGCGGTACAAGCAAATTCAGAATTTATATTCTGTTTGCTTTGGAGATTCTACACAAAATCCAGATCAACTGGCAATCGAGGCTGCCAATTTCAGCTGGAACGTAGTGTCCTGAATGTAACGAGGGTTCGGTTTGATTCAATTTTCTCAATCATCCGTATGTGGGAGGTTTGGTCTTCACTTTACGCTTGGAGGTCACGTCGGATAGGTCAGAACTCCAAATCGTTGCTCCAACGCTATGACTGTTGCTTAGGTTTTAACATACAGCGCATCCGCATTGTATTGAATGACATTTGTTTTCAGATTCCAAGCAAAATAAACAAAATGATGTTTTTACTGTGGAAGTCAGTATGGTCTCTGAGTTTCTCAGCAACTAAACTTTTAGTTGCATCGGTAGCCGAGTAGTCTGACGCACTGGCGTCTGACCATTCGTCCGAGATGGGATCAGGTTGGGGTCCGGATGAGGTGTTTATTTTCCTGCACTCGCTGTCCGTTCCCTGGATCCAGTGGTCCTAAGGTGGGGAAAGACGACTTATTATGATCCTAAGAATTGCTCACACTGGTTATTAAGCCTCGAAACAAAATAAAAAAGGCAACTAAACTTTGCCTTTTCTCTTCTTACCAAAGACAAATGCCGTGGAAAGGCATCCATAGCACTTTTACTGCCATTTAAATCCTTCTTGCAAAAATCTCACATTTTCCATCTACATTTTCTCCTTCCTTGTGTTTCATAGATATCATATCGTCTTCATGACTACTTTATCTCTTGCTGTACAAAGCAGTTTCACAAGTTAACCGTTTGCCCAATTATTTCTGCGTACCGGAGTTTTTCGTGACGTAAATAAAATCAGTGGTCGATTATCATTTGCTGCTTCAGTAGCTAAAAAGGTACTCAATTATTAGAGTTAAATGCATTACAATAAAACACTTCATCACATAGTAAACTATTGTTCTTGGCATTAGGTGTCACTTAAAGCGGGTGATAGATGAGAGAGGATTTTCAACAAAGTCGAGAATGAACAAAAATAATATTGTGAATGCTACAGCAATATTTTCAAAATGCTTTCTCATAAATGCCTCCCAGAAAGATGTCACGTGGATTTGAAAGAATTTTGTAAAAAATAAAGAAAAATATGTCAAACAAAAATTTAAAAAATGAGAGAGAAATGTAAATATTTCTTCTCTAGAAGTTCGATCAAGATCAAAATGTTTTAGAAAAAAGTGTTATTTTTTTCCCTTTCTTTTGAAATCCTGTATGAATTCAAAATGAAGTAAATTTATACATCATAGCGTTTGGTGCGCCATTTGTTTCGTACTAATTTAAATCTAAAGGGAAAGAGGTAATTTTTTTCATTTAGAAGTTCAAGCTTCTAACACTATAGGGTTAAAAATAATTCAAGCTATTTCACCTTTTAGTGTTACTGCTGTTTCCTTGGCTGTTTTCTTAAGCACGAATCACACTGAAAAGTTAACACGTTAATTATATACATATATATGTATATATATATATATATATATATATATATATATATATAATATAGCACATTTTGCATTTGTCTGAAATACCAAAATTATTTATTGTTTGGGTATTCCTAGTTTTGTCTTAATTTTCTGGCCAAGCTATGGGTAAATCCAGCGTGCAACTACAATGATATGTGAACGTCTAGCCATTATTTTAACGCATGTTAAAAATAGTTTTAGATATGTATTTTTGGGATGTCGAAGTACAATTTTAATTCATTTCTTATCATTTGTTACTCATTTAATTTCGATCAAAAGAATGCATAAGGATCAAGATTTTCATGGGGTAATCCACCAGCCTACGGTTTCTTACTATATGCTTTGCTAAGTCATTACTATAACTTATTTTTTCTAACTTCACGGCAGAGTTCGTTGAAAGAAATATATGTTAATCTTGGGCGAATTGCCAATTCGGTAGTATTCAAATCATTCCTAAATTAGATTTTTTGAACATATCCTATAAAGATATAATAAAAATTCTAACGAAACATCGTGTTGAATTACTTTTTGTAAATATGCATTTGAATTTTTTATAGAGGGTTCAACAGGAGCAAATAAAGTTCATCAACTATTATTACGTCTGCGGACAGCGTTATTTACGTCTACCTCTGTTTAAACTCTAGTACTTAGTATGGTATATATTAGATGAGGACGATATTAAGAGTCTTAAGCTGATTTGTAATTAATGTTCTGATGATAATGCAGATAAAGGTGAATATAAATGCAGATAAAGGTATGATATTAATGCAGATAAAGGTATGATGTTAATGCAGATAAAGGTTGTTTCACTAGGTAGTCCCCCCCCCCCCAAAGGACCAACTATTGTTTTCATCCCACTCTACATAGAAGCACGACGTTTGATTTGCAAATGACCTTGATCCCCGAAAAATGCGCGGGAGTGATTTTCCTGTTAAAATGATGGCTCATTGTGACGTCACCTCACCAGATGCCCGGGCACGCTAATTCTGTCCAGATGCAATTTTGCGTATTTGACTGTGTCGTTTAACGTTATTCAGGATGGCTGTGCATACCGCTGTGGAGCGGGTGTTTATTGCGAAAGGTTATTAGAAAATAAAGTATGTAAAAGTAACACTGCGTGAATCCCTGGAGAAGTCTGGGGGAAGAAAAGAACCAGACAAACGTTACATCGTCAGGTTAGGGAAGAATATTTGAAACCACGGGTAGTGTTTTGAACCAATAGAGGCGGACGGCCTCCGTTAGCGGAAGAAAAAATCGAAGAGGTGAAGCACAAGATGCTGGCATCACCGAAGAAGTCACTACGACGTTTGTCACAAGAGACTGGGTATTCTGTTTCCACCTAACAAAGAGCTTCGAATAAAGCGTTGCTTCATCTTTACCGTGTGGCAGTTGTGCAAAAGTTGCAAGAACCGGATTTTGAAAAGCGTGGGACTTATTGTCCCTTGTTGCTCCCATTTTTACTCTTCAATTCGGAATATTTTGGATTTCACGTGGTTCACTGACGACGCATGGCTTCATTTGGACGGTTATGTCAGTTGCCAAAACTCTCGCATCTGGACTGCAGATCATTCTCATGAATTACACGAAACCCATTGCATGCTGCAAAAGTCGATGTTTCGTGTGCCGTGTGTCCGAACCAGAATAATTGGACCCATTTTCTTCAGGAGGATTGTGTAAACTCGGCGTCATATTTCAACATTTTCAAACAGTTTGTGGATCAATTTAACCGCCATCTATTTGACAACAGGGTACTTTCAACAGGATGGAACGACATGCCACACGTTTCGTGTGAGCATGATTGAAATTTTCTCTTTCTTCGGTGACGGAGTGATCTTCAAGGACTGTGGACATTTCGTTCACCCGATATGACTCCTCCCGATTTTTTCTCATGGGGATATTTGAAGTGTCGTGCTTGCAGCAGTAAGCCTCACGCGTCAGAAGATTTAGAAAGCAACAAGAGTGCAGCAATGGGAATATTGATGAGGACATGCTGCTGAGGACCTTCAGTAATATGTAGCGTCGCGGTCGAGTGTGCTTGGATGTCGGTGGAGGATATTTCTAGCATTTATGGTGAATGGTGCTGCATTCCCATGAACTAAGGTACGTTGTAAACCACATGTCATGTTCCTAAGTAGTATTAACATGCATAGTATAGTGTTGGTGTTTTGCAAAATATAACAGATTCCTTGGGGGGGAGTACCTAGTGAAACACACTGTATTTTGAATCGAAACATATTTAGTTTTAACGGAGGGAATAATAAAGAAAAAAGAAGGAAATGCTATTCTTTTTCACCCAGAAACGCTCGTTCAACGTACGTTGGGCGTTACTTAGTAATATAATGTACACCACATATCAGCACTAAATAAACGAATTTGTACTAAGCTGTAAGCGTTTCGAATTTGCACAATTTTAAATAAATCAACCGAAAATGGCTAAGATTTATCATACAGTGTTTTAATACCTAATGAGGCGTTATTTACTCTGTAAATGTGACATGAACTCCTCCTGAACACTGGACATCGATGTCTTGGCATGAATGGCTGTTATTAACCAATCACTGTAGTAACCGGCATTGGCCAGGTTAGCGAAGTCTCACGTGTCAGTTGGCACTGAGCACTACCACTACCATGCACTCTCACTAATTCTCGCAGCTTTTGTGTGCTACTCTTCATTTTGAGTTAAATTTCTGTTATTACCACCTCGTCAAACAGTTTTATTTTCATCGTTAAGCTTTAAATAAATTATTTGGTTATTTGTATTGGAAAAAGTTATTGCGTTATAGCTTACGTAATACTTTCTTCCCAGGCTTGCAATGGAAGCATCAACGAGAAAAAGGCATGGATTATACCTGCTCGGTCAATTAATCGCCCTATGGGGCACAAAGATATCTTCGAACGGAGCAGTCATGCGTCGTTTCCTTCACCGCCATTTACATGAAAAACGGATTATTATTGATAACCAAAAAGAAACTTTACGTGAGATCTTATCATTCTAGGACAAAGCACGCATACCTGGTAGAAAAGAGTGCAATATTAAAGTTAAATTTGATTCGAGCAGTGGCAAGGATTAGAAAAGACTTCAAATTGGAAAATAGGTACTCAAGAACAAAATGAAGCAAATTACTTCAAGAAATAATGATTTATTACATGCTGATGGTGCACGTAAATATAGATGAAGATACAGAATTTCGCAAGAGAAACGGGACGCGAAGGATAGGTTGGTAAAATTGACGTAATACAAACAAGGATGGAAAAGCGAAAACAAGGCGGACAAGAACTTCCCATAAAACTATTGAAAATATCTTCCGACGAGATAAGAGAGTTAACTTCTAAGATTTCCATTCTTGAAGTCATTAGTGCGTCTTCTGATTAAATGTCGTCCGAAAGCGGTGATGAAGCTGTTGTTCAAGCTCTTCCTTCTAAACAGCAAATAAATTACGCACAGACCACTTTTTGATGAACGCAAGTTTTCGTAGTTACAAATCATATTAGGCGAAAAACGCATTCGTATCCATACGACTTTTTGTAATGGCAGGACATTTTAATTAAAAAAAGAGGACATTTAGAGGAAAAGGAGGACATAACAGATTTATACAAAAATGAATATGAATGCACATACTCTGTAATTAAATGCTTTAGTCTGAGAGTTTATGCGTGTAAAACGTTGAAAAAGAAAGAAAGATTTCAGTTTGCTGGACATTTTTACTTATATTTTTTGCCGGAAGAGATTTTATTTAGTAGATTGGATTTCACAAATATTTGTGAAATTCAGAGAATGACATGTTCGTCAAATTGTATTTAACTAGCAAGTATACCGTTCACTGGTTGATTAAGAAACTTGAATTATAAAAACGAAAAAACTCACAGCAACGACTCACAACACACAAAACAAACAGTATGAGCTGACTGTTGACACGACTACACCGCACGGCACTGTCCACATGCGATGAACGACAGACAGACAAACGCTCACTGGTGGGATTTCTCTGCGCAGATGACTTACGCACTACAGCAGGAAGATGAAGGATTGCAGGAATAAGTTGATCATGGAGGCGGAGAGAGAGGGCGAGCGAGAATTCAGAAGTGAATTAATACATTTTAATGTTGGCTCGATAACATATGTGATTACAATAGAAGAATTTGATCAAAATATATTTGAATTACTCTTTATTGAAAAATCCGAACATTTGGGCTATTCCCTTAATGTCTGGAGGACAGGAGGACATGGTAAGGAAAGGAGGGCATGTCCAGAGTAGGAAACGGGTCAAAAATTTTAGACCCAGACCGGGATTTCACATAATTGTACCAGACCCAGACCCTACCAGGACAAATCTGCTTTGAATTATAATATATATATATATATATATATATATATATATATATATATATATTCTTCATTTGCAAGATATAACTTAACTTTTTCACACATGTTTTCAAACATCTGCGAGAGTCCAAATGTCCTTCCACAGTGAACATTTTTGAATCAAGTAACTTGTATGTTTCATTTCAGATTTTGCTGAGAAAACAGCAAAATCTGAAATTAAACATACAAGTCACTTAATTCAAAAAATGTTTTGGCGCTGCAGTCCAAATTTTTGAATTAAAATATAGATTTCTACATTTGGATAAAAGATGGAATACAGAGTTAGTAAAAGAAAAGTGGCCGAATCAATGTAAGAAGACATATTAATTTGTTTTCCAGGTAGCCGAGTGGTCAGATACTAGAGTTTTCATCTGTCAGGAGTAGGGCCTGGTTTTCTGTCACGGATTTTCAGTCACCTATAAGAATATCAGCTATATAACTGAATACCTTGCATTTTTTCGCGATATGTTTCCAGCAGTTCCTTGAAATTTTGTTTCCTGCGGTTCCTTGAAATTTGGTTTCCTGCGGTTCCTTGAAATTTTGCTTCCTGCGGTTCCTTGAAATTCTGTTTTGTTTCCTACGGTTCCTTGACATTTTGCTTCTCTTTTTCTGTGAAAATACAGCAAAGCATCAATTCTTGTATTGCTTTTTTTCCCTAAAGAGTTTAAATATTCAGTTTTACATAAATGTTTTTTTCTTGTGATTCGCATGAGTGTGAACAGTGATCGCGCAAATTTTTCATACTTATGTCCTCTGTGATTCGAATTACTACTAGCAAAGTGCTTTGTCGAGGACAATCAGATCCAAAACACATGAAGTCACAATGTTTAAATTCATTTGAAATGGGGTTTAGTTCTTGAAATTCACTATTACACCGGGTATTTGTCTTTGCTCACAAACACGTATAAATATATCTTTCGCGCATAACAATAAAAGAATTACACATAATTTTTCAAGTTTTGTGCGAAATATCTAGTTTTGGTTTTGCAATAATGTTTTATGAGGTTATTAGAATAGATCACGTAAATACGAGAGAGGATCGAAAAGTATCGCACAGCAATATTTTTTTCTCTTCGCAATTTGCAGTTTGGTAGACAACGAGTTTGAATATAGCACTACAGACTGGTTTGGTAAAATCAATTGTCACCGTGGTGCAAAACAGTCTGAACTACGGCACGTAGCGTCGTCTATGAATGAAGAGCAACGCGATGTAGTCCGACTTTTGTGGGCTAAACGGAAAATTCCGACCGAAATATACAAAGAAACGGTCAAAGTGTATGGTGGTGATTTGCCTGGACCTCAGCAACATCTCCAAATGGAGCAGTTTCTTTGCAGATGGC
Organism: Macrothele yani; assembly: GCA_039090855.1. NCBI lineage: Eukaryota > Metazoa > Arthropoda > Arachnida > Araneae > Macrothelidae > Macrothele > Macrothele yani. Next base: position 33,153,552 of record CM077025.1, read on the forward strand.
TGTGGCAACCTTACCGAATCGACATGTAACCGAGTCATCACCTGCCACTGTGAGCGACATTGATCAGGCAATTCTGAGTGATCGGCAGATCCATCTGCGCATATTGGCACAGAAGTTTAACATTTCGTACGGTATAGCGTACGATATTGCGCATGACAAATTGCAGTTTTGCAATGTAAGTGAGCGATATGTGGCTAAGGATTTGACATGCGACCAGAAGAGACAGAGAATGATGTCATCCTTGGACTACTTGATGGGTTACGCAGAAGAATGACATGAATTTCTGGAAGTGTAGTGACGGGCGATGTGTTTTGGGCGTACCAATACACTCCCGAAACAAAGAAGGCCAGAATGGTGTGGAAACATTCCAACTCCCGTCACCTAAAGAATTCAGAGTGACCCAATCTGCACAAAAAATCCTCATGACGGTGTTCTGGGACATGCATGCTGTTCTCCTGGTGGAATTTCATCCAAGGAAGCCACAATGAATGACAAAACCTATGCTAACACAATGGCAAAGTTGCGTCGTGCCCTTCGCGACAAAGGACCCCACAGACACGCTGCAAATGTCAGACTGCTTCATGACAATGATCGTCCACACGTTGCACAACACGTTCGTGACAAATTTGCGCAATTTTTGGGAAGTGCTCCATCACCCACCGTACAGTCCGGACTAGGCTCCTTTAGACTTTCATCTGTTTGGTCCCTGTAAATGATTCCTGGGGGACCAACGGTTCGATTCAAGGTCAAATCAGTTGTCCGCAAGAGTCTATACACCCAGAAAATGGACTTTTATGAACAAGGTATACTAAAACTAGTACCACACTGGGATAAATGTCTCGAACGTCTCGCTTCTTATGTTAAAAAATAGCAAAGAAATGTAGTTTTGTTGTGTATATGCTTTGTTTTGCCTACCTACCAAACTGTTGCAAAAAAAATAGTGTGCGTTACTTTTTGATCTACCCTCGTATAAAAACTTATGCAAAGTTGATTTTAAAAATTGGTACTACTTTAAATTTTAAGCACTCAACTCCAAAAGCTAAGATGTGCATGTTCGGAATTATTCTAATCAGGTACTAAGTACAGTTTAACCCGTCGTGCTGCGCGAATCTAGCATAGGTTCTCAGAATTAATCTTTTCTGCCATTCAGTGGCAAAGCACTGAGCTAGCGCAACCTGAAAAGGCGAAAACACTATGACGTGAAAACTCATCATGAGATTCCACAGCTTTTAAAGAATATTTGTGCGAAATGGGAAAAATTAAAACATCCCTCGTAAACAAAGTTCACCAAAGTATCACGAGAAAGAAGGTGGTACATTGTGTGGAAGTAAAACACGAGCTCATAAAATCTCAAGTATTTGCAAACAAAAAACTTTACGATTCTTCCTCGTCTTAAAACAGCTAAGATTTTTTTAAATTCTGAGCTTGCAGAAATTTCCACTATCTGAAATAAAAGGTGATATAGCTTGAATCATCTTCTGATTAGGAAAATTTAGCGACTCAAAATGTATCCTATTGCAACTATTTGTACTTTTCCCCCTCACAGTTAGTGAAATATTATCCTGGAGTTCTTAGTCGTTGTTTCCATTCTGCGTAGAGGTTTCTAACCTAGTGACATTCTAGATAAGACTATTAGCTTGATACCAGTTCAGATTTTCAGTAGCACAATGAGTTTCTAGTTACATGTGGTAATTCAAGAGAGGATAGAAAATATCGTACAGCATATTTTCAATAAAATTAGGAAATATATTGATTTATGAGATGTAGCAGCCATCAGCTGCTGCGAAGGTACTTGTGATGAACTCTGAAGCCAAGTGAAAAAGCTAGTATCTGCGAAGATATTGTCCATGCTTTTGATTGGCCGACCATATTTTCCCGACACACTTCATTGGCTCATTCTTGATAATCGAAGGCTTTCAGGTCATGATCCACCTGAGAAAGGATTATGTTCGAGTTGTCGCGGTTATGGACAACAGCGATTTATTTGGATTCAGTTTTCCCCTATGAGGTCCCAGTTTTCTGACTGCCGTGGCTTGACGACGGCGAACGTCAGAAAAAAGCATGATATAAATACCCCGAAGGTGATTGGGAAAACTAACTTCGCGATGTTGTCAAGGCTTTTCGCTTGCCGTCTTAGAGTGACAACACAGTCTGCTGTAGTAAATGGTATGGGAAATCTGGGGCTCTTGGACTGCGTGTCGGCAGGGTCTTGACGACTGTCTTTGTCTTTAGGAGCTTCTGCGTTCAGGTTCTGTTCTGCACTTTGGGCATCGCCTTCAGGACTGGTCACTTCGCTTTTAGCCTCTGGTGCGGTAGGTCCTGTGGCGTTGGACTGGACAGTATGCATGGGCTGAAATGAAACGACAAATTTTAATATCAAATTACATATAATAAAATCAAGTAAAACTGTAATTCAGTACTCTGGCGTTCCAAATTAAAGCTACAAACACCAGAAAAGGAGGAAAATGCACGCGAACGAACAAAATTAAGGGGAAATGGTGCAAGTTTGATGAAGTAGTGTTTCACATCTAGAGACAACCACTTAGTAAAATCATGCAATGCATTGATTACGATACACTTTCCAACATGCCAGAAATCATTACTCAAATTACAGTATTATTCAAGTTAGGAGGACAATGGCTGTAGAATAAATCTGGCTCCTGTGTCCTGACCTTTGACCCCATTTCAATTATATTAAACAGATTTGGTTCAGTATACCTCCGGAACAACATACTAAAGTTTTGTCGCAATAGAAACATTTTTAATCAAATTACGAGGATAATGGCTGTGGAATAAACCTCGCTCCTGTGTCCTGACCTTTGACCCCATTTCAATGATATTTAACAGAACCTGTTCAGTGTACCTCCGGAACAACATGATGAAGTGTTGTCGCAATCGAAGCCTTTTTACTTAAGTTATGACGCATAAGGGCAATGAAATGAGTCCCGCTCCTGTGTCCCGAGCTTTGACCCCATGTCGTCCGTTTTCAATAGGCTTCGTTCCAAGGTGGCCCCCTACCACATGCTAAAATTTAATCGAAATCGAACCATTTTTACGTGAGTTATCGTGCGGACGGACAAAGCTGGAGCATATACGCTTCTTCAACCTACGGTTGGAAAGCATAAAAAAGGGAATTATGAACATACACGTAGACACAGGTTATGCGCTTGCACAACAGGATGGAAAGAGATCACTCCACCACATCCGTATTGCTTTCTTTTCCAAGTGAGGGAGAGCCAAAACCTTGTTCCACATTCTCTCCACATGAATATCTGTCGAGAATTTGTTTGAAAACATAATCTTGATACGACATGAAAAACCGTATTATTCCTTTCTGGATAAGGAACAGTGTCATCTTTAATTGGTTTATGGATTTGCCGATGTGACACTATTTGGGGTGGTTTCTTTGCACCACCTTAGTGCTGATTTAAGTTTTGTGCTCGTTGCTTTAATTTTGAGCACCAGTGTATTCATTCTGTGATTAGATGGACATTAGCTCTAATAAGGCATCTTTCACGGATATATATTCATGAACAAATTGTTGAAAATTGAGATTTCATTTTTAGATGAACAGATTGTCGAAAAGAAAGAATACTATGATATTCAGGGTGCCAAGGAAATTCAGAGGTCAGGCCAATAACTCGAGAAATATCATGGCTAGTAGCGTTCCACTCTTTATAGAGGTATACGTATAGGAAATCTTTACGGCGGTACTTGATGAAACAGTCTTGTACCATCTCATCCTCAATGGGGCGGAGATATCTTGCCCAGCGCTTTGCATGTTGGGTAACAAAGTCAGTTTCTAAGCTGTACAGCTTGGCAAAACTAGTTCATAATGCATTTGTCTTCCCTTAGTCCTGAACGAGGCGGATATATCTTTACACCCCCACACCCCCACCTCTTTGGAGATGAAGCAACAAAGTCAAGTTCAAAGCTGGACGTGGCAAAAATTGTATATAATTCGCTAGTCTGGAAACAAAGGATGACAAAAACCCCGAACTTCCTAAATAATCAAAAACCAAGAAACAACATCCCCAATGTAACACTGTATAATCTTATAACAATATAAACGAAACACCAAGAAACAACATCACCGAGAATTTAGACTGTATGTGAATGAATAAAACAGACTTTATTATAATATTTACTTTATTATACAAAATTAAGCTCAGATATTCGCATATTCATAATCTTAACAACCGCAACTATGCACGAGTTCAACTAGGTGCCTTCTTATGTTGTTCAACATATTATCATCAGCATTTGCACATGCAGATGTTATCACTGTTAAAGATCTTGTATATTTAACGGTGGTGTTGTATAGACCTTTAAATTCAGATTTTTCCGAACAAAGTTAGGAAAACTCCAAAGGAGTAATATCTGGTGACTTATGAATCATGCTATTGACCTCCGTGTGCTATTCAGCGCTAGTAAATAAGGCCATCTAGCTACTGTGTAACTTGTACACTTCTAAACGCTGATCCCCATTGGGCTGGTACCATTACAGCTGTTAAATAGCTATAATAGCAAATTACCTAAGAAACGTGTTACATTAGCTCTTAACAGATGCTAATGCTGTTCGGCATTCAGAAGATTTCGGTAAAATGAACATATTCTGGGTGGTTATCTCACAGGCCACACCAAACTTTATTAGATCACCTCACGCGGTGATGCGTGTCCTTCATTCAGAACAGATTGCCCAGTGATCAGTAGTGCTCGTCATGTCTGATCAATTTGGGTGAACGGCAACTCATCGGTCCTAAAGATAGTCGACAAGATATCCTGTTCCTTGTACGACACTGCAACTCATCAACAAAGCCATGTGAATCCATGAAGATGAACTTGCACTAAGGAATTGGAGAAAATAGTGTGCAATGAAGAAAGTAACTTAGACAGTTCTCTTCTGGAATACAGGTTTCTCTAAAGCAATAAAGATGATTGAGTAGACCATTACACATTTTAAAACTGATTTGTGTGAGCACGCGGGCTCCTGCGTGCATGAGTGTCTGTGTGTGGTTCTGCAACTGCTCCTCATTAAAGGATTAACAGAGCCTCATGATGCTACTCTTACTCTCACACCCCAAAGCGAACAGTTGATTTCTTGAAGGCAAAACACATATTATCTTTTGACCCGAGAAAGAAAAACGAAAGATGACACCGAATTGTCGGGTGTAATAAGTACGTCTTATGAATCCGTTCTGACGCAAATTAAATTTATCAAAGCTATTCAAAGTCAATGGAGACGGTATGGAAAACAATAGTATCTGACGGAAGAAAGAAGTTTTTCAATCGGGTTTTTAATCCCTCCGATATTGCTGTAAACGGAATCGTGAGCTTACGCCCTCTGGTTGCAGACTTGTGCGTTAAGAAAAGCATGAATTTACATGAGAAACATTTTGCACCGGACACGCTCTCCAACACCGAAATAAATTTTCAAATCAGACTCTTAGAAAAAGAGATATCGACAAAAATAAGATGTGACTTTACTTCCCTGGTGGGAGAACCATGCAATATTTTAGGAAGAAAGTATTATCAAAAGATTTTTCCATATGAGCGGTATAGGTGTAACGTATACTCTATATTCACTTTCCTTTTGATTTTACTATCTCTGGTTATTTTATTTTACTATGTAAATTATCTTCCTACTGAACGGAATATTATTTCACCCGCTGAATGAGATCTGGCAATGAGTGTAAGTCATGACGTGGTGGTAGCTCGTATATAGGCGCGTTCATCGAGAAGTGAAGAGTTGTGTTGTTGCGTTGTAGTTGTGTTGTTGTGTTGGAGTTGAGGGTGGTTGGTGTTGTGTTGCGTTGCGTTGCAGTGTGTTGTTATGTAGTAGTGATATATGAGTGCCTTAGTTGACCAGGAGTCATCATAATAAACAAGTTGTTCTGTAAGTTCAGTCTTTTTCAATTCTTAGTTTTGTCAGACCTCTGTCTGGCTGTTAGGTTTATGACTTTGATTACTTAATATAAATAACCAGCGTTGAGACTTTGTTTAAGTTCATAATTAACGAGTAACAACACCCTTTTGGGAATTCATCATTTTGAAGCTTAGAGCATTATTCATTCATAATAATTAGCTTAGCAAAAAGATAAACAAAGCTAATTCATTATATAGGTAAAAGAAGAAAAAAATATTAGTCTACTTTTCAGGATCCCAGATCTTGCTACAAATACATCAGAAGCAGATATTAACAGTTAAGCCCCCTGGTGGCAAAACCATTCTTTACCAAACATTTGAAATTATGTGAAAAATATTTTTCATCAGATCTTGTATGCGATACAGGAAGAATTCTTCAAATCGGAGTTTTAGGAGCAGAAATAACGCAGAAAACGCAATTTACCTTTGTGTCCCCTAGCGGAAAGTCTATGATTTACTTGAAAATTTTGAATTTATAAGAAAAACATTTCACGTTGGAAACATTATCCAACAACGAAGGAATTTTTCAAATCGGACTCTTAGAAGTAAAGATATTGACAAAAATAAAATATACATCTACGCCCCCTGGCGTAAAAACCATTCATTATTTCAAGAAGAAAATGTTTCTAAAAGGTTTGTCGACATGAGTAGTATCGGTCAACAAACGACGTTTTTTTTCAATCGAGAATTTAGAAGCTCATATTTTGCTGCAAATACATCAGAAGCGGAAATTAAGATTTACGCCCCCTGGTAGCCAAACCATTTCTTTACAAAGAATTAGAAATTATGTGCAAACGATTTCCCATCAGGAGCTGTATGCGGTGCAGAAAGAATTTTTAAAATCGTAGATTTAGAAGCAGATATATAGGGGGGAGGCAATTTACCTTTACGCCCTTTAGCAGAAAGTCTATGAATTACTTGAAAATTTTGAAATTATATTAAAAACATGTCATACTGGAAACACTATCCAATAAAGAAGGAATTTTTCAAATCGGACTTCCAGAAGTAGAGATATTGACAAAAATAAGATATACATCTACGCCTCCTGGCGCAGAAACCATGCATTATTTTAAGAAGAACATGTTTGTAAAAGGTTTGTCGACAGGAGTAGTATCGGTCAACAAACGACGTTTTTTTAAATCGAGAATTTAGAAGCTCATATTTTGCTGCAAATACATCAGAAGCGGAAATTAAGATTTGCGCCACCTGGTAGCCAAACCATTTCTTTACAAAAATTAGAAATTATGTGCAAACGATTTCCCATCAGGAGCTGTATCCGGTGCAGAAAGAATTTTTCAAATCGGATATTTAGAAGCAGAGATGTAGGGGGAAACGCAATTTACCGCTACGCCCCCAAGCGGAAAATCTATGCGTAATTTAAATAAGTAACTATATCTAAAATACTCTTCGACATAAATGGAATCGAAAGATAAAATAATTTTTTCAATCGGATGTTTAGAAGCAAATATGTAGAATAAAAGGTATTTTTGAATTTGACATCATCTGCATTTACGCCCTTTAGCGGCGAAATTTATATCGTAAAAAAAAATTTTAAGCTTCCCAATGCAAAAGGAATTTTTCAAATCGGACTAATAGTTGCAGGAGATACCTTGGGTACAGACAGACGGAGAAACCGATAACATAAGCACGATCTTTTTTTACAAAAGACGTGGTAAAAAGGACTACACATTTTTGAACTGTGGAAGAATCCATTCCAAAAGTGCACACATTCTGAATATGAACATTTTGGACACTTCTAAATTGAGGATGCCAAATATTACTCACCTTCTACATCTCAGTACCTACAATGTGACTCTTATAAGCAATCTGAATAAAGCAGTTTTTCCGACATACCCTTTTTAAACTACCGGAAATGTCCCGAGAGGTTACTAGCTTTAGAACAAAAGAAGAAAAGATCTAGAGAAATACGGTAAACATAACATCTATGCTCTCTGGAAATCAAATGAGAACTTGGCACGAGTGCTTAGTTTCTTAACCATAGAAAAAGTTTAGTTCAAGTGCGTTTTTAAACTAACGCAGGAAAATTTAATTAGCAGAATTTATTCTTATTACCCAACAGTTAAGTTACTCAGTTTAGATCAAATCTGTTTAAAAAGTTAGCAATGTCAATGTCAAATCTGTTTAAGGACTTAATTAGAGCCACACTCAGACCGGTAACCACAATCAGTATCTGCTGATTTCTGCAAACTTTAGTGTCATGTTTATGGAAATAGCATTCATAGATCGATCAATTGTTGCATCAGCAATAAACACAAATTGTTCATTCATTGTAGATTAAAAGCCTCTCGTGTGGCCGAGTGGTCAGAGTCTCATGTTTCTAACAAGTTGCCCCAGCTTGTGTTGTGCAGGAATCCCGGATGGGGCATGGAACTTAACATGTCCAGTGGAGCTGGGTCTCTCCCTTCTTTGGAACCAGTGTCCCCGAATTAGAGACGAACGATTACATATAGCTCCCAGAGTTAGTCATAGTTGTCGTTAAACTGCGAAAAAATAAAAAAACAAATAAGAATAAAATAACTGAGATCCCAGAAGGGCATAAGGAATCTTGTAGCTTGAAGGAACCAGTGAGATTCATAGTAAATAAACTGAAGATTTCTCCAAACATGGTAACATTATAACACGCTATCCTCTCCTATCAGTGTTCAGTTAAATTATTTTCGTTTTTGAAGTTTAAAACAGTTTTTAGTAAAATAGTGTTATGGCAAAAATCATATAAAACAAAATGGGGAGCAAACGTATCCTATCATGTCTCCACTATTTGCAAGCTGAACCGGTTATCCAAACCTCGGAAACAGGAGGCTTGTGTTTTAAGTATTTCTTTCCTTGAACACGAAGAGAAATTTTGATGTACCTACTTCAGATGTGACGCACATGTCAAGACGGCATTGTTGCGGCGATAAACTTCGTCGGTGTAGTTCAAGCGGTAGAAAGTCCGATTCCGGAGAAGGGATACATGAGTTCGAAAGTCATCACCGGCAGAAATGAGGCTTTATTTTTACATTGGCGCCGAACGTAAAAAAATGAATATCCTAGCCGTGCGGTTCGACAAAATTGTGTGATGATTCTTCGACACATCGTCTGGAATTAATTAGAATTCCTTCTTCAACAATGACCAACTTCAAGCAGGGTTTTCCGGCTGACTCGGAAACTTACGATTTCTTCCCCGCTATTACTTAAGTGTGGGAGATATATATGTGACGCACCTTCCAAAGAGGTGATGCACATGTCAAGACGGCAAAGTTGTGGCGACAAGTCTCGTCGGTGTAGTTCAAGCAGTAGAACGCCCGACACCGTAGAAAGAAGATATGGGTTCGAATCCCATCATCGGTAGAGATCGGGCTTTATTTTCACAAGATAACTAATTAGGGAGATGTGAAGGAAGGAATAAACTAAAAAAAACACACAACGCAGTCAATTCAAAATGGCATGAAGAGGTGTAACCAAGAAACAGGAAAGGGAACTCATGGATCACGAAAATGACAAAAGATGATGACATCATGATCAGAGTCAAGACCTTGAAATTGCAGTCAGATGGAGATATTGCAAGAAGACCTTAGTATCGCTGGGAAAGTGATGTAGTAGAATGGATACCAAGAGGCAGGAAAAAATCCAGAAGAAGACCACAATGTGAGAGATAGGTGGATGAAATTGCTCAATACTGCGTTATATGGAAGAGAATTGCTCAAGGTGGCGTTACATGTAAGAGAATTTCTCCAGGCCGCGTGACAAGAAAGATAATTGATCACGGCGGCGTTAAAAGTCAGATAATTGCTCATGGTGGCGTTAAAAGTAAGAGAATTGCTCAAGGAGGCGTTACATGTTAGAGAATTTCTCAAGGTAGCGTGACAAGGAAGAGAATTGCTCATGGCTACGTGACAAGGAAGAGAATCTCTCAAGGAGGCGTGACATGGAAGAATATTGTTCAAGACGGCGTGACATGGAACATAATTTCTCATTGCGGCCTGACATGGAAGAGAATTGCCCAACGCGGTGTTTGTTATGTGGAACAGAATTGCACAAGTCTCCATGAAAAGGAAGAGAATTACTGAAGGTGACGTGGCAAGGAAGAGAATCGCTCAAGGCGGCGTGACGTAGAAGAGAATTCCTCAAGGCGGTGTTACATGGAAGAGAATTGCTCAAAGCGGCATGACAAGGAAGAGAATTGCGCATGGGAGCATGACAAGGAAAAGAAATTTTCAAGAAAATTGTGGAAGAGACATGGGGAGACCTTGATCCAGCTGTGAATTGAGAATGGTTGATAATGATGAAAAGAAAGAAAACTTAAAAGCATGAAAAGAGTTCACGTTCGTCGACTTTAAAGTTGCAGGGGTGCAACATCAATCCGACGATTTTCGTTTTACAGCATTATAAGGGTGGGTTAAAAATCCAAACTGGTTCATGGCATCTGCCAGCAAAAAGAGACACGCTACATCAGATCACAAAATGAATTGAATTTGTCAGCTATTATCGCGGAAGCAGAGAAATTTCAAAAACGTCTTTCACGGGTGATCAAAGAATTTCCATTGGATTACGTCATTAACACTGATCAAACAGGATGCGAGTATAGAATCGATGTGCACAGGACACTTTCTGTGCGTGGAGAAAAAACAACAGAGGTATTCTTGAGATATTTTAACAAAGTAACGCATAGTTACACTGCGCAGTATGCATTGGCCACTTCTAGAGCATTACTTCCAAAAGTTTTTCTGTGTATGCAAGAGCCTCAGGGACAATTTGGACAGCTTGTTTCCAAGATTGTGGAAGGACTAACGGCGGAATATGGAAATGTATTTGTAACATCGTCGAAATCAGGGAAATTACCAAAAGAGCATTTCAGCAGTTTTGCGAAAAACATTATCTGACCATTTTGCGAAGAAGAGAAGTTTCTCTTGACCTTGGATTCATGGGGAGGTCAAACAGACCCAGCACACTTTAATAGTGGCTTCACAAAGGACGACGGCACTTGTTCTTCTGTTGTTGAAATCATTCCACCTCATTGTACCCCATATTTTCAACCTTGTGATGTGTACCCCTTCCGTCAAGTAAAAAAATATATTAAAAAATTACAAAACTCTGTCGAACTTTTAAAAGAAAATAGGCATTTAAATAAGCGAGAAGATGCCCTGAAGATCCATTCACTTATACATAATCAACTTTCTGCGCCGATTTTCAAGAATATGTTGCAGTACGCTTGGTTTGCTGCGAAGTTAATAAATGAAAGAAAAGTTTTTGGAAATGTGAACGAAATGTGTTTTCCGGACGACGTTCGACAAACGAAATGTAACTGCTCGAACAGTTCTTTTATCAAATGCTCGGGTTGCAGAGAAGTGTAATGTTTTGATTGTTTTTATGATAATTATCATCTGCAACTTTGTGTACCAATAAACGATAGTGAAACCTCCGATAGTGATACCTAACAACATATATGTTAGGTCTTCAAATAAAAGTACGTACAAATTTTGAAGATGACAATCCGATTTTTGGCGTAAACGTGACAAGGATGGTAAGTCAGATAATATCCGAAAACTTGAAAATTTTCATCGTACTGGAGCGGGACCCGAACCCGCGTCTCCCAGAAAACGCCCGGGTATGCTAACTACTACACTACCCAGAACGACCAAGTGTCAAGTAATATCCGAAAAATTTTCAAGTTTTCGGATATTATCTGACTTACCATCCTTGTCATATTTACGCCAAAAATCGGATTGTCATCTTCAAAATTTTTATTATATGGCGTAATCCCGTATTTCTTTCGTAAAAGTACGTAATTATACTTTATAAGCTTAAATGCGATATGTCGATTCTCCTAACAATTCCTCTGTCCCCATATGTGCTATTTATTATTAAACTCCATTATTCAACGATTACTTCTACAAGTTCCTTATTATTTGTTAGTGAAACTACACCGAATTGGCACTGACATTGACACAATACAATGTTGAGTGTAGGTCCACATCACTACAAGGGATGAAGTTCACGACATAGCTAGCTCATGCAAATATTGCACAGAAATAAATATGTTTCATTCAATATCTACTTATATCACACAATGTTATTGTAACTTCTTACTGAATTCTGAAAAGTGAGAACGAGAGAGCTTTAAGGGAGGATGGGAAAATGCAGGCATTCCGCCGTTCTTTGCTGCTACCGATAGTTCACTGTTCATTCCCCGCTTTTGACATTTGCTACCATAACAGGAAATGTATGCTATAACACACTGCTGTATGACCTCGTGACATTACAGTAAAGTATCATTTACAGGAAATCAATTTTTCCGTCCTCAAATCGTTATGATTTTTTTTCCGAAAATAAGAGGCATTAAATCAAATGCAGGTGCACATACAAGTATATCCTCATTTTGCCTCTACTTTCATTAAAAAAAATCACCGAAATCCGCGGGTGGTCAGCTGTAAGGTCCCCTTGTAAGCTTTTTGTCACTGACAAAAAGTGTATCAAGGAAAGGAAAGAAGTCTCTGAAAATATTAGAAACTCTCAGTTATGAGAGTAAAATGATGAAAATAAGTTAAGTGCACAAATGATCAAATGATAAGAACGTAAACACAGAAACTGTAATCTGCTAATAAGAATGGGAAAACCGGAATTAAATGCATGATATATTTCATTCATTTCGGTCACCCAAGCTAATGAAGTCACAGAAATTAATGAAGTGTAAATCTGATAAGATTTAAATAACAGAAATGAATAAAGTGCGTTACTCACAAAAATGAAATTATTGAAATTAACGAGGTGTGTTACTGATAAAAAAAATAACAAGAATTAATGAAGTGTATCACTGATAAGAACGGAATTTTTGAAATTAATTAACATGTCACTAAGAAGAACGATACTATTGAAATTAATGAAGTGAGTCACTGACGAAAATGGAATCACATAAATTAATAAAGTGTGTAACGCATAATTATTAAATTATTGAAATTAACGAAATGCGTTATTGATAAAAAAAATGAAACAACGGAACTTAACCCTTTAACGGCCATGATCCGAAAATCTTGTATCACTCTAAATACCATAACGCCCGAAATTGTCTGCTGTTTTACTTCTTTTATTTAATAGCAACAATAACGACTGAGGGTGACTCCTGCTGATCCCTCATAGGTCGAGAAAATTTGAAGAACAAGTAAGGATAGAAAATCTGACTCACTCTAGACAGGCGTTTTGGGCGGCTATGGCCGTTTGTACGTACGGGCGTTTTGGGCGTTATGGTCGTTAAAGGGTTATTGAAGAGTGTCACTGACAGAAAAAAAATGGTTGAAGTTAATGAAGTGTGTAACATCAAAAATGGAATAACGGAAACTAGTAGACGGCGTCACTCATAAAAATGTAATTATTGAAATTAACGAAGTGTGTTATTAAAAAAATGAAATAACAAGAAATGTATAAGGGACATACACTGGCGGAAAGTGAAAAAATAACACCAAGAAGGAGACGTCTGGTACCAACGAAATTTATACAGCATAATAAAGGAATACAGAGGATAACGTGATCAAAACATTATGGCAAAATACAGCTGTATTTACTGGTAAACTGAAAAATAACATTTCCATGTAACATGGTTAGTACGAGGTTGAACCGCCATGAACTGCGTCACACTGTGCAATTCTGGCATGGGGTCTGTCGTACAGATGTTGGATGTAAATTTGGGGTATTGAGTTCCAAGCATCCTCAACCTGGACGCGTAAATCGGGGATGGTCGCGGCTGGCCGTGGAGGACGGATAAGTCGTTGTCCCATAAAATCCCACACGTGCTCAATGGGGGACAAATCCGGTGAACGTGCAGGCCATGTAAGTTGTCTCACACCCTGAAGTGCATGTTGCGTTGCACGTGCCGTGTGTGAGCGTGCGTTATCTTTCTGGAAAACACCATGATGGACCGACCTTACAAATGGCACAGCAACGGGCTGAATGATGCTGTTGATGTAGTAGATGCTGTTTAACGTACCCGGTAAAACACTAGTTGTGTACGGGACTGATAGCTGATCGCTCCCCACACCAGGAGACCAGGTGTAGGCCCTGTGTGTCGCTGGCAGATGCAAGAAGTGTGGAGACACTCCCCTGTGCGTCTACGAACACGCATACAGCCGTCGGAGGCTCCCAAGCAGAATCTGCTTTCATCGCTGAACACGACAGGTCGCCATTGCGTTCTCCAGTGCAGACGTTGGCGACACCACTGCAGCTGTTCCTGACGGTGGGCTGGAGTCAGAGGTACACATGCCAGAGGCACACTTGCACGTAGTCCTGCATCCAGTAGACGGTTGCGGATTGTTCGCACAGTCACCTCAGGTGCAACGGCAGCTCAGATTTGCGTCGCAGTGGATGTTCTGCTTGACAACACCGTTCTTCTTATACGTCGATCGGTCCGCTGATCAGTCCGTGTGTGACTCTCGGTTCCACGTCTTCTCGTGTGGGAATGTTCCTCGGACCATGTACGCCACCATCGTACCACCACCGATACTTACCGTCCAATTCGCTCCGCAATACCACGCTACGACCACCCTGCCTCGCGGAGTCCGACTAGACGACCTCTCTCAAAGGCCGATAACCGTTGAAATCGTACGTCTTCCATGTCCAGGCATCGCAGCTTCTTCAGGGTCTTCACACGTGTCCGTACGCCGACGACTGATTACATTCACTTCGCCGTACTCCTTAAATATTACCGACGATAATTTGCATATTATGCCGTGCTGTGGCGTAAGCGCTTACCGGTTGGTCCCGAAATTAACATCACACCTACGTAAACTTGACCCCATTAATATATGTGAATTTCTTGATCGTTCGCCAATTTCTTCTTGGTGTTCTTTTTTCACTTTCCGCCAGTGTATTTAAATAATTTTGGTCTCGAATGATAGACATTCACTAAAACGAATGAAGAGTGGGAAGTAGAAGAATTAAATCATTCAAATTAATTAAATCAGTGAAATAAGTAAGTGTATTAGTGATAAGAATGAAATCACTAAAATAAAAGAATTGTGTTAGTTATAGGGGTGAATTTTTCGAAAGTAATGTCACTGATAAAAATTAAAACATTAAATTGTGTGAAGTAGGAGTATAGCATTGATGTGAATGAAATCCCTGAAATTAGTGAAGAACTGAAAGTGGCGAATTTGATCGATGAAACCAGGCCGGGAAGTTTAGTCTTGTGGTGCTCTAGAAAAAAATACGAACCCACAGGGAAACACCTCGTAAATTCACCGCACGAAAATAATTCTGTTAACATATATTAAGCGAATACAACGTGGTTTGTCACAAATATTTATTTTTTCAAATCGACCTCGGTTTTGCTGGGCATTGACCTAGTTTCATCAGGACGAAAGGCACTTAAATATTTAAATTTTATATAATATCATGAAATTGTGTTTACAGTCACGGGTTTTGGTTAGTTGCTTCCACGCGCTTGATAGAAATGTGGTGGAAGCCATGTCATTAACAAGTTGCGAAGTCTTCTAATATACATGGAAAGCTTCCAAAATATCAAGTTTGATGGTTCAATCTGTCTTGTCAATAAGTTTTGCTTCTTCAAAGAGAAATTTATGGTCTTTTTCGTAACAGTCTTTAGCCATCGATAACTTCTTTAGGTCACAGTTCCGAATGTAGGTCTTCAATCGAAAACGCAAGGCTCTACGGGTCTGTTCTATATACGAAGCGCCACATTCACATGGAATTTGATAAATTCTACAAAAGCTCAACAAAAACTCATGGGAAATTTATAAAATTCCATGTGAATGTGGCGCTTCCTTTATAGGACAGACCCTCCTTCAATAGGAGCACAAGACCTACATTCGGAACTGTGACCTAAAGAAGTCATTGAAAAAGCAAAACTGACTGACAAACCGCTTTCAACCTCCAAACTTGATATCATATATGTAGAGGATTTTTATGAAGCGAGTGTCTGACCCCAGGTTTTAAACAACCCTTAGAAATAGGAAGCTAGGAGATTTGGGTTAGAGAGCCCGATAGGAAAGTGACACGGGAGCGAAGTAGAAAGAGGGAGGAAAACGCCCTTATTTATTACCGGGGGTCCAGTACCCGGGGTCCGACGGCTTAACGTGCCCATCCGCGCACGGCGGATATTTAGGGGATCGAGCGTTCGTACCTGCCTGGGATCGAACCTGAGGTCTTTTCCGTGGCAGCCAAACTTGATATTTCGGAAGCTTTCCATATATATCAGAAGTCTTCGCAACTTGATAATGACATGGCATCCACCCTGTTTCTATAAATCGCGTGGAAGCAACTAACCAAAACACGTGATTGTAAACACCATTTATGATATCATATACAATTTAAATATTTAAGTGTCATTCGTCCTGATGAAACAAAGTAAATACCCAGCGAAACCTAGGTCGACTTGAAAAAATAAATATTTGTGACAAAACACGTTGTATTCTCTTAATATATATAATCAACACAAAACTGTAATCTTTGAGATCCAGAATTCTGTAAACTCCTGAATGAAAGAGAACTATTGAAATATGCATTGTAAAACTAATTCAGTTGTGAACAAATTTTAACAGCAATTTAAGGGTGAAAGAAATTTAAAAAATCCACTCATGACTGAATGTAACACATCAAACCATACTTGAAACGGGGTGCTGTACCAGATAATTTATATTTATTTCGTCCCTAATCGTCTACTGTGTAATGGTGTTCGTACCTCCTCCTTGAACACACGCCTTTTTTTTAAAGACTGCTCATGATATTTATTCATCAGCTTCCATTTTGATCCATGAACCACTATGGGTAAGACGTTGTTTCTTTTGAGATAAACGTGGGTAGGGACAGGGATTTCGAAACATCTCTGCCGGAGAATCGCTTTGTGCTCAATGTCTTGATGTGGATAAGGGTGTGGGGATAATGGATCATCAAAGTTATAACTAGTGCTTCCTTCAAACTTACAAAAGGAGACTAGGGCCAACCAACGACCCTTTGGCTACAAGTTCAACTACCTACGCTTGACCGCAGTTAGCTGAACCTATTTATAACAGCGCCCATCCGGCGGCAAATGTTTTACTGAAGCACAAAGAATTTTGCTTTGCCATCTTAGAGCAAACTCGTAACATACGGTATATACACGTATATACAGACAGAAGGAGCGTCATTTTTTTTTCAAGACAATAACGTTTTAGACAGATAATATAAAGCTCAAATGAAGTTAACTATACTTATTCATAAGTAACAAAATAATTGTTCGTTCTTTCCAAAGAATCCAGACAAAGACGATACCAGAAATAGTGGGACACTTTTCGAAATATTCTGGTGTCCCAGGGGGCGGGGCAATCCATCCCTATTCGTTCTTTCCTAACAATCTAGACAAAGAAGATACGAGAAACAGTGGGCCCCTTTTCGAGTGATCCACTGGGAAATATTCCATTGTCCTGTTAGGACAATTCATCCCTATTCGTTCTTTCCTAACAATCTAGACAAAGAAGATACGAGAAACAGTGTGCCCCTTTTCGAGTGATCCACCGGGAAATATTCCGTTGTCCTGGTAGGACAATCCATCCCTATTCGTTCTTTCCTAACAATCCAGACAAAGAAGATACGAGAAATAGTGGGCCACTTTTCTAGTGGTCCACCGGGAAATATTTTGGTGTCCCGGTGGGACAACCCACTCCTATTCGTTCTTTCTAAAAAATCCAGACAAAGAGGATACGAGAAATAGTGGGCCATTTTTCGAGTGGTCCACCGGGAAATGTCCTGGGGTCCTGGTGAGACATTCTATCCCTGGCTACTGATAAACAAAGAAGAAAGAAATGTTGTAATGAGAAACGTGACATATACTTACCACAGAGTCTCCACTTAGGTAGCGTGATCTACGACTCTGACAGCTGGACGGTTTCCTTTGTATTTCAGTTGTTGGTCTGCTTAGATGCGGGTATTTCCTGTGAATGTAATTTCCTATAACAAATTCCAAAAGTGATGCATAGATGAAAAACATGCAGACCCCATCCCACAAATTCATAGCTGTGAGGTTCGATACTACTGGCAATTTGGAACGGAAATTATTGGTTGTTGTGCAGAAGTTCAACATGGTGGTCACTCCGATCAGTACTCGAGCAGGAACAACGTTGATGTCCAACCAGAAACTGATGAAGGAACTCGTGACCAAAACCATTCCTGGTCCAAAAACGGTGCTGAAGTAAAATGATTTATCCCTGGTGAATACCAGGAGGACTCTTAAACAGCTGTAGTTTCCTGAAAGAAAGAAAGAAAATGACAAAACAAATATGAGTGTGTTTTGAAAGATGATAAATTCCTTAAGTTAGCCTTTTAAAACAAACAGGAAGATCCCTTTCGTGCAATACAAAATAGAAAATTTAAAGCTTGATAAAAGGCAAGTATTTATCATTGAAATTGAAATGCATGGCACTCTGAAACAAAGAATAGGTCACGTAAAGTAAAAAAATACGAAAATGCGTAAAACGATGAATGACATTATTCAAACATGTATGGCATTATATTTACACTTTTGCTTCAGCGTCAGAACAAGTACCGTGAATCGCGTATCTAAAATTATTAAGGAATAACAACTTGTTATTTTACTGGTAAATAAACCTGCTGAGGTACGTAGAACATTTTAATCAATGGCTTACGCAATTTTAGAGTACATATGACTTACAGGCGGCATTTCTAACTAGACGTCTACAAAGGACATTTCTACTAGACATCCCAACCCAAAAAGTCCAAGCCCTACCCAACCCTTTTTTTTCATCAGTTAAGTAAAATATTTCGGGCCAGTTCTTATCTGGGATGTTTAGGATTTTTCTTCTGGATTACAAAAACTTTTCGAGTAATAAAATAAAGAATGACTGGTAAAATTATCAGATGGAAAAGACCACTGAGGGAAACGAAATATATCGAAATACACTGAAGAGCAATTGAATTAGAGACAGCTGGTGTTATGAAAATATGGCGCAGTGACCCTGTAAACGTAAACGACATGACGTATGCAGCGATCCGACAATATAAGGAGTGATGCGACGGGAATCAGTAAGAGTCGGACACAGTATGGGTAAGACGAAGGATCTTAGCGCATTTGATCGTGGGAAAATTGTCAGGGCCCGAAGAATAGGTCACTCCATCTCGGAAGTCGTGCAGGCACAGGGATTTTCGCCAACCACTGTGTCACGGGTGCACCGTGAGTACATAGAATCCGGTTAAACCATCCCAGCAAGTGCCAACTGCCGTGGACAACAGCGTGTGAATGAGCGGGGTCATCGTCGGCTAGCTCGAATTGTAACAGCGGGCAGACGGGCCACAGTGCAAGAAATCACTCGGCAATTTAACGCTGGTGCACAAAAACGTGTAAGCAGCCACACCCTCCAGAGCCATCTCATCGCTGTGGGGTACAGAAGCCATCGTCCCACGAGAGTACCACTGTTAACCGCAAATCACAGGGTGTAAAGATTAGCATGGGCGCGGGAACATCGCCACTGGACCCTAGACATGTGGGAAAATGTTGCCTGGACTGATGAGTCAAGATTCACGTTGGTACATGCGGATGGTAGGATACGAGTACGGCGCAAACCACATCAAGCGATGGATCCTTCTTGTCAGCAGGGTACTACTCTTTACGTGGACTGAAATGGAACCCCTGTTACGTGTGACATCGTCCCTCACAGGCCAACGTTACCGAGATATCCTGGACACCCATTTGCTACCGTTTGTGCGTCTTCAACATCCCACTGGGGACCTCATCCTGTAACAGAACAATGCACCGTGCCATCGCTCCCGAATTGTATCCAAATGGTTGGATGAACACTCCACCGACGTGACCTCGCTTCCTTGGCCAGCTAGGTCACCTGACCTCAATCCCATCGAGCACATCTGGGATGCCATCGAGAGAGATGTTCGAGGCTCTGACCCCCTCCATCAAATCTTCGTGAATTGTGGGAGCTTGTTCAGGGGTCGTGGATCCGTATGGGTTCCCAACGCTTCCGGTGTCTTGCCCAGTCCATGCCGAGACGAATCGTTTCCGTCATCAGGGCGAAAGGTGGTGCTACACGTTACTAGACAGGTATCTCTAATTCAATTGCTCTTCAGTGTACATCCCCTTACTGGAGCATCTATTTACTATACTGGTCAACAAAAGGTTTCACTCATGGAACAATGAAAGTGTCTCTAACATAACTTTTCACGCTGGCTTCAAATATGTAATCAGAGATTTTCTATCATCCACAGTTTTTCTGTGACAAAGCTTTTTATTAATAAATATGTTCCAAGATTTGACCTATCTTGTCACAATTGGTTATGTAATTTTCCCCAAATACTTTTTTTGCTTTCTATTTTAGTATATGCAGCCAGGCGGCAGACAGATGAATCTTGGAGCGAAGTATGTTCCAGTGATTACTTTAAAGGAAATAGTTTTTGCATGAAAATATATGTATTTGTTCCGTTGAAGGAAATGGCAATGTATTACTCGAGAATGAAATACACTATATTGACAAAAGTCACCGGACACCCAGAAGAGAAACACAACATAGCATCTATTGACATATATTAGTACGGTGTCGATACACCTTTGGCCTTAATGCGTGCACTGACCCTTCGGAACATGCTTTCGACAAGGTTTTGGAACACAGCAATAGGTATGTGCTTCCTTTCAGTACATAATACTGCCGCTGACTGTTGCTTAGTAGTAGGCCTTGGTTCCAAACCTCCTATGTGACGCTCTAATTCATAGATGATCTATGGGATAAAACACAGGGCTCTTTGCTGGCAAATCCACACACGATAGATACGGAATTACCGTCAAAGCACTCCGTAACAGTCCTTGCTTTATGGCTCGGTGCATTACCGTGCTGGTACCAACAAGGCTCGGTTTCATTGTATTGCCACAGAGTTCGTAGGACATAATTGTCCAGAATATCAAGATATACGTGCTGGTTAACAGGTTTGTCCACGATAACCATTGGGCCGGGACCATACCACAAAAAACACCCCCACACGAGTACACTGCCAGCTCCAAACGTGACCGTAGAAACAGTACATTGTGGTAAATAGCGTTCCCTCGGCTGCCTCCATACCCACGTACGACCATCAGACTGATGGATCGTGTATCTGAATTCATAAGTCCATAAGACCTGTTTCCATTGATCCACGGTCTACGATAAATGCTCTTTACACCATGGTAAACGACGAGTAGCATTCCGAGTGGAGATGAAAGGCTTATGAGCAGCCGCACGACCACGGTAACCCATGGAATGAAGTTCTCTGCGAATGGTGCGTGTACATACCGAGGTTCCAGCATTGTTACTCACCTGTACACTGAGGACTTGTGCAGTACTTCGTCGATTAGCTGTAACGACTCTCCTGAGGCTTCGACGTCCTCTATCGCTGATTTTCTTTGGTCTGCCGGTACGCTTTGTTGCTTCTGGCACACCATGTATCTTCTACTTATTCAGTACATGCAAAACAGTTGACTTGGGTTTGTTTAAACGCCTCTCTGTTTCTCTTATGGGCAACCCACTAATATAACACCCAACAATCCTACCTTTCTCAAATTCAGTACTCACCCACAGCGCCCATTTTCACTCAACCTCACAGTGCAATATGATCGCGGTCAGCTACAGGCTTGTTTTTTATACCGTTTGCAGCTGTACTGCGCATTTTAACAACGCAGCGGATCCATTCATTTGCTTTTGAAGGGTGTCCGGTGACTTTTGTCAATATAGTGTAGTTGGTATTTAATGTTATTATATATTGGAAATGAAAATCAGAAAAATGATTTGTACGATGATCATAAAATGCTTCCTTTAGGCAAGAGTCGATAGCGTAGATAACTTACCGAGTCTTTAATACAGTCACCGTGTGACGGAGAGGTGAATCACGTGTCAAGACGACAAATTTGCAGCAGTACATTCCGTCCGCGTAGCTTAGTTCGGAGAGCAACTTACTGTGGAATAAGGGGGCCAGATTCGATCCCCGTCACGGACAAACTTTTGTTTTTACACTGTCGCCCGAACGTAAAAGTGAATGTACTGGCCGTTGAGTTCTTCAAAAATGTGTGATTGTTCCTTCAGCACATCGTCTGGAATTGATGAAAAATTCATACTTCGCTTTTTAAAAAAAAAGTTAAAGAGGGATATGATGTGACGTACTACAGAGGTGAATCACGTATCAAGACGACAAACCTGCAGCGGTGCATTCCGTCCGTGTAGCTTAAATGGGAGAGCAATTTACCCCGGAGTAAGGGGCGAGTAACATAAGTCTGTCACGGACAAACTTGTGTTTTAACAACCGTTTATTGGTACTGCTTGTCAAGTTACGCATTATAAATAGAGTTATACAAGACATTTCGCCTTTTAAAGAAATGTACCTCGTGTAGCTGTTCCAACGAATATCACAAAATATGTCATTGTAAGTCTTTCAGAACAAGGGAAACAATATCTAGGTAATGGCAAACAGATCAGCATTTTTACTTAGTTATTTACGCACACACTAGGTGGGGCGATTCAAGAAAACAGCATCTGTTATTTGCTCATGGTGTTACCATGGTTATCTGTAATGGGCTCTCCCAACTAGAAACAAATATGCATTGAATATGACTCTCCCCTTCTCTTTCTTAACAGTGTTGTCAGTATGGTCTGCATAATCTCAGTGAGAAGACAGAAAGAGCAACGACATGGCGACAAGTTTAAGGTTGAAATTACATTTCAAATCTCCAATATTTCGTACAACCATAGTTTTGCATGCTTGTGAACAGTATGTTTCTTACTAAAGTAGTGTAAGGTTTCAATTACACTGCTGGCCACCCAAAATGCAACACCAAGAAGGAAGCATCCGATTGGTCTGAAATTCGCAGCATGCGTCGCCTGCGAGAGAACATGCTAACGATTAGCATTGCAGGGCATATGCAAGTCATGTGCGCCCGGTACGCCACCAAGATGCACTATAAGAAGGGTGCACAGAAGGCGGGGTGTAAGTAGTGGAAGTGTGTTGTGCTGCCGGACCTGTGCATGGGAAGCTTCCTGATGCGTCGTCGCAGAATACGGCAGTCATTCCAGCACGTTTCGGAGTTCGACAGAGGACGAACAGTGCCTTATCGCGACAGCGGTTTATCGTACCAAGACATCGGCTCCCGTGTGAGACGACATCCAGCCACAGTGAGTCGAGTATGGATTCGGTGGGTGCAGGAAGGACGGACGGACCGACGTGAGCGATTGCCGCAGCCGCGGCACACCACCGAACTATAGGACCGGCATGTTGTACGGCGGGCATTGACGGCTCGCACCGCCGCATCACGAACGTTAGCGCAGGAATTAGGGTGTGTTGCGCAACAACCGTGTCAGTACGTACCGTTCGACGTTGTTTGCAGGAACGGGTAATTGTCGCACGGCGCCCATTTCTCCGATTACCATTGACGTTACACCACCAGCGAGTGCGGTGGCAGTGGGCCGTTGAACG
The DNA here is from genome assembly GCA_039090855.1 of Macrothele yani. NCBI lineage: Eukaryota > Metazoa > Arthropoda > Arachnida > Araneae > Macrothelidae > Macrothele > Macrothele yani. The sequence continues at coordinate 33,176,919 of CM077025.1, forward strand.
CCGCACCTGCACTACGAAATGGCACGACATTGTCTTCTCCAACGAATCCCGCTTCTGCCTGCAACATTACGATGGTTGCATCCGCGTGTGGCGTCACCGCGCCAAGAGATTGTATGACGCCTGCATTATGCATCACCATACCGGTCCGTCGCTTGGCGTTATGGTTTGGGACGCAATTGGATATGACACCCGCACCCCTCTGGTACGCATGGCCGGTACTCCGCTACATCTCTGAGGTTTTGGAACCTGTAGTCCTCTCTTACATGCAGGACTTGCCAGCGGCCACGCTTCAACAGGACAATGCGCGCCCGCACGTGGCACGAATCGTGCAACAATTCTTCACGGCCCACCAAGTGTCACTTCTGCCGTGGCCCGCCTGTTCTCCCGATATGTCGCCCATCGAACACGCCTGGTCGCTGATCGGCAACCGAGTGGCCCGGAAAGCACCACCCGCGGCTACGCCTGATGAACTCTGGCAACGTGTGGAAGCCGCCTGGACCGACATACCCCAAGTCCACATCCAAAGCCTCTTTGGTTTTCGTTCGATGCCGCGGCGTGTAGCGGCCGTTATTGCCAGCCATGGGGGCCACACGAACTATTGATGTCTGCGTGTTCCGCAAGTCGCACGGGCCTGTAAGCTCAATCGTTTCATCTTTGTATCTGTTGTTATGTGTCCAGTAAATCTGGCTTTGCTATCTCGTGTCCTTCTTGGTGTTGCATTTTGGCTGTCCAGCAGTGTATTTGCTTCTTGAATTCTACAGTAAAATTCGTAAACCTTCACTGAAAACGCTGGAAATATACAGAAAAAAATCGATATATTTTTTTGATTAGGTTGTAACGTACCAGGAGATGTGACGTACCTGCCAGAAGGACGCACACGACATAAAGGCAGATAGGAATCAGAATAAAACGTCCACGTAGCTCAATTGGTAGAGTGACTTATTCCGGAATGAGGGGATCCGGGTTCGAATCCTGGCGTGGACAGAAATGACGGAGAAATTTACTTCGTTATAAGGTGTTTAACGACCACCGTGAGCAACTCGATGGACCATAATCAGTCGCCCGCCTCTAATTTAGGGTCACTGCTTCCAGAGAGCCAGTGCCGTAAGATAAGCACAATATGCCTCACGGGGATTCGAACCCGGATCCATCTCGGACGAATGGTCAGAATCCAGCGGTTAGACTACTGCGCCGCCGGTATGTTTTGTTCTTCTGCATTTGGTGAATCACAGATTTCTTCTTTCAGTCGATGATGAGACCGTTCAGTAGAGAGATATGATTGAGTTTCACGTGTCTTGTTTGTTTTAGGGTTTAAAACAATATTTATTTATTTGACCTAATGGTAGAGATACAGCGACAGGATAAACAGACATACAGGGGTTGTCCAAAAAAATGGAAATACATTGAAACATTAGGTGTTACGCACTTAATATGGTGTGGGAGCACCCTTGGCATTTAAAACTGTTTGAATCCTTCTTGGAATGGATGCATACAAGTCCTGGATAGTGGCAAGTGGTATGTTGTACCATTCTTCCTGCAGGAACTGCTCCAATTCTTTGAGAGACGCCGGAGGAGGATAACGGGATAGCACTCTGTTTTCCAACACAGATCACAGTGGCTCAATGATGTTTAAATCCGGTGATTATGCAGGCCAGGTAAGGTGTGCAACTTCATCCTCATGTTCCTCAAACCATGATTGAACAGTTCGTCTTCTGTGAATCGGGGCATTATGATCTTGAAAGGTGCAATTCCCTGACGAAAACAATTTCAGCATCCAAACGAGTGACATCCACATGGTCGGCCAAAAATGTGACATAGTCATCGCTAGCGATCTGTCCGTGTAAGGGAATAATGGGACCTTCTGCAAACCACGAGATCATGGCCAAAACCGTTACGGAACCGCCCCCATGCTTCCCTGTCGGAAGGAGACAGTCTGGGTTTTAGACTTCTGCTGGGGTTCTCCAGACATAAACCCTTCCTGTGGTAGAGAATAGCGAGAAACGTGATTCACCGGAAAACAAGACTTGTTTCTATTGATCCGCAGGCCACGTTTTATGTTCCTGGCACCACTGTAGTCTCCGTTTCATATTCACCTGTGACACCAAAGGTTTTGCAATCGCAGCTCTGTCGTAGATATTGTGCTTATGCAATTCCCTTCGCACGGTATGCGTCGACACTGGGTTTTGGAGATGTGCATTAAGTTCGGTAGTCACTTTCGTCGCCGTGATATTCCTTCTAGCGGTCACAATCATCTTTAATGTCCTCCTGTAGCTCGAAGTGAGTTTGCTTTTCCTTCCACAGTTGTGCCTCGCAGATGATGTTGTGCCGTGAACATTGTATGCTGTCATGACCTTCGACACAGTACCTCTCGATACCCCCAATACCTGTGCCACTGTGGGTACCGACGCACCAACCAGACGGGCTCCTACAATCTGACCTCTTTGGAACTTCGATATTGTGCCTTCACCTGGAACGAAATGATGCAAACACCGATTTACGATGCAATCACACAGACCCTTTAGACTATAAGCGACACTTTTTTACAAAAGAAATTGTAGCTACATGTTCTTTTTCCTCAAAAAGCAGCACATACCAAAGTCACTAGGTGTTTCCATTATTTTGGACAACCCTTGTAGTTGTACAGTATTGTCAGGCAGACATAGACAGTATTTACATCAACAATGTACTTAGCAAACATGGTATACATTATGCCAAATGATCAAGTAACAAAGACAGAGCCAGTGCTGATCAAGTAACCCATAGACATAGCAAACATGGTATACAGTATGCCAAGTGATCAAGTAACAGAGAGAGAGAGAGAGAGAGAGAGACAGTGCTAATCAAGTAACACATTGAGAGTCAGTGTCGAAAGACAAACACAAACATACATGACTCATCCACTGATTCGAACCCAGACCCCTCCCTGGACGAATGATCAGAAGCCATCGCTTAAACCATTGCGCTACCGAACATTTAACGAACATCGTGAGCGACTTTAAGGGCTACAAGATTATGCTCGCCCCTTATTTAGGAACACTGTTTCCAGGGACGGCAGGGAGCTAGCTCCATAACACAAACACACTACGCATGCCTCATCAGTAGAGGAAAAGGGAGACTTCTGGCACAGGGACAGCCCTCCATAGACTTAACATTGGCTGGCCACGAGGCTGTCCCTGGCTGCCCACGAGGCTGTCCCAAGGCTGTCCCCGAGTCAGAATTTTTGTCACGTGATCGTCCCCATGATGTGCTGTGCTTCTTGGAACTTTCAATGAAACTTTGTTTTTGAGGGATGGCAACGACCGAGAGGGAAAATGTCAACTCGATGTGCTGCCCCCGAGTCAGAATTTTTGTCACGCGATCGCCTCCGTGATGTGCTGCCCTAGCAGTGCTTCTTGGAACTTTCAATGAATCTTTGTTTTTATGGCAACGACCGAGTGGGGAAGGGGTGGATATAGGGGGATGTCAACTCGATGTGCGGTGCTTCTTGGAACTTTCAATGGATCTTTGTTTTTGAGGGATGGCAACGACCGAGTGGAAAAGGGGGAGGATATGGGGGGTCAACTCGATGTGCTGCCCCTAGCGGTGCTTCTTGGAACTTTCGATGGATCTATGATTTTGAGGGATGGCAACGACCGAGTGGGGGTGTCAACTCGATGTGCTGCCCCCTGGCGGTGCTTCTTGGAACTTTCGATGGATCTTTGATTTTGAGGGATGGCAACAACCGAATGGGTCCGTTGGAATTTTTTGTATTTATTCCAGTGGTTTTCAAGCGGGATTTTTCCTCCTCTTCGATGTTATTTTTCATCGGAGGAAATTTTTACGTAACGATACTGGGGAATTTTCTTTCCAATGGAGTAAAAATGCTCTAACGGTCTTAGCAAGGTCCTAACTCACGATGATTTGGTTTCAAAAAATTGGTCAGGTGGTCTCGTGTACTACGTATTCACTCTATTTTTTTTAATTACTTTTACATTATTTCTTCATGGGTTTTTTTATATATTTTTTGCATGTTTTGAGGGAGTTTTTTCGTGTAGATGTAATGAATTTTCTTGGGAACTTTTCTTTTTCATACATTTCATTTTATTTCAGACCATGAGACCGGGAAATGCTTCTTTAGAAACGATTTCGTTCCTGTTCGTAGTAACTATTGGACTTTGACAAAATTTTTGGGAAATCAAGCGAAAATGTAGACATGTTAATTCTGAGTCTTTCGCCCTTCCAATATTTTTTTTTTCTAGTCGTAATGTTTTCATGTACTATGTATTCCAGCTCTTTTCTTTTTTATAACTTTTACGTTATTTCTTCATGAATTTTTTATATTTTTTGTATGTTTTGAGGGAGTTTTTTTGTGTAGATGTAATGAATTTTCTTGGGAACTTTTCTTTATCATACATTTCATTTTATTTCAGACCATGAGACGGGGAAATGCTTCTTTAGAAACGATTTCGTTCCTGTTCGCAGTAACTATTGGACTTAGACAAAATTTTTGGGAAATCAAGCGAAAATGTAGACATGTTAATTCTGAGTCTTTCGCCCTTCCAATATTTTTTCTAGTCGTAATGTTTTCATGTACTATGTATTCCAGCTCTTTACGTTATTTCTTCATGAATTTTTTATATTTTTTGTATGTTTTGAGGGAGTTTTTTGTGTAGATGTAATGAATTTTCTTGGGAACTTTTCTTTATCATACATTTCATTTTATTTCAGACCATGAGACGGGGAAATGCTTCTTTAGAAACGATTTCGTTCCTGTTCGCAGTAATTATTTTTTTTTTGTTAAATGACTTTATGCTAATTCTGAGTCTTTCGCCTTTGCAATATTATTTTCTCGTAATTTTTTCGTGTGTTCAAGAACTCTACAAGTCTTTCACAGTTAAAATTCTGATGAAACAATATTTTCTTACTTTATTTCGCATATCATTATAGCTTCCCAATTTCGCTATTTTACTTCATCTTTTTTTTTTTTTTGAAATTTCGTAAAACTTTTCAGTATGTCAGTAATTGTTTTCTTACTTGGTCAAACTTGTGACTCCATTTATTTGGACTCATTTTTCCATTTCATTTCAACAAAACGATTATTTTAGATGTAGCAAGTCATCAGATTTTTGTTTCCTTATATAGCATATTTTCAAACTTGCTTAAAAATATTCCTCAAAGCTTTGCATGTAATCAAATATGCATTTTTTTATTCTTTCCTAGTTTGCTATACTTTTCGTGGACTGTCCCAATAAGAAAGCATTCATTGTCAAGACATACAATCTAAAACCTTTTTTCTTACGATAAAATTTGTATTCTTTGGGCTGTATATTATTCTGTCTCGTCCGAAAAACACTCATTCTAGAGGCAAAGCTAGTGATTCCGTTCATCCCATAAACATTATTTTTTTAACGTTTTACTAACTCATCAGAAAAGCAGTTATTCAGCGAAAATAAAGAAATTCTTACTTCTTTTCCATACATATCGACTCAATCTATTTCTTTTCGAAATGCTGGTCATGACATTTCAACTAAAATTTCCTACTTTCACCAAAAACCATATTCTTAAACGAGCTATTTTTTTTTATTTTTTTTTACTTTATTTCATGTATAACTAAATTTTTATTGTTTCCTCACCTCATCAAAGTTAATAAGAACTTCCCCAATCTCATTCCTTTCCTCATTTAGTTCGCTTTAAATTGAGATGTTTCAAAACTTCGCGTATATTTCTTCAACTAAATGTCCAGTTCTCCCGTATCGGTCCTATCATTTTTAACTTCTTTTCTTTAGACGTTTAGTTTCATTGACCTTTTCTTTCGTTTCAATTAGGTTTTCATTATCGTATTTTTTATTCATTGTCTCAGCAGAAAAAGCTTTCATTCTGGAGACATTGCGACTAAGTCCATACTTCCTCTAAACATTTTTATTTCACGTTTTACTAATTCGTAAGAAAAGCAGATGTTTCCAAACTCTCATAGTGAAAATATCGTATTCCCCTTATTTTACTTATTATGTTTTTCCTTCTATTCAGTGTTGTATGATTCTTAAAACTTCGGTTTATTTTTATGAAACTTCTTTTTTTTTCTTAGTTTTTTTTTTTTCTGATTCAACCTATCAATCTTTTCCTATCGATTTAATTGCTCTTATTTTTCCATTCGACGTTACTTTTGAACAGAAATGTGTCTAAAATCTTCAGATGTATTTTAGTCTCTAAGGCCGATTCTTCACTATTTCAAATAAAGTCATTGTAGGATTTTAGTGTAAATGCCCCTAAATCTTTAGAACTAGAAGAGTGTTTTTACGCTCTCTCCAGTGAACGAAGAGTGTTATTACGCTTTCCCCCAAGAAATTAACTTTGGAATCTCCCTTCTTCTACCGGAAAATGACTATCTTGTGCGACTGTTTTCACGCGTCTACTGCTTTGCTGGAAAACCTCATGACATGAAATCCCTTTGCTTGGTAGATTAAACTAAATTCTGGTTTTGAACTTTGAACGCAAACTCAAGCTTGCAAAAGCATAGTTTTCTGAGCGAACTTAAACTGTCTAAGATGACAAAAATCTAAAACTGGTGACTCAATGGGACAGAGCGATTTAGTCCACTGTTTCCAAGGAAGGTAGAAAGCTAGTGTCGTAATTCAAAAGCTCATAACTCAAGCCTCCCCAGGATTTAATTTCGGACGGGCGATTAGTCAGATGTCAATGCTTAGACATTGAAAAATTACTTCAGACAAATATTTTCTTACTTAAAAGTGCTTCAAGTCAGAATTTGTATTACTTAAGATTTCCCTTAGTCAATATTTTTTCTATCTTAAAAACTTCTAAAGGGTTGATTTTGAAAAAATAAAAAACGAGTTCACCCAAAAACGTAAAATTTCCACAGAATTGTATGAGGAACCAAATAAATTGACGAAGCTTGAATGTTAAGTCTTTCAACCCATTTCTTTCTCTTCATGTTTCATTCCATAAACTTTCTTCAAATTCCTATATACCCAAGAATTTTGTTAAATGTCCAAAAATTTTCTGAAAATGATAGTTTCTCTTTTTAAAAATTCCAAAATAAGAATCCCTTCAATGAAACAAGAAATTCCTATTCAAAGCATTCCATCACTCTTTCTACTTCAAATACTCTCTTTGTAAATCTAAGGAGGTGTTTTTGTTTTAGGTTTTTTTTTTTTTAATATTCATATATTTTTCCCTCTAACTTTAGAAGATATTTTCCCGAAATGTATGTACATATACGATAGTAAAACATCATACAACTGCTTGATGTTCAATTCACTTCACGCTGTCTTAAGGATATTCTTTCATTTTCTCATAACACATAGACATGTTATTTTTCTTCCCATTCTCTTCAAAGACTTGAGATCATCTTAATCGAGTCCTTTGAGAAAAACTTTCATAGAAAAGCATAAATGTAATGAAAATGTCAGTTTTCTTAAAGAAATCATAAGAATAAGAATTTTATTTTTACTGAAACAAGTTTCCCCTGTTCAAAGCATTAACATCAAATTCTGTATTTCCTCATGTAAACTTTATTCTTTTTCTACTTCATATCGTCGTTCGTTTCTTGTTTTTCCCTATGTAACTCAAAACTTCTTTTCTTAATTTATTTTTCATAAAGTATCATTCTTTTGAGTTGATTTTCTCTCTCTCTTAAATGCATTCCTAAGTTCATATTGAGAAGGGTTTCAATTTTGATTGAAAGATCGTTTTAGAAAAAGTTGAAAACTGATACATTCTCATATAGGGTTAAAAAATGGAACACTTCATATTTTCTTAGGGGCGGTTTTGATGAAACACGTTTCAGTAAAAACAGTGAAATTCCCATTGAATAACATGGGGAACTATGAAATTTAAGAAGCACGTTTTCGTTCAAGGAAAATATTTTAAAAGGTCTATATTCGATTCAGTTGAAAACGATTCTGGTAGAAAACAGAATGCAGAAAAAACAGTCACAGCAAGTTCCTGAAAGTTGAAAATAGATGAGGTTGAAATTTGGAAAAATGTCTAAGGAAAGAAACTGTTATAAAACACAGACTGTTTAGTTTTCCCAGGCTAGGGGTCTTCAGTGAGAGCGCTTCTTCTTTTTCAACCCAAAGAATGAAGCGAGTCAGTTTGAAACATTTCAAACTCCCCGAAAATAAGCCGTGTACTCTGGTTTCTCCCAAATATCCTTAAGAAAAGTCTAGCAAAAAAAGCACTAGTCCCCCATTAAATCAATGGCATTCATTCTGTTACTGTTTTAAACATTTCAAAAAAGAAGTTTACATTCTCACTTTTACTTTAAAAATCTTGAAAGCTTAAATTTTGACCCATTTCAAAAAAATTCACTTAAAATTTAATTTAAAAAAATAATAATTACTCTTTAAATTTATGTCTTAAAACTAAAAAATATTTACGCTTAATATTTCAATAAATAATAAATATTCACAAACTCACCTTCTACCTTGCCCATTTAAAAAAAAAAATCTGAATTTATATAATCGAAATCATTACTTCTCCAAGTATTCACGAAACTTGAAATCGCTTTCCTGTTCCACTCAGTAGTTAGGCATTTAGGATGCATCTGAATAGGTGGAAGTACTTCAGAAATGCATTCGCGACGTCTACATATGTGTCTAAGTTCACACTCCTCAATCGATGTATTTTGAAACTTTCGAAACAGAATTTGAAAGACTTGAAGACTTCTTACTATATTTAAACTTAGAACAGAACTAAAATTCACTAAGCGTTTCCTTTGCATACTGTGACTAATGCATGACCCTTATCACAACACGTGTTGGTGTGTCACCATGCGTCAGCGCTTCACGGTGACTGTTTCCTTATCTGTTCATCTCTCAACGAACATGCTATCGACTCTAATCATTATAATTAATTTTCATATCCAGAGAGAATAAAACTAAAATGTATTCGGTAAGAAATTCTTCATGGTTGAATTTTCCACAAAAGGAATACGGAAAGCGAAATAATTTAATCAGACACCCTGAAAGAATTCATCTCAGAATTAAAACCGCTTTTGAAAAAAAACAAACAAAAAAACCCAGTAAACTATAGAATACTTTGTTCTTCACATAAAGAAAACACAGTGTACGATTTCAATATTCCCTTTTTTCTTAAAATTTCTCACACGTAATAACTAAGATCAACTGAGTCCAGAAATGCTTCGTCTACTTTAGTATTTCGATTCCGAGGAGTTCTTCCCGATACTGTTAAGATATTTTCTCAAAATCCAGTTGTAAAATAATTTTGGTCGTGGTTTATTTGATTGTCGTTGTCGGAGATTTCCAATCCGTTCATATCCACCATGTCATACACTGTGTCCCCGAGAGTTTCTTCAAGCAGAAAAGAGCCTTCATTCCACAGAAATTCTTCTTTTGGTGTTTGTAATGTTTCCAAAGTCAAATTATTTTTTTTCTCCAATGCTTTCAATGGAACGAAGAAACGTCTGTTGTATGACTCTTAACATAGCAGATTTCTTATCATCTGAGTGAAATCCAATACATGGTGAAAATCTCGACTTATGCATTCTCGACATTGATTAAAATTGGAGAGAGGAAAAATATGAGAATTAAATAAATAATGCATAGACGGTAATCCCGAAAACATAAAAAATATAAGTTTTATATAAAAAAAAAAATTCCGTGAAAAATATTGGAGGGGCGAATGATATCTCACATCGTCATCCATTCCACCCAAAATTAAACAAATACGTGTACTGACAACAGAGATTTAATGGACTTCGTTAAATTTTGGGAGGAGTGGATGACGATGTGAGATATCATTCACCCTCCAATATTTTTCATGGAATTTTTTTTTTATATAAAACTTATATTTTTTATGTTTTCAGGAATCCCGTCTATGCATTATTTATTTAATTCTCATATTTTTCCTCTCTCCAATTTTAATCAATGTCGATTTTAACCGTTGCCGATTCCCCATTCAAAGGAATGCATAAGTCGAGATTTTCACCATGTAATGGATTTCACTCAGGAAAAAGTGGGTCAGGATGGTGAAATTTTGAAATCTGAAATTTCTCTGTGCGGCGAACATTGGACTAAAGTGGGTGATAAGAAATCTGCTATGTTAAGAGTCATACAACAGACGTTTCTTCGTTCCATTTCGTTTTCAGCTTTAATTAAGAAAGCATTGGAAAAAAATAATTTGACTTTGGAAACATTACAAACACCAAAAGAAGAATTTCAGAAACTCTCGGGGACACAGTGTACGACATGGTGGATATGAACGAATTGGAAATCTCCGACAACGACAATCAAATAAACCACGACCAAAATTATTTTACAACTGGATTTTGGAATATTGAAATCGTACACTGTGTTTTCTTTATGTGAAGAACAAAGTATTCTATAGTTTACTGGGTTTTTTGTTTGTTTTTTTCAAAAGCGGTTTTAATTCTGAGATGAATTCTTTCAGGGTGTCTGATTAAATTATTTCGCTTTCCGTATTCCTTTTGTGGAAAATTCAACCATGAAGAATTTCTTACCGAATACATTTTAGTTTTATTCTCTCTGGATATGAAAATTAATTATAATGAAGTCCTTTCGTTTTTCTCTAAGAATTTACCTGAAAATAAGCTTTGTCTGATTAGAGTCGATAGCATGTTCGTTGAGAGATGAACAGATAAGGAAACAGTCACCGTGAAGCGCTGACGCATGGTGACACACCAACACGTGTTGTGATAAGGGTCATGCATTAGTCACAGTATGCAAAGGAAACGCTTAGTGAATTTTAGTTCTGTTCTAAGTTTAAATATAGTAAGAAGTCTTCAAGTCTTTCAAATTCTGTTTCAGAATTTTTCACTTAACAACAGGAGTTGCATTAACCAAAAAGCAGTGTAAGAAACTCCAAATTATTTTGGATGGCGTGTGGGGACAGCATCCTGGAATTGTTAATGGGTTCAGAATTCCAGAAAATCGTGCTCGGAGAATCCCGAAAGTTTCAAAATACATCGATTGAGGAGTGTGAACTTAGACACATATGTAGACGTCGCGAATGCATTTCTGAAAGTACTTCCACCTATTCAGATGCATCCTAAATGCCTAACTACTGAGTGGAACAGGAAAGCGATTTCAAGTTTCGTGAACGCTGTGGCCTTGTTGAATCCTAAGGAAGTAGCTCAAGCTTTATGAACATATGTGGAAAAGTGAAGATTTCAGAAGAGTTCCTCTCTACAATCAGGGGAAAAGAACTACTTGGAGAAGTAATGATTTCGATTATATAAATTCAGATTTTTTTTTTTTTTAAATGGGCAAGGTAGAAGGTGAGTTTGTGAATATTTATTATTTATTGAAATATTAAGCGTAAATATTTTTTTAGTTTTAAGACATAAATTTAAAGAGTAATTATTATTTTTTAAATTAAATTTTAAGTGAATTTTTTTTTTTGAAATGGGTCAAAATTTAAGCTTTCAAGATTTTTAAAGTAAAAGTGAGAATGTAAACTTCTTTTTTGAAATGTTTAAAACAGTAACAGAATGAATGCCATTGATTTAATGGGGGACTAGTGCTTTTTTTGCTAGACTTTTCTTAAGGATATTTGGGAATTGTTATTGGAAAGGGGTCTAAGGTTTTCCATTAGGCAACCAATTGAGGCGGAATTCCGACTGGTCTGAGAGCAATGCTTTACAGTATTGAGTCGAAACCAGAGTACACGGCTTATTTTCGGGGAGTTTGAAATGTTTCAAACTGACTCGCTTCATTCTTTGGGTTGAAAAAGAAGAAGCGCTCTCACTGAAGACCCTAGCCTGGGAAAAACTAAACAGTCTGTGTTTTATAACAGTTTCTTTCCTTAGACATTTTTCCAAATTTCAACCTCATCTATTTTCAACTTTCAGGAACTTGCTGTGACTGTTTTTCTGCATTCTGTTTTCTACCAGAATCGTTTTCAACTGAATCGAATATAGACCTTTTAAAATATTTTCCTTGAACGAAAACGTGCTTCTTAAATTTCATAGTTCCCCATGTTATTCAATAGAATTTCACTGTTTTTACTGAAACGTGTTTCATCAAAACCGCCCCTAAGAAAATATGAAGTGTTCCATTTTTTAACCCTATATGAGAATGTACTTTTGCGAAACGAACATTATCTGTTTTCAACTTTCCCGAAACGAACCTTATCAGTTTTCAACTTTTTCTAAAACGATCTTTCAATCAAAATTGAAACCCTTCTCAATATGAACTTAGGAATGCATTTAAAAGAGAGAGAGAGAGAAAATCAACTCAAAAGAATGATACTTTATGAAAAATAAATTAAGAAAAGAAGTTTTGAGTTACATAGAAAACAAGAAACGAACGACGATATGAAGTAGAAAAAGAATAAAGTTTACATGAGGAAATACAGAATTTGATGCGAAAAGAGCCACTTAATGCTTTGAACAGGGGAAACTTGTTTCAGTAAAAATAAAATTTTATTCTTATGATTTCTTTAAGAAAACTGACATTTTCATTACATTTATGCTTTTCTATGAAAGTTTTTCTCAAAGGACTCGATTAAGATGATCTCAAGTCTTTGAAGAGAATGGGAAGAAAAATAACATGTCTATGTGTTATGAGAAAATGAAAGAATATCCTTAAGACAGCGTGAAGTGAATTGAACATCAAGCAGTTGTATGATGTTTTACTATCGTATATGTACATACATTTCGGGAAAATATCTTCTAAAGTTAGAGGGAAAAATATATGAATATTAAAAAAAAAAAAAAACCAAAAACACCTCCTTAGATTTACAAGAGAGTATTTGAAGTGAAAGAGTGATGGAATGCTTTGAATAGGAATTTCTTGTTTCATTGAAGGGATTCTTTATTTTGGAATTTTTTTTTAAAAGAGAAACTATCATTTTCAGAAAATTTCTGGTGGAGTCGAACTTGACATTTAACAAAATTCTTGGGTATATAGGAATTTGAAGAAAGTTTATGGAATGAAACATGAAGAGAAAGAAATGGGTTGAAAGACTTAACATTCAAGCTTCGTCAATTTATTTGGTTCCTCATACAATTCTGTGGAAATTTTACGTTTTTGGGTGAACTCGTTTTTTTATTTTTTCAAAATCAACCCTTTAGAAGTTTTTAAGATAGAAAAAATATTGACTAGGGAAATCTTAAATAATACAAATTCTGACTTGAAGCACTTTTAAGTAAGAAAATATTTGTCTGAAGTAATTTTTCAATGTCTAAGCATTGACATCTGACTAATCGCCCGTCCGAAATTAAATCCTGGGGAGGCTTGAAGTTATGAGCTTTTGAATTACGACACTAGCTTTCTACCTTCGCTTGGAAACAGTGGACTAAATCAGGGTCTGCTTATTTCCCTTTGTAGTGGTTCACGACTGATCTCTTAAATCTTGAATGAACGGCAAAGTTCAAACGCTCTGTCCCATTGAGTCACCAGTTTTAGATTTTTGTCATCTTAGACAGTTTAAGTTCGCTCAGAAAACTATGCTTTTGCAAGCTTGAAGTTTGCGTTCAAAGTTCAAAACCAGAATTTAGTTTAATCTACCAAGCAAAGGGATTTCATGTCATGAGGTTTTCCAGCAAAGCAGTAGACGCGTGAAAACAGTCGCACAAGATAGTCATTTTCCGGTAGAAGAAGGGAGATTCCAAAGGGTTAATTTCTTGGGGGAAAGCGTAATAACACTCTTCGTTCACTGGAGAGAGCGTAAAAACACTCTTCTTTCACTGGATAGAGCGTAAAAACACTCTTCTTTCATGTTTTAATTTAAACCTCGAGGAATTAGTATCTAACTATGAAAAGGAAGTTCTAAAGATTTAGGGGCATTTACACTAAAATCCTACAATGACTTTATTTGAAATAGTGAAGAATCGGCCTTAGAGACTAAAATACATCTGAAGATTTTAGACACATTTCTGTTCAAAAGTAACGTCGAATGGAAAAATAAGAGCAATTAAATCGATAGGAAAAGATTGATAGGTTGAATCAGAAAAAAAAAAAAACTAAGAAAAAAAAAAGAAGTTTCATAAAAATAAACCGAAGTTTTAAGAATCATACAACACTGAATAGAAGGAAAACATAATAAGTAAAATAAGGGGAATACGATATTTTCACTATGAGAGTTTGGAAACATCTGCTTTCTTACGAATTAGTAAAACGTGAAATAAAAATGTTTAGAGGAAGTATGGACTTAGTCGCAATGTCTCCAGAATGAAAGCTTTTTCTGCTGAGACAATGAATAAAAAATACGATAATGAAAACCTAATTGAAACGAAAGAAAAGGTCAATGAAACTAAACGTCTAAAAGAAAAATGCGGCAGGCACAGAAGTTAAAAATGATAGGACCGATACGGGAGAACTGGACATTTAGTTGAAGAAATATACGCGAAGTTTTGAAACATCTCAATTTAAAGCGAACTAAATGAGGGAAAGGAATGAGATTGGGGAAGTTCTTATTAACTTTGATGAGGTGAGGAAACAATAAAAATTTAGTTATACATGAAATAAAGTAAAAAAAAAATAAAAAAAAATAGCTCGTTTAAGAATATGGTTTTTGGTGAAAGTAGGAAATTTTAGTTGAAATGTCATGACCAGCATTTCGAAAAGAAATAGATTGAGTCGATATGAATGGAAAAGAAGTAAGAATTTCTTTATTTTCGCTATGGGGGTGGGGAATAACTGCTTTTCTGATGAGTTAGTAAAACGTTAAAAAAATAATGTTTATGGGATGAACGGAATCACTAGCTTTGCCTCTAGAATGAGTGTTTTTTCGGACGAGACAGAATAATATACAGCCCAAAGAATACAAATTTTATCGTAAGAAAAAAGGTTTTAGATTGTATGTCTTGACAATGAATGCTTTCTTATTGGGACAGTCCACGAAAAGTATAGCAAACTAGGAAAGAATAAAAAAATGCATATTTGATTACATGCAAAGCTTTGAGGAATATTTTTAAGCAAGTTTGAAAATATGCTATATAAGGAAACAAAAATCTGATGACTTGCTACATCTAAAATAATCGTTTTGTTGAAATGAAATGGAAAAAAAATGAGTCCAAATAAATGGAGTCACAAGTTTGACCAAGTAAGAAAACAATTACTGACATACTGAAAAGTTTTACGAAATTTCAAAAAAAAAAAAAAAAGATGAAGTAAAATAGCGAAATTGGGAAGCTATAATGATATGCGAAATAAAGTAAGAAAATATTGTTTCATCAGAATTTTAACTGTGAAAGACTTGTAGAGTTCTTGAACACACGAAAAAATTACGAGAAAATAATATTGCAAAGGCGAAAGACTCAGAATTAGCATAAAGTCATTTAACAAAAAAAAAAAAATTGACAAAGTCCAATAATTACTGCGAACAGGAACGAAATCGTTTCTAAAGAAGCATTTCCCCGTCTCATGGTCTGAAATAAAATGAAATGTATGATAAAGAAAAGTTCCCAAGAAAATTCATTACATCTACACAAAAAACTCCTCAAAACATACAAAAAATATAAAAAAATTCATGAAGAAATAACGTAAAAGTTATAAAAAAAGAAAAGAGCTGGAATACATAGTACATGAAAACATTACGACTAGAAAAAAAAATATTGGAAGGGCGAAAGACTCAGAATTAACATGTCTACATTTTCGCTTGATTTCCCAAAAATTTTGTCTAAGTCCAATAGTTACTGCGAACAGGAACGAAATCGTTTCTAAAGAAGCATTTCCCCGTCTCATGGTCTGAAATAAAATGAAATGTATGATAAAGAAAAGTTCCCAAGAAAATTCATTACATCTACACAAAAAACTCCTCAAAACATACAAAAAATATAAAAAATTCATGAAGAAATAACGTAAAAGTTATAAAAAAGAAAAGAGCTGGAATACATAGTACATGAAAACATTACGACTAGAAAAAAAAATATTGGAAGGGCGAAAGACTCAGAATTAACATGTCTACATTTTCGCTTGATTTCCCAAAATTTTGTCAAAGTCCAATAGTTACTACGAACAGGAACGAAATCGTTTCTAAAGAAGCATTTCCCGGTCTCATGGTCTGAAATAAAATGAAATGTATGAAAAGAAAAGTTCCCAAGAAAATTCATTACATCTACACGAAAAAACTCCCTCAAAACATGCAAAAAATATATAAAAAAAACCCATGAAGAAATAATGTAAAAGTAATTAAAAAAATAGAGTGAATACGTAGTACACGAGACCACCTGACCAATTTTTTGAAACCAAATCATCGTGAGTTAGGACCTTGCTAAGACCGTTAGAGCATTTTTACTCCATTGGAAAGAAAATTCCCCAGTATCGTTACGTAAAAATTTCCTCCGATGAAAAATAACATCGAAGAGGAGGAAAAATCCCGCTTGAAAACCACTGGAATAAATACAAAAAATTCCAACGGACCCATTCGGTTGTTGCCATCCCTCAAAATCAAAGATCCATCGAAAGTTCCAAGAAGCACCGCCAGGGGCAGCACATCGAGTTGACACCCCTTTTCCCACTCGGTCGTTGCCATCCCTCAAAATCATAGATCCATCGAAAGTTCCAAGAAGCACCGCTAGGGGCAGCACATCGAGTTGACCCCCCATATCCTCCCCTTTTCCACTCGGTCGTTGCCATCCCTCAAAAACAAAGATCCATTGAAAGTTCCAAGAAGCACCGCTAGGGGCAGCACATCGAGTTGACATCCCCCTATATCCACCCCTTCCCCACTCGGTCGTTGCCATAAAAACAAAGATTCATTGAAAGTTCCAAGAAGCACTGCTAGGGGGCAGCACATCACGGAGGCGATCGCGTGACAAAAATTCTGACTCGGGGGCAGCACATCGAGTTGACATCCCCCTATATCCACCCCCTTTCCCTCTCGGTCGTTGCCATCCCTCAAAAACAAAGTTTCATTGAAAGTTCCAAGAAGCACCGCTAGGGGGCAGCACATCATGGGGACGATCACGTGACAAAAATTCTGACTCGGGGACAGCCTTGGGACAGCCTCGTGGGCAGCCAGGGACAGCCTCGTGGCCAGCCAATGTTAAGTCTATGGAGGGCTGTCCCTGTGCCAGAAGTCTCCCTTTTCCTCTACTCTCATCTGAGATTCCAACCCGGACGAACAGATAGAAACCAGCCCTTTGACCATTGAACCCTGGGACGGTTATGTTCAGTGATCTCTTTCTATTGCTATTGTACTAAGTGCTATCTCTAATGTTATTAGTGGCGCGGTCGTGTTAGCGCTGGCTGCTGATTAGACCACAGACGGTTTCTGTCCATACAAAATTTTCGTAAAAAGTTCTATTTCTTACTTTTTTTATTTTGAATTGGTGTACTATCTCATGGTACTCTAACTTAGACCACAGACGGTTTCTGAAAGGAGTCTTAGCACGGAGTCAAGGGCCCTCCATACAAAATTTTCGTAAAAAGTTCTATTTCTTACTTTTTTATTTTGAATTGGTGTACTATCTCATGGTACTCTAACTTAGACCACAGACGGTTTCTGAAAGGAGTCTTAGCACGGAGTCAAGGGCCCTCCATACAAAATTTTCGTAAAAAGTTCTATTTCTTACTTTTTTATTTTGAATTGGTGTACTATCTCATGGTACTCTAACTTAGACCACAGACGGTTTCTGAAAGGAGTCTTAGCACGGAGTCAAGGGCCCTCCATACAAAATTTTCGTAAAAAGTTCTATTTCTTACTTTTTTTATTTTGAATTGGTGTACTATCTCATGGTACTCTAACTTAGACCACAGACGGTTTCTGAAAGGAGTCTTAGCACGGAGTCAAGGGCCCTCCATACAAAATTTTCGTAAAAAGTTCTATTTCTTACTTTTTTTATTTTGAATTGGTGTACTATCTCATGGTACTCTAACTTAGACCACAGACGGTTTCTGAAAGGAGTCTTAGCACGGAGTCAAGGGCCCTCCATACAAAATTTTCGTAAAAAGTTCTATTTCTTACTTTTTTTATTTTGAATTGGTGTACTATCTCATGGTACTCTAACTTAGACCACAGACGGTTTCTGAAAGGAGTCTTAGCACGGAGTCAAGGGCCCTCCATACAAAATTTTCGTAAAAAGTTCTATTTCTTACTTTTTTTATTTTGAATTGGTGTACTATCTCATGGTACTCTAACTTAGACCACAGACGGTTTCTGAAAGGAGTCTTAGCACGGAGTCAAGGGCCCTCCATACAAAATTTTCGTAAAAAGTTCTATTTCTTACTTTTTTATTTTGAATTGGTGTACTATCTCATGGTACTCTAACTTAGACCACAGACGGTTTCTGAAAGGAGTCTTAGCACGGAGTCAAGGGCCCTCCATACAAAATTTTCGTAAAAAGTTCTATTTCTTACTTTTTTTATTTTGAATTGGTGTACTATCTCATGGTACTCTAACTTAGACCACAGACGGTTTCTGAAAGGAGTCTTAGCACGGAGTCAAGGGCCCTCCATACAAAATTTTCGTAAAAAGTTCTATTTCTTACTTTTTTTATTTTGAATTGGTGTACTATCTCATGGTACTCTAACTTAGACCACAGACGGTTTCTGAAAGGAGTCTTAGCACGGAGTCAAGGGCCCTCCATACAAAATTTTCGTAAAAAGTTCTATTTCTTACTTTTTTTTTTTATTTTGAATTGGTGTACTATCTCATGGTACTCTAACTTAGACCACAGACGGTTTCTGAAAGGAGTCTTAGCACGGAGTCAAGGGCCCTCCATACAAAATTTTCGTAAAAAGTTCTATTTCTTACTTTTTTTATTTTGAATTGGTGTACTATCTCATGGTACTCTAACTTAGACCACAGACGGTTTCTGAAAGGAGTCTTAGCACGGAGTCAAGGGCCCTCCATACAAAATTTTCGTAAAAAGTTCTATTT
Source organism: Macrothele yani (assembly GCA_039090855.1). Classification (NCBI taxonomy): domain Eukaryota; kingdom Metazoa; phylum Arthropoda; class Arachnida; order Araneae; family Macrothelidae; genus Macrothele; species Macrothele yani. Next base: position 33,195,723 of record CM077025.1, read on the forward strand.
CTTACTTTTTTTATTTTGAATTGGTGTACTATCTCATGGTACTCTAACTTAGACCACAGACGGTTTCTGAAAGGAGTCTTAGCACGGAGTCAAGGGCCCTCCATACAAAATTTTCGTAAAAAGTTCTATTTCTTACTTTTTTTATTTTGAATTGGTGTACTATCTCATGGTACTCTAACTTAGACCACAGACGGTTTCTGAAAGGAGTCTTAGCACGGAGTCAAGGGCCCTCCATACAAAATTTTCGTAAAAAGTTCTATTTCTTACTTTTTTTATTTTGAATTGGTGTACTATCTCATGGTACTCTAACTTAGACCACAGACGGTTTCTGAAAGGAGTCTTAGCACGGAGTCAAGGGCCCTCCATACAAAATTTTCGTAAAAAGTTCCATTTCTTACTTTTTTTATTTTGAATTGGTGTACTATCTCATGGTACTCTAACTTAGACCACAGACGGTTTCTGAAAGGAGTCTTAGCACGGAGTCAAGGGCCCTCCATACAAAATTTTCGTAAAAAGTTCTATTTCTTACTTTTTTTATTTTGAATTGGTGTACTATCTCATGGTACTCTAACTTAGACCACAGACGGTTTCTGAAAGGAGTCTTAGCACGGAGTCAAGGGCCCTCCATACAAAATTTTCGTAAAAAGTTCTATTTCTTACTTTTTTTATTTTGAATTGGTGTACTATCTCATGGTACTCTAACTTAGACCACAGACGGTTTCTGAAAGGAGTCTTAGCACGGAGTCAAGGGCCCTCCATACAAAATTTTCGTAAAAAGTTCTATTTCTTACTTTTTTTATTTTGAATTGGTGTACTATCTCATGGTACTCTAACTTAGACCACAGACGGTTTCTGAAAGGAGTCTTAGCACGGAGTCAAGGGCCCTCCATACAAAATTTTCGTAAAAAGTTCCATTTCTTACTTTTTTTATTTTGAATTGGTGTACTATCTCATGGTACTCTAACTTAGACCACAGACGGTTTCTGAAAGGAGTCTTAGCACGGAGTCAAGGGCCCTCCATACAAAATTTTCGTAAAAAGTTCCATTTCTTACTTTTTTTATTTTGAATTGGTGTACTATCTCATGGTACTCTAACTTAGACCACAGACGGTTTCTGAAAGGAGTCTTAGCACGGAGTCAAGGGCCCTCCATACAAAATTTTCGTAAAAAGTTCTATTTCTTACTTTTTTTATTTTGAATTGGTGTACTATCTCATGGTACTCTAACTTAGACCACAGACGGTTTCTGAAAGGAGTCTTAGCACGGAGTCAAGGGCCCTCCATACAAAATTTTCGTAAAAAGTTCCATTTCTTACTTTTTTTATTTTGAATTGGTGTACTATCTCATGGTACTCTAACTTAGACCACAGACGGTTTCTGAAAGGAGTCTTAGCACGGAGTCAAGGGCCCTCCATACAAAATTTTCGTAAAAAGTTCCATTTCTTACTTTTTTTATTTTGAATTGGTGTACTATCTCATGGTACTCTAACTTAGACCACAGACGGTTTCTGAAAGGAGTCTTAGCACGGAGTCAAGGGCCCTCCATACAAAATTTTCGTAAAAAGTTCCATTTCTTACTTTTTTTATTTTGAATTGGTGTACTATCTCATGGTACTCTAACTTAGACCACAGACGGTTTCTGAAAGGAGTCTTAGCACGGAGTCAAGGGCCCTCCATACAAAATTTTCGTAAAAAGTTCCATTTCTTACTTTTTTTATTTTGAATTGGTGTACTATCTCATGGTACTCTAACTTAGACCACAGACGGTTTCTGAAAGGAGTCTTAGCACGGAGTCAAGGGCCCTCCATACAAAATTTTCGTAAAAAGTTCCATTTCTTACTTTTTTTATTTTGAATTGGTGTACTATCTCATGGTACTCTAACTTAGACCACAGACGGTTTCTGAAAGGAGTCTTAGCACGGAGTCAAGGGCCCTCCATACAAAATTTTCGTAAAAAGTTCCATTTCTTACTTTTTTTATTTTGAATTGGTGTACTATCTCATGGTACTCTAACTTAGACCACAGACGGTTTCTGAAAGGAGTCTTAGCACGGAGTCAAGGGCCCTCCATACAAAATTTTCGTAAAAAGTTCTATTTCTTACTTTTTTTATTTTGAATTGGTGTACTATCTCATGGTACTCTAACTTAGACCACAGACGGTTTCTGAAAGGAGTCTTAGCACGGAGTCAAGGGCCCTCCATACAAAATTTTCGTAAAAAGTTCCATTTCTTACTTTTTTTATTTTGAATTGGTGTACTATCTCATGGTACTCTAACTTAGACCACAGACGGTTTCTGAAAGGAGTCTTAGCACGGAGTCAAGGGCCCTCCATACAAAATTTTCGTAAAAAGTTCTATTTCTTACTTTTTTTATTTTGAATTGGTGTACTATCTCATGGTACTCTAACTTAGACCACAGACGGTTTCTGAAAGGAGTCTTAGCACGGAGTCAAGGGCCCTCCATACAAAATTTTCGTAAAAAGTTCCATTTCTTACTTTTTTTATTTTGAATTGGTGTACTATCTCATGGTACTCTAACTTAGACCACAGACGGTTTCTGAAAGGAGTCTTAGCACGGAGTCAAGGGCCCTCCATACAAAATTTTCGTAAAAAGTTCTATTTCTTACTTTTTTTATTTTGAATTGGTGTACTATCTCATGGTACTCTAACTTAGACCACAGACGGTTTCTGAAAGGAGTCTTAGCACGGAGTCAAGGGCCCTCCATACAAAATTTTCGTAAAAAGTTCTATTTCTTACTTTTTTTATTTTGAATTGGTGTACTATCTCATGGTACTCTAACTTAGACCACAGACGGTTTCTGAAAGGAGTCTTAGCACGGAGTCAAGGGCCCTCCATACAAAATTTTCGTAAAAAGTTCTATTTCTTACTTTTTTTATTTTGAATTGGTGTACTATCTCATGGTACTCTAACTTAGACCACAGACGGTTTCTGAAAGGAGTCTTAGCACGGAGTCAAGGGCCCTCCATACAAAATTTTCGTAAAAAGTTCTATTTCTTACTTTTTTTATTTTGAATTGGTGTACTATCTCATGGTACTCTAACTTAGACCACAGACGGTTTCTGAAAGGAGTCTTAGCACGGAGTCAAGGGCCCTCCATACAAAATTTTCGTAAAAAGTTCTATTTCTTACTTTTTTTATTTTGAATTGGTGTACTATCTCATGGTACTCTAACTTAGACCACAGACGGTTTCTGAAAGGAGTCTTAGCACGGAGTCAAGGGCCCTCCATACAAAATTTTCGTAAAAAGTTCCATTTCTTACTTTTTTTATTTTGAATTGGTGTACTATCTCATGGTACTCTAACTTAGACCACAGACGGTTTCTGAAAGGAGTCTTAGCACGGAGTCAAGGGCCCTCCATACAAAATTTTCGTAAAAAGTTCCATTTCTTACTTTTTTTATTTTGAATTGGTGTACTATCTCAAGGTACTCTAACTTAGACCACAGACGGTTTCTGAAAGGAGTCTTAGCACGGAGTCAAGGGCCCTCCATACAAAATTTTCGTAAAAAGTTCCATTTCTTACTTTTTTTATTTTGAATTGGTGTACTATCTCATGGTACTCTAACTTAGACAACAGACGGTTTCTGAAACGACTCGGAGCACGGGGTCAAGGAGCCTCCATACAAAATTTTCGTAAAAAGTTCTTTTTCTTACTTTTTTTATTTTGAATTGGTATATTATCTCAAGGCACTCTAACTTAAACAACAGACGGTTTCTGAAATGAGTCGGATGACGGGGTCAAGGGGCCTCCATACGAAATTTTCGTAAAAAGTTCCATTTTTCACTTTTTTACTTTGAATTCGAATTTAATACTTCTTGTTGTGATAAGTGCAAGAATTGATGTTTTTAGTGACAAGTGCTTTCTAGTGAAGAACTGCGACACAATTCAGCATCGGAACTGAAGGTAAGTAAACAACAAAAATCAAACAGAAAAACCAAAAATACTGTGTACCTAAAGAATCTACAGAGAATGAAATTCAAATTCAATGAAGAAATGAAACACAGTATTAGGCACGGTTCATGCCGTAAAAATTTAATCGTTTTCATTTGATTTGTACAAGATTTAAATAGCGAATTATCACCAAATTCTTCCAAGCAACGCCGGGCAATTCAGCTAGTTTTAGATACAGAAAACTGGGGGGTTGACCTTACCATAATTTTTGAATAACGACCCAGTGTCCGACCATATCTTTCTCCCTCTCTCAAGTGCTTGGTGCAACAAGCTAACATCCTGATAGCTCGGTCACCGAACAACAACAGTAAGTGATGTCCTCCAAAGTTCCCCATCCATCCATCCAAAGCGTAAATGACCACAGTCGTCACATTCGTTATCGTAGTTCTCTCTCGCTCTCATATTCCGCAGATAAATTTCAGTCATTTCTCTGCTTCTGTTTTGAGTGCTCTCCAGACAGCAGTTATTTAGGCCATAATGAGCAAATCTCTGCCTCTCTTGTCCGTCCTTAATTGCTATGTTCAACTCGTTTGTACCTACTTGCTAATTCCACGGAATTGTCGAACTCGTCTAATTAGTAGTCCTAGTTAACGCAATGTCATAATAACAAAAGGAAACACAATGAGATTTGGGAAAGAACAGGTCTGTTTTTAGCGACATAACACAATTATCAGCGCTTAAGAAATCTGAAGCTGCCTTTTTGTGCAACAGACATTTCACTACGTTGTGCATTTATTCGAGGGAAAATGTTGATAGGCAGTTACTTTGCTCCGATTGGCTTCCTTATTTTCAAGAAGTAGCGAAATGTAACTGTCCAATGAACAATTCTTTTTTTATTTTTATAAAAAATTTTGTTCAGAAACGTGAACATTTTAAAATAAAATATTGTTCGTGTTCATTATATAAGGGTTTTAGTAATAGAAACAAGATGTAAGTATTATCTTTCGTTCGCCCCTGGTGGGTTGCGTTCAGCAAAGACGAATATGCGCCCTTAAGGGTTACTAGAAAACCAATGCACTCGGCTTGCCATTCTCCTGCTGCATACGGGTAACGGACAAAGTGCGTCCGGGGCTGACTTCAGGGAACCATCTACGCATTCGCGTCCCATAGCACAGGACGCCTATGGGAAAAAACCCGACCCCCGCCGGAAAAACGCAGAGTAGAAGGTTGGCAGGACAGGGATTCGAACACCCGTCAGAAACTTCCGCCTCCCATCAGCGACTTATCCAACTGCGCTTCCGCCTCCCATACAACGACTTGTCCAACTGCGCTTTCGCCTCCCATACAGCGACTTATCAAACTGCGCTTCCGCCTCCCATACAGCGACTTATCCAACTGCGCTTCCGCCTTCCATACAGCGACTTATCCAACCGCGCTTCCGTCTTCCATACAGCGACTTATCAAACTGCGCTTCCGCCTCCCATACAGCGACTTATCCAACTGCGCTTCCGCCTCCCATACAGCGACTTATCCAACTGCGCTTCCGCCTCCCATACAGCGACTTATCCAACTGCGCTTCCGCCTCCCATACAGCGACTTATCCAACAGCGCTTCCGTCTTCCATACAGCGACTTATCCAACTGCGCTTCCGCCTCCCATACAGCGACTTATCAAACTGCGCTTCCGCCTCCCATACAGCGACTTATCCAACTGCGCTTCCGCCTCCCATACAGCGACTTATCCAACTGCGCTTCCGCCTCCCATACAGCGACTTATCCAACAGCGCTTCCGCCTTTCATACAGCGACTTATCCAACAGCGCTTCCGCCTCCCATACAGCGACTTATCCAACTGCGCTTCCGCCTCCCCTACAGCGACTTATCAAACTGCGCTTCCGCCTCCCATACAGCGACTTATCCAACTGCGCTTCCGTCTTCCATACAGCGACTTATCCAACTGCGCTTCCGCCTCCCATACAGCGACTTATCAAACTGCGCTTCCGCCTCCCATACAGCGACTTATCAAACTGCGCTTCCGCCTCCCATACAGCGACTTATCCAACCGCGCTTCCGTCTTCCATACAGCGACTTATCCAACTGCGCTTCCGCCTCCCATACAGCGACTTATCAAACTGCGCTTCCGCCTCCCATACAGCGACTTATCCAACCGCGCTTCCGCCTCCCATACAGCGACTTATCAAACTGCGCTTCCGCCTCCCATACAGCGACTTATCAAACTGCGCTTCCGCCTCCCATACAGCGACTTATCCAACTGCGCTTCCGTCTTCCATACAGCGACTTATCCAACTGCGCTTCCGCCTCCCATACAGCGACTTATCAAACTGCGCTTCCGCCTCCCATACAGCGACTTATCAAACTGCGCTTCCGCCTCCCATACAGCGACTTATCCAACCGCGCTTCCGTCTTCCATACAGCGACTTATCCAACTGCGCTTCCGCCTCCCATACAGCGACTTATCAAACTGCGCTTCCGCCTCCCATACAGCGACTTATCAAACTGCGCTTCCGCCTCCCATACAGCGACTTATCCAACCGCGCTTCCGCCTCCCATACAGCGACTTATCAAACTGCGCTTCCGCCTCCCATACAGCGACTTATCCAACTGCGCTTCCGCCTCCCATACAGCGACTTATCCAACAGCGCTTCTGCCTTCCATACAGCGACTTATCCAACAGCGCTTCCGCCTCCCATACATCGACTTATCGATTACATGCTTCAAATGAAAAAGTAGTTTTATTTAATTGTCCAAAAGCACGTAAAAATGTGTGAAGAGATTGTTAACGTTCCATACAGAAAAAAAGGACATTATTTCTCGTTTTTTTTTTTTTTTGAAAAGCGTTTTCTTGAAAATGAATTCATTCTCCAGGAAAAAAGCTGCTTAAAAATTTTTGCAGGATCCTCAAAATGCACTGCAATTAGAAGAAGCATGCGCAACATCAGTTGCCTTTGGCCCGCATAGTCGTTTGGCTTGTTAAATTTGCTCATTCGTTTGACTAAATGAATCCTTAAAGGCAAAACGATGCAGAGTGTGAGGAAAACATATTTCCTTTATTGAAAACGGTCACAAGAAATGAATTTACAGCCTTTGCTGTACACGAAAACATATACGGAAAAACAAATGCTGTTGTTTCGGGGTTTAACGACTACTATGGTCACCTCTATGAGCTATAAGCAGTCGTCTGCCTATGAGCTATAAGCTTTCCTGGAACCAGTAATCCCTAAATCAGGATTACTGGTTCCAGGAAAGGGAGAGAACATGCGCCGTAACACAAGAACACCATCCATACCTCATCCAAGACCATCTCGGACGACTTGTCCGTAACCTACGCCTATGTCCACTTGTCCACAGAGGCGGAAAAAGTCAGCCTGAAGAAACAATTATTTTTGACACAGAAAACATTTCATAATGCTTGGATGGATTGAATTTTCCTCACTTATTAGTTCTTCTACCTCTCTCATAATTAAGTCTGTCTTTCAGAGGAAGTCCGTGGTCTCTGATTGCATTATTTATCTTTAGAACATTTTCACGTCGTGTTTTTCTTCAAATACTTAGTAGTATAAAAACAGCATGATTCTTGAAGATGTGAATCCGTTTTTTTGGTGTTAATATGGCATGGATGGTAAGTCAGATAATATACGAACACTTGAATATTTCGTCGTCGTGAAGCGGGAATCGAACCCGCGTCTCCCGGACAGCGTCCGAGTATGCTAACCACTACACCACCCAGAACGACCAAGTTTCAAGTTTCCGATCAATTTGAATATAACCATCACAGGATTCGCTAGTCGAAGCAACCAGCATTCACGTTTAGCGAACCTGGATGTTAAGAATTCTATCCCGTGATTGACTTACCATCTTACTTTTGTATCTGACTAACCCTCCATGTCATATTTACACCAAAAAACGGATTCACATCTTCCAAATTTGTAGTGAATGATGTAATCACGTATTCCATTCATGAGCATGATTTTTATTCGCTGTTTTTAAAGGATTTTAGTCTTTCACTTAAAGAAATGGTTGAACTACTTTCTTATACATTTTTCGGCAAATGAAAAAAAAAACTTCTATATAATACAGGATGTTTCACTGGGTACTCCCCCCTCTCAAAAAATCAGTTATAGTTTGCAACACACTCTACTTAGAAACATGACATGTAGCTTACAACGTACCTTAGTTTTTGGGAATGTAGCACCATTTACAATAAACGATAGAAATGATTTCCACCTACATCCAAACACAATCGAACGCGACGCTGCATATTATCGAAAGTCCGCCGCAGCATGTCCTCGTCAATAGTCCGAATTGCTGCACTGATGTTGCTTTCTAAATCTTCTAACGTGAGAGGCTTACTGCTGTAAGCACAACACTTCAAATATCCCCATAAGAAAACTTCGGGAGGAGTCAAATCGGGTGAAAGAGGTGGTCACAGTCCTTTGGAGAACACTCGGTCACCGAAGAAAGAGGAAATTTCACTCATTCTCACTGGGTACATGTGTCATGTCGCTCCATCCTGTTGGAAGTACCCCATTCTCAAATCGGTGTCGGTTAATGGGTTCACAAATTATCTGAAAATGTTCAAATATGACGCCGAGTTTACAACGCTCCTGAAGAAAATAGGTTTAATTATTCTGATTAAGGACACAGCACATCGACGCTCGCAGGACATAATGGGTTTTCGTTTGATTCATGTGGATTATCTGTAACCCAGATGCGGGAATTTTGGAGAATTGACATACCCGTCCAAATGAAACCACGTGAAATCCAAAATGTTAAGATATGCGAGTAAAAATGTTAGGAACCACTGACAATAGGACGCACGCTTTTCAAGATCCGGTACGTGCAACTCTTACACAGCTGTGGCGGTAAGGATAAAGCAACTCCTTATTCGCGGCGCTTCGGCCGGTGGAAACAGAATACACAGTTTCTTGTGACAAAAGTCGTAGTGACTTCTTCACTGATGCCAGCAACCTATGCTTCTTGTCTTCGATTCTTTCTCCCGCTAAATGAGGACGTCCGCCCCTATATTGGTTAACAATTTTTTTTCGCTAATCTGGCGATGTAACTTTTGTCAAGTGCTTTTCTTTCCCCAAAGTTCTCCAGGAATTCACGATGTGTTACATATATAAACGTTGTTATCCAATAACGTTTCGCAATAAACACCCACACCACGGTATACATAGCCATCCTGAACGACGTTCATCGACACAGCAAAATACGCAGATTGCCTCCGGACAAAATTAGTGTGACCGGACATCTGGTGTGGTGAAGTCCTAATGAGTCATTGCCTTATCAGGAAAATCACTCCCGCGCATTTCTCAAAGGCGAAGGTCACGTGTAAACCAAACGGTGAGAAGAAAACAATGGGGACTACCTAGTGAAACAACCTGTGTAAGCGGATCACAACCAGTTACTGGTATTTTCATTGTTTTCTTATGCGAGAAAGTAACTTTTATGAATTATTTGTACATATACTGGAGACTACCGATTAACAACTAAGGAAATCATCATCATCATCATCATTGTCAACCATTATCAATCCACTGCTGGACGAAGGTCTCCCAAGTTTCCTCCACAACGGTCTGTCTTGTGCCAGTCTCCTCCATGTCACCCCTGCATACTTTCGAATTTCATCCACCCATCTCCCATGTGGTCTTCTTCTGGGTCTTTTCCTGTCCCTTGGAATCCAATCTAAAATTTCAGCTGTCCATCGATGATCTGTCCTTCTGGCAGTATGTCCAGCCCATTGCCATTTCAGGGATTTAACTCTGATCATGATGTCTTCCACTCTTGTCATTTTTCGGATCCACGAGTTCCTCTTCTTATCTCTCCTGGTTACACCAAGCATGCACCTCTCCATGCTTTTTTGAGTTGTCTGCAGCCTTTGTATGTCTCTTTTAGTTAAGGTCCACGTCTCCGCACCATACGTAAGCACTGGAAGGATGCATTGATCAAACACTTTTCTTTTAAGACATAATGGCATATTGCTCTTGAAAATTATGCTGTTTCTTCCAAAAGCTCTCCAGGCAAGTTTTGTACGCCGATTAATTTCTTCATCAATGTGACCTCACTTGATATCTGCTGTCCAAGATAAACGTACGTGTCTGTTATCTCCAGCTTTTCTCCATCAATCGATAAATCTTCATTTCTTGTAAAAGCATTGAACATCACTTTTGTCTTCTGAAAGTTCATTTTTAATCCCACTTCTTTACTCTTGTCAGCAAGTTCCTGGATCATACTCTGCAGCTCTGATGGGGTAGTTGCAAAAATGACTACGTCATCAGCAAAACGAAGGTGGGTTAGATAATCTCCATTAATCTTTATCCCCTTGTTTTCCCAGCTCAGTGACTGAAAAACACCCTCCAATGTGGCATTAAAGAGCTTCGGAGATATGGTGTCACCTTGTCTCACTCCTTTCCAATTTTTACGTGTGTTGTATTTTCAAACAGCCTAATCTTTGCACTTGCATTTTCATAGATGTTATTAATAATATTAATGTATGCATCTTCAATACCGCAGGTTTTCAGAGCCATTGTAACTGCTGATGGTTTCACCGAATCAAAGGCTTTTTCATAATCGATAAAAGCCATGCACAATGGAAGTTCATATTCCCTCGCTCTTTCAATTAGTTCTCTCAGCACGTGGATATGATCTATTGTGCTGTAGCCACTCCTGAATCCAGCTTGTTCTCTCGGTTGAGCCATGTCCAGTGTTACCTTCAAGCGGTGTGAAAGAACTTTAGTGAAGATTTTATAAACTACTGATAGGAGGCTGATAGGTCTGTAGTTTCCGAGATCCTCAATGTCACCTTTCTTATGTAGCAGGATCATTGTAGCGGTGTTCCAATCCTCAGGAATCTTTCCTTCATTAAGGCATCGAGTGAAAATTTGGGCGAGTACTGTTTCGATTTCTCCACTTGCTTCTTGTATGATGTCTACAGTAATTCCATCTTCTCCTGGAGCTTTTCCTCGCTTCATGTTCTTGATTGCATGTGCAACTTCTGCTGGAAGGACTGGAGGAACTCTGGTACTGGTATCTTTCATGATGTCTGGAGTGCATATATCATCCCTTTCATATAATTTGGAGTAGAAATCTTTCACTCTTGTCAAAATTTCTGCCTCTATTTCTTGTTACAGAACCATCTTCTTTTCTCAGTGCCATAATCTGTTTTCTTCCCTTACTGAGATGTCCCTTTGCTATCTTTAGGCTTTGGTTGTTTTCAATTGCTTTCCTCACTAGTTCACAGTTGAATTTCCTTACGTCTTCAGTGATACTTTTTCTTACTGTCTTGCATAGCTCTATATATTCCACTTTGGAAGTCACATCTTCTTTAGTTGTCCTCATCTCTCTTCTTTTTGCATCAACATTTTGGTTTTTCCTGATAATTTGTTCACATGCAACTTGTTCTTAGACCCAGCTAATTTTGTTGCTGTTTCCATAAGAGCTTTGGTTACTTTTCTGTTAACTTCAGAGATGTCCACTTCTTCCGATGTTAGGCCTTCTAAAGCAGAGAACCTGTTCTTCAGTTCTAACTTGAAGGTATTATGGTGTTTTTTAAGGTTGGTTATGTCAATAGATTTTGTTTGTCCTATGAGCTTGCCACGTTCAAGTTTAGCGTTCAGGTGCATCTTACATCTCACCAATCTATGGTCACTACCTGTGTTGAACTTGTTTAGCACACTGCAGTCTTCTATGACGAATTTTTTGTTACACATAATAAAATCAATTTCACTTGTCGTCCCATTTGGATGTCTCCATGTCCATTTCCTGTGTGGCTTTTTCTTTGAAGAAGGAGTTCAAGATGAAAAACCCTTCTGCCTCTGCAAACTCAACGAGAGTATTTCCACGCTGGTTTCTGTTGCCATGACCGAATTTACCTATCGAAGTTTCATTCTGTTGCCGTTGCCCTATTTTTGCATTGAAATCTCCCATAATTATTTTCAAGTGCTGCTTACCTTTATTATTTAGATGACAAATTTCCTCATAAAATTCTTCAATTTCTTCTTCAGGATGACTTGTGGTGGGTGCATAAGTTTGAATAATCTGAGCCTGGTATCTTTTCGAGAGTTGGATAACAAGTCGTGCAGCTCTGTCAGAGGAACTTTCAACTTCTACAACTTTATCCTTCAGTTTCTTGTTTATTATAAATCCAACACCACTAGTTCTGCCAGTATCTGTCCCACGATAGTAGAAGAGATGTCCACTTTTCAGTTCGATGAGATCTTCTCCTTTTCTCCTTACCTCACTTAGCCCCACGATGTCCCACTTGATCCTTTGTAGTTCCTCTTCCAATTCAAGAAGCCTTGAATCAGAAGATAGGGAGCGTCCATTGTAAGTAGCCAAGGTCAGCATCAGATGGCAGCCTAGTCCGGTCCTCCGGGGATTCTTAGCACCCTCTGCCTTCATGTCGCACTGGCCGCTGCCTTGGCCAGGTACATTCCAGCTGCCGGAGACTGAGGGCCAAGATTTAAGTTGTGGAATCATTTTGGAGGGGTTTGGCCATAACTCACCACGCTGGCCAAGCGGGTTGGTGAGTGTGGGATAGCATTTCCTCTGATCCCGATGGTATAGTTATACCGCTATGGGCGGTCGTCAGAGCCCCTTTAGTGGGAACAGGATGCACCACGAGAAGGCGGGGTTGACATTTGTCAAGGAGAGGCTGTGATGTTACGCATCACCTGACCTTACATCCCAACTAAGGAAATATCAGGTGTTATTTTTTATAAAACGTATTGATCAACGTAATATCAAAAGATAAACGCAGTTTAGAAATGCTTTTTAAAGAGGGGATAGTAAAAGCAGATGCGACGTTTGAATATGTTCAGAAACTCGAAAAGCCAGATCGGAAAAATTAATTGTATTTAACTTTATTTTAAATACACCAGACATGAAAAATAATAAAACGCATATAGAGTTTTAAATCCGTTTATTTTAGTGGTGTAGTCCTTACAAAGATTCTACCAATGGTTTGGCATGCGTTATTAAAAGATGGAAACATATCACGGCGCACCGTATAATTGCTTGATAAAAATTCATGTAATATCCTCGTGATGTCACCCACGCTATTTTCAAAAATCATCTTCGTTCTTTACGCGTTCCAATCCCCTGCATTTTTATGTCTAACATTGTTTTGAAAAAGCCTCCCAGTGGAGTACGGTAGCTTGGCGAATCTTTGTGCTGACTACACCACAAAAATAAACGGATTTAATACGCTATATGCGCTTCACTCGATGCGTAAATGAAGGGAAGGTTCCTGAGGATTGGAACAACGCTACAATGATCTTGCTACATAAAAAAGGTGACATTGAGGATCTCAGGAACTACAGACCTATCAGCCTCCTATCAGTGGTTTATAAAATCTTCACTAAAGTTCTTTCACACCGCTTGAAGGTGACACTGGACGTGGCTCAACCGAGAGAACAAGCTGGATTCAGGAGTGGCTACAGCACAATAGATCATATCCACGTACTGAGAGAACTAATTGAAAGAGCGAGGCAATATGAACTTCCATTGTGCATGGCTTTTATCGATTATGAAAAAGCCTTTGATTCAGTGAAACCATCAGCAGTTGCAATGGCTCTGAAATCCTGCAGTATTGAAGATGCATACATTAATATTATTAATAACATCTATGAAAATGCAAGTGCAAAGATTCTGCTATTTGAAAATACAACACACATAAAAATTGGAAAGCGAGTGAGACAAGGTGACACCATATCTCCCAAGCTCTTCAATGCCACATTGGAAAATGTCTTTCAATCACTGAACTGGGAAAACAAAGGGATAAAGATTAATGGAGATTATCTAACCCACCTTCGTTTTGCTGATGACGTAGTCATTTTTGCAACTACCCCATCAGAGCTGCAGAGTATGATCCAGGAACTTGCTGACAAGAGTAAAGAAGTGGGATTAAAAATGAACTTTCAGAAGACAAAAGTGATGTACAATGCTTTTACAAGAAATGAAGATTTATCGATTGATGGAGAAAAGCTGGAGATAACAGACACGTACGTTTATCTTGGACAGCAGATATCAAGTGAGGGTCACATTGGTGAAGAAATTAATCGGGGTACAAAACTTGCCTGGAGAGCTTTTGGAAGAAACAGCATAATTTTCAAGAGCAATATGCCATTATGTCTTAAAAGAAAAGTGTTTGATCAATGCATCCTTCCAGTGCTTACGTATGGTGCAGAGACGTGGACCTTAGCTAAAAGAGACATACAAAGGCTGCAGACAACTCAAAGCAGCATCGAGAGGTGCATGCTTGGTGTAACCAGGAGAGATAAGAAGAGGAACACGTGGATCCGAAAAATGACAAGAGTGGAAGACATCATGATCAGAGTTAAATCCCTGAAATGGCAATGGGCTGGACATACTGCCAGAAGAACAGACCATCGATGGACAGCCGAAATTTTAAATTGGATTCCAAGGGACAGGAAAAAACCCAGAAGAAGACCACATGGAAGATGCGTGGATGAAATTCAAAAGTATGCGGGAGTGACATGGAGGAGACTGGCACAAGACAGACCGTTGTGGAGGAAACTTGGGGAGACCTTCGTCCAGCAGTGGATTGATAATGGTTGACAATGATGATGATGATGATGCGCTTCATTATTATTAATTGTATTTATATTTCCCATCAAACAAAGATATTCCCTCTTTCCACGTTTATGGTGTAGCGGAAGCATATCCTATATATATATGTGGTGTAGCGGAAGCATATCCGGCGCGTAACTGGAAGACCCTGGGTTCGACTCCCGGTGGCGGCCAATGAGAATTTTTCCGTGACTCACTTGTAAACGTGGAAAGAACGAAGATCTTTGTTTGATATTCCTGGTCCACGTTAAATGTCTGTATTAATTATTCATTCGCCTTCTAATTATTTCTTCAGTTGCTGCTTACCATCTTTGGTGAATCCCCGGCATTGTGCGGGGCTCCAAGAAGCAACCTGCCAACTTGGCTTGGCAGTTAGCATGTGTGAGTCGGGAAGAATTCGAGGCCGCTGTGATGTAGCGGAAGCATATCCGGCGCGTAACTGGAATACCCTGGGTTCGACTCCCGGTGGTGGCCAATGAGAATTTTTCCGTGACTCACTTATAAACGTGGAAAGAGCGAATAACTTTGTTTGATGTATCTGGTCCACGTTAAATTTCTGTATTAATTATATTTCCCATCTTGAGAAAACAGCACAGAAATAATATTATTATTTTCCCACTGAGAATTCTATTACAATTCTTCTTCATATCATTTTTCTCATTTTCCTGTCAGTGCTTTTAGATTAATTGTTTCGCCATTTTTGAAAATAAAATAAAACTTTCTTCCAACGAAGGATTTAAAATTGCTAAGAATCTAAAGGTGCTTCAATATTTTTGTGAAAAAATACCCACAATATTCAATTTTTTCAACTAAACAGAAATTAAAGTTATGGTTGCACCTAAACTGTTATTGTAGCAATGGATGCTTCAAATTCAATTACTATTCATGAGATAGTTACATGTTCCTTCCGCTCGCTATAGGAGAAAATTCGTTTCGTATTTACACCAAATTAACAGAAATATATTGCAATCGGTAAATTAAAGTGAAGTATAAAGATTGGTGAAATAGATGGAGCTGTGAGAACATAATTAAGGATGTTAGACCTCACAAGTTTCTTCCAGTGATTATGACCTGTTTCGGCCGTGACACGAAGAGCAGCAGCACGTCTCAGCAAGCGTCCGTATTTGTTGGAATATTGCATCAGAAGGAACTCACATCCTTTGTTCTGAATCAGCAAGATTAATAGTTTGTCCAATGCCTTCAGACATCATTGAGATCCTTTGAAATTTCACCCAGTCGTGTCCCATTAAATATTCTCTTACTGTCACTAATGCTGGATTGTTGAGCTCGCCTCCTGTGATCAAGGACGACTTTCTCAGGCACACGTGTTACCACACTTGATGAATGGCTATAGCCGCACAAATTCATTACGACTGATAAACATGTCATGCTCTCTAGCATTCTGACAGATCTTGTACAAAACAAAATATTAATTATTTCGCAATATTTTAACATCTTATTAATCTTGCAGTCATATTTATCATGTCACGAGATAACAGAAAATAGAAGCACAGTAGCTGTGAAAAATTTAGAAGACTTCTGGAACGTGCAAAGGCTTCTTTCTTTTTTTTTTTTATTGGAGGTTTAACTACCACCAGGAGCTACTAAATGGACTATAAGCAGTTGCTCGTCCTAAATTTAGGGCCACTGACTCCAGGAAAGTGAGAGCCAAACACACCATCCATGCTTCACCGGGACTCGAACCCGGACCCTTCTCGGACGAATAGCCAAGATACATCGCTTAGACCATTGCGCCACCCGGGCGACAAATATATTCTTTAAGCATTTTCTTACAATATTTCGTTTAATTCTTCACGACCGTGACTAAATTTCTAATATAAATAAACAGGAATTTACAGTGTGTGCCTAAAAGTAATAAACCAAAAAGATAGCAACCTATTTTATATAGGATCCACTAAAAGGAATTTGGGAACCTATCTGGCCGCCCCGGTGGCGCAGTGGTCTAAGCGATGGCCTCTGATCATTCGTCCGAAAGGGGTCCGGGTTCGAATCCCGGTGAGGCATGGATGTTATGTTTGTCTTACGGCACTGGCTCTCTCCCTTCCCTGGACCCAGTGACCCTAAATTAGGGATGGGCGACTGCTTATAGCCCATTGAGTTGCTTACGGTAGTCGTTAAACCTTCAATCAAAAAAAAAAAAACCCCCACCTGACAGAACATCAATATAATATCAAAACTGGATCCACAAATACAGCTATAGCACGATGTGTTCAAACGGGAACTCATTACCCTGACTGAAATAGAGCAAAAAATCATAAACACCCCTTCTCGTAACTCACAATACCTTCTTACAGAGAGCATCAAACAGAAGTCACCGCTCTTTCCACGTTTATAAGTGAGTCACGGAAAAATTATCATTGGCCGCCACCGGGAAACGGCGCGCAACTGGAAGTGCTACAGACTTCCAGTTGCGCGCCGGATATGCCTCCACTGCACCACAGCGACCTCGAATTCCTCCAGACTCACACACACACACACACTAACTTCCAAGACAATTTGGCAAGTTACTTCGTGGAGCCCCGCACAATGCTGGGGATTCACCAAAGATGTTAAGCAGCAACTGAACAAATAATTAGAAGGCGAATGAATAATAAATACAGACATTTGACGTGGACAAGGAACATCAAACAGAAGCCATCGCCTTTTTCAAGTTTATAAGTGAGTCACGGAAAAATTATCATTGGCCGCCACCTGGAATCGAACCCAGGTTGGCAGGTTACTTTTTGGAGCCCCGCACAATGCTTGGGATTCACCAAGGATGGTAAGCAACAATTGAACAAATAATTAGAAGGCGAATGAATAATTAATACAGACATTTGACGGGGACCAGTGTAGGAAATCAATCCTTATTTTGCTGTTTAATCTCATGTAATGACGTAATTGTTCATATGCTATTATGTTTTATTTATTCAAGTCAAGTGAGATTTGTATATAACACGTCACGCATTGTTCTCGTGACAAGCACTATTGATATACGTAGTGTAACGGCAAAATGTATCTTCAGAGAGCTGTTGTTGTATTCGTGGCAAAAGGTTGAAGTCAGTAGTCATAGTGGTGTTCTATTATTAGTTTAAATGTTTACAACTTCTTATGATTTTTATAATATTAATAAATAATAGATTTAACTACTCAATCATGTCTTTAGTTAGTTTGACGACTATCTCACTGTGCAATGTATATCATTTTACAATGCTCCATAAATATTTCCACAACCAGGAATATCAAACAGAAGTCATCGCTCTTTCCACGTTTATAAGTGAATCACGGAAAAATTCTCATTGGCCGCCACTCACTTATTTTTCCGTGACTCACTTATAAACGGAGAAAGAGTGATGACTTCTGTTTGATGTTCCTGGTCCACGTCAAATGTCTGTACTAATCTTACAGATAGTTTATACATTCTTCATTATGGAACAGGGTTGTTGTAATGATTGATCACTTGCCTGTTGATGTCTCACACATGTGGAACTCATACATTTGCCGTTCCAATACGAAACATTCATTAAGTAGTTCAATTTCCTCATCTCAATAAATCTAACTCATTCCTATACTCACCTCTCACGTTAACATTAGCTCAATTAACCTTAACCCTCTTCCCTTTCTTTCTTAAATTCTACACTATTTCTTACGCTTTTACTTATAAATTAACCCCCTCCCTTTTCACCTTCCCCCAACCCATCCCCCGTTACCTTACTACATATTAACTCCAACCCATTATGTACAACTTCTTTACCCTCTTTACCCCGGTTTCGTTTCCTGGACTAAACATGCTACCACACCCAATTAACTTCAATTATGTATACCTCAATTTCCTTGACCCCTCTTCTAACCTTTTTCAATTGCGCATGTCTCAACGATTGACTTTTCCTATTTAACACAACTGCACTTCTGTTTATACAGTGTTTTTCACCTAATGAAGGACCTCTTGTGACAGGGTCCGAAAGATCTTGTGTGTATTTGAATTTAAATGCTTTTAAACTTGTAAATACCATCTCTTGAAGTTTATTTTAATCGTGTATCGACGGCCTTTTAAGAATTATTAAGAATTATTGTTCCTTTTGTTTCTTTGTTTCGCAGATTAACAATGACCATGAGCAATTCTGAGGGCTATAACCGGTAGCTCGTCCCTAATTTAGGGCGACTTGTTTCAGGGAAGGCACTCAACCAATAGCATTGGAAAAATACACCAGGAATGCCTTGTTTTGGATTCGAGCCCACCTCGAAAGGATAAACAGGAGTCACGACTTCGGACCACTCTGGCACCGGGTTGGCGCTTTGTTTTTTAGTCGGTGCTTTGATTTTTTCCTCAATACAACTGTGAACAATGTTAAAATTTAAACAGATCTTTCTAAGATTTCCTTAATTCAGCGATTTTATTTCACAAACCACAGCGGAAATGCTGAAAAAAAAAAAAAAAAATGAAAAACCGGATTTTCCAGAAAAGTCTAAGTTTAAGCTTAAATCTCGTAATTTTATTAGGGGCATGCAAACTTTCCGCCGTTTTAAAGAGAAGGATACAGTTACAATCAGGAAACCAGTACATATTTATTCAACGAAATATTGACCGTTAGTATCAATGACCTTTTGCCATTTTTCAGGCAACAAATGAATGCCCCTGTGATAGAAGGACTCGGGTTTTGAGCTGAAGAACACAGTGACGAAATTTTCCACCTCTGGAACTGTGGTGAACCACTGTTGGGCTGGCATGTTGCACAGAGCGAAACAGATGAAAGTCTAAGGGTGCGAAGTCCGGGGCGTAAGCCGGGTGCGGTAAAACCTCGCAGTGTAACTGTTCAAGGGTTGATTTCGTGGTGGCACTAACATGTGGTCTGGCATTATCGTGTAAGAGAATGACTGGGCGGCGTCCTTTACCTATTCATGGGCGTTTTTGCTCGATTGTGACGTTCAGTTTCATCCACTGATAGCTATATAGTTGTGCAGTAATTGGTTCGCTCGGTTTAAACAGTTCGAAGTACAACACTCCGTGCATATTCCGCCACACGCACAACAGCACCTTTTCGCAGTGGATATCCTGTTTAGCATATACATCTCATAATGTAAAATACTTTACATATAATTTCGAATTTTTGGTAAAGAATACTTTGGCCATCAGGGGGCGTAAGCGTTAATTTTTGCTTCTGATGTATATGCCATAAAGTATGAGCTTCTGAAATATTGATTGAAAATATCCTTTCGTGGACTGATGCCACTCACAGCGATAAACCTTTTCGGAATATTTTCTTCCTAAAATATCCCACAATTTCTCCGCCAGGGGGCGTAGATGTATATCTTATTTTTGTCAATATCTCTACTTCTAGGCCTCCGATTTGAAAAATTCCTTCTTTGTTGGATGGTGTTTTTAGTGTGACATGTGTTTCATATAATCTCAAAATTTTAAAGTAATTCATAGACTTTCCGCTAGGGGGCGTAAAGGTAAATTGCGCTTCACCCTACATCTATGCTTCTAAATTTCCGATTTCAAAAATTCTTTCTGCACCGGATACAGCACCTGATGGGAAATCGTTTGCACATAATTTCAAATTTTTATAAAAAAATTGTTTGGCCACCAGGGGGCGTGAATCTTAATTTCCGCTTCTGATGTATTTGCAGCAAAATATGAGCTTCTAAATTCTCAATTAAAAAAACGTCGTTTGTAGACCGATACTACTCATATCGACAAACCTTTTAGGAACATTTTCTTCTTAAAATGGTGCATGGTTTCTACGCCAGGGGCGTAGATGTATATCTTGTTTTTGTCAATATCTCTACTCCTAGATGTTCGATTTGAATAATTCCTTTCTTGTTGGATAGTGTTTCCAGTATGACATTTGCTTCATATAATTTCAAAATTTTCAAGTAATTCATAGACTTTCCACTAGGGGGCGTAAGGCTAAATTGCGTTTCTCCCTATATCTCTGCTTCTAAATCTCCGATTTGAAAAATTCTTTCTGCACCGGATGCAGCTCCTGATGAGAAATCGTTTTGCACATAATTTCTAATTTTTGTGAAAAAATGGTTTGGCCACCAGGGGGCGTAAATCTTAATTTCCGCTTCTGATGTATTTGCAGCAAAGTATGAGCTTCTAAATTCTCGATTTAAAAAAACGTCGTTTGTAGACCGTAAAACTCGTGTCGACAAACCTTTTAGGAACATTTTCTTCTTAAAATAGTGAATGGTTTCTGGCGTATCTTATTTTTGTCAATATCTGGACTTCTAAGAGTCCGATTTTAAAAATTCCTTCTTTGTTGGATAGTGTTTCTAGTGTGACATGTTTTTCCTAAAAATTCAAAATTTTCAAGTAATACATAGACTTTCCGTTAGGGGACGTAAAGGTAACTTGCGTTTCCCACTATTTCTCTGCTACTATATCTCCGATTTGAAAAATTCTTTCTGTACCGGGGATAGCTCCTGATGGGAAATCCTTTGCACATAATTTCGAATTTTTGTAAAAAAATGGTATGGCCACTAGGTGGCGTAAGTCTTAATTTCTACTTCTGATGTATTTGCAGCAAAATATGAATCTTCTAAAATCTCGATTGAAAAAAACGTCGCTTGTAGACCGATACTACTCGTGTCGACAAACCTTTTAGGAACACTTTCTTCTTGAAATAATGCATGGTTTCTACGCCAGGGGGCGTAGATATATAATTTATTTTTGTCAATATCTCTACATCTGAAAGTCCAATTTGAAAAATTCCTTCGTTGTTGGATAGTGTTTCCGATGTTTTTCCTATAAATTCAAAAATTTCACGTAAATCATTTAAGACTTTCCGCTAGGGCGCATAAAGGTAAATTGCGTTTTCTGCTCCTAAAACTCCGATTTGAAAAATTCTTCCTGTATCGCATACAAGACCTGATGGAACATATTTTTCACATAGTTTCTAATGTTTTGTAAAGAATGGTTTGGCCACCAGGAGTCATAAGTGTTAATTTCTGCTTCTGATGTATTTGTTGCAAAATCTGGGCTCCTGAAAACTCGACTAAATTTTTTTTTTTTCTTGGACCGATACCGCTGATATCGATAAACCTTTTGAGAATACTTTCTTCGTAAAATAACGCATGGTTTTCGCACCAGGGGACATAAAGTCACATCTTATTTTTGTCGATAACTCTGTTTTTACGAGTTCGTAAGCTCAAGATTCGGTTTACACCAATATCTGAGGGATTAAAGACCCGATTGAAAAACTTCTGTCTTCCGTCAGATACTATTGTTTTCCATACCGGTTCCATTGCCTTTGAATAGCTTTGATAAATTTAATTTGCGTCAGAACGGATTCAAAAGACGTGCTTATTACACCCGAAAATTCGGTGTCATCTTTCTTGTTTTATTATTGGGGTTTTAACGTCCAGCGTAAGCAACTCAGTGGGCTGTAAGCAGTCGCCCATCTCTAATTGAGGGGCACTGATTCCGGGAAAGGGAGAGATCCAGAACCATAAGACACACACAACATCCATACGTCACCGGGATTCGAACCAGGAACCAACTCGAAAGAACGGTCAGAAGCTAGTGCTTAGACCCCTGCGCCACCGGGGCGAAATTCTTTATATAATTTCTTTATATCTTATAATACATCAAGATATCTTGCATTTTGGTTAATATCTGCAATAAAGGAATCAATTAAAAGGCTTAATTTCTTTTGAAGGGGGTGGTGGAAGGCAGACGAACTTTAACTGATGAAGACAAAGCATTATCAATCCGACAAACTGAATTTACGTGGGTGTAACTTCATATACACTGCTCAAAACAAGTAGCGGATATCGTAATTACGTATGAAAACTGTGAGTGACGGAAAACTTCAGAGGTTGGAATAGAAACTACAGACATAGTACGCTATGTCAGATGAAAAATATGGCCGAAATAATTAGTAACTTAAATTTAAATATTTTTGAGGAGACGAACGTAAAAATGCATATTTATGAACATTTCATGAAAATGAAAATAAGGTCGGTTCGACCATTGGTAGAGATACCGACCCACACCATCACCCCGCCTCCTCCAAATCGAACACTTTCTTCCACAAATAATGGGTTGTTAAGAGTACAACGTTCCCTCCAAATGATGATTCGCTATTGTCAGAATGTACAGTAAAGCATGACTCGTCCGAGAAGAGAACAATACATTGTTCCATTCATTTCTTCTCCAATCGGCATGGTCCTGTGCTCAACGTCTGCGGGCAGCATGGTGGCGTGCGGTTAAAGAAACACATGCCATAGGTCGTCGAGCATACAGAGCAACACTGTGGAGTCGGTTCCGAACAGTTTGAGTGGAAACATTTGTGCCAGTAGCCGTACGGAGTTCGCATTGCAGAAGAGTAGCGTTCATACTCCGGTTTCTCCTGGCAGTCAGTGTTAAAAACATACCCTTATTTCTGGATGTTGCTCTCCTACGACCTTGGCCTGGTCTTCGCCTTATATTTCCAGTATCTGAAAACCGATTCCAAAGACTAGAAATCACGCTTTGAGACACTCCAATGGCTTCCACTACTTGCGATTTGGTTTGACCCGCTTTTAAGCGACCGATAGACCTCGAATCTACAGATTCGGGTAAATCATGTTGTTCGGACATCGCATTCATCATTAACGCACATTCAAAGCACGTGAATCGTTTGTACTAAACGATCGTACGATACATGTCACTTTTCATTCGCTGACGGAAACACGCCGTTTTAAACGTCACGCAAAACATTTTGCATACTCAGGTGTTTGTAAGTGTGCAAAAGTTTCATTCTAATGTCAGTAGTTCATATCAAAACCACGATATCCCCTAATTGTTTTGAGCAGTGTACTTTAGCAGCGCATAAAAGAGTACTGAAATCTATGAGATTCGCGTATAGGGTATATTAATTACCCTGCCTTGCAATTAATACCTCCCCCAATGATAGCGAATCATTAGGGGTAGTTCGAAAATAAGTTTCGAGTATCGATATTGTCGGACTTGATGTACTGATGGGGAAACTACAGGGGTTGGACGGAATAATGTGAACACCACCCTCAGAGATGTGGCTCTTAATGCAGCTGCGAACGTCGCAATACACTGAGAAAAACGTTTTGTTAATTCAACAAAAATTTTGTTGAATCAATAAAACATGTTGTCAATATACAGTCAGCAAAATTTTTTGTTGAATTTGCAAAATTATTTTGTTGAAAATTAATGTTGATTTAACAAAATTTATTGTTATCACGACAAAACGTTTTGTTCATTTAACAAAATGATTAGGTCGATTTTGGGGAATTTGTTTGATCCAACAAAACACATTGTTATCATGACAAAATCTTTTGTTGCTGCAACAAAACATATTCTTATCATGACACAATATGTTTCGTTGCAGCAACAAAACATTTTGTCATGATAACAATATGTTTTGTTCGATTAAACAGATTCCCAAAAATCGACAAATCATTTTGTTAAATGAACAAAACGTTTTGTCGTGTTAATAAATTTTGTTAAATCAACAATAATGTTCAACAAAATAATTCTGCAAATTCAACAAACTTTATTGTTGACGGTATATCGACAAAAAATTTTTGCTGAATTAACAAAACGTTTGTCTCAGTGTAAGCAAAGGTTATCCACCATGTTTTGGTTGCAATAGCTCTGTTTAGAACCTCAAGGTCCAGTGGTCGAAGTGACACAGAGCTACTGCCGGTATGATGTCAACCATAGAAATAGGAGGTTTCGAAAGAAATATACACAATTCCACATAATTTTGTTTTTGTATTAAAAATTAATGTATATCATATTAAAAAATAATGTAATAATTATAAAAAAAACCTTCATTGAAGGATTTATCGTCTCTTTCAGTCACAGCTGCTAATATTATTTACGTAGTTTGTGACGGGTTTATAATTTATTATACCGGGATGGTAAATAATGTTTTTAACTGCAGGTATGCTCACTTCCATTTTTGTTAACTACCGGTATGCTATACTACCCCATACCGGCACACTTCGAACACTGCAAGGTCCTGTTTAAGTGTATTTAAAGTTTCTTGTTGCAAAGTTTCTTTCGGGGTGACGACGAAACGAGTGACCTAACGGACTTCAAAAGAGGGCTAATTCTTGGTGGCCGGCTAGTTGGTGCATTCGTGACAGCAGTCGCCAAGGTATTGAGGGTAGCAAGAGCTACTGTGTCTGGCTTCATGACGGCATACCGAGTTCTTGGCAAAACCTCGTCTGCGAAACACAAGAGTGGCCGGAAGACGACCTTGACTGTTAAAGACAGAAGAGCAGTGAAGAGGATTGTTACTTGGAATAAGGAAACTACTGCGCCGAAAATTAGTGCAGAGCTCAATCTGCATCTCCACACCCCAGTATCAACGAAAAAGTGCGCAGGGTTAACTACGTAATCCTGGGTGAAAGAGTACACACACCGGACGGATCCAGAAGATTAAAAAAACGTCTACGCACGTTCCCATACAGCACAAAACGTTCCAGATATGTATCAATAATGTTAAAATCTCTCATTTTCGTTACACTTTCAGAGATATCTTACAATTACTTTTCAGCAACATCTATTTTGGAACATAACTCTTTGTACATTACGGTTATGTTAAAAATAGCATTCACTGATTCTACTGGTTTATAGTTTCCATTGTACATGATTGCTACCTTGATGTTACATTCCAGCGATATTTAAGACTTTTGGTTTGGCAACGGCGTGGATGTACATGCCCATTTATGCCATTTCACCGAAGCACTCTCGTAGTCGTATTTCCACGTGCTCTTGGGATATTCTTTGGTGATAATGTCGTACTCGAGTTAGCTAGTTAGTTGATTTAATATTTCGTCCTTTTTTGTGCGTGTGATTCAAGATCATCTGAAAGTGAGTAATGGTTTGGATTTTTATGATTTTTAAATTCTAAAGAGCATTTTATGAAATCTAAGTAGATGGCTATGTTGTTGTATTAGTAGACTATACCAGCATGCTTTTTTTTATTTGAAGCTGAGAAATTTCATATTGGTAGGTATTTAGAGAAATGATGATTTTGATTTTCTTTCATTTTTTCGCTGAAATGAAAATCTATTCCACATATATAATAAAAATTCGACACTCTCATTTGGGATCGGTTTTTATTTCTTTTGTTATCAATATATAAACGCCGCCACTGTTCCCAATGGACAGCGAATTGCGTTGAACCTGTGAAAACGTAAACAAGTCGTAATACGACTGTTGTTGCTTTTGAAACAGCTGTCGAGTGTAATATTTTTTATTGTGATTTTACAAAGTTTATTAAAACTATATTGTTCAACGAACCGAACTAAATACATAACATTAATTTGATGATGTCACAAATATCTTTCAAATACGTAACAGTAGTGTGACGAAGTTACAAATATCTTTCAAATGCGTAAGAGTAACATAAAGTTGGTATGTTGAAGTTCCAAAGACCTTTCACTGCAGCGAATCGGTAATGTTTCAAAGCTACGTAACGTTTGAGGACATTTTGACGTAATCGTGAGGTTTCTGAAACATTACTGTTACATTGCACAACGTATTTGAAAAGTCTCAGTGCTATCTATGTACTTGTAACATATACGAAATATTCTGTGCTGTGTGAGTTTATTATTTATTCAGAAGAAATAAACAAGCGCATTCGAGACTCAAATTCGTCTCATCTTCAGGTAGGTATAAAAAGTTAAAATATGTGAGCAGGGAACTGCATAAACAAAGTATTTATGGCAAAGCTGCTATTGCAAAACCTCTGGTGACCTGGCTGAATGGACAACGGCTATAGCAGTAGTTCCAGGAGCATACAACGTGGACTGCCAATGCACGGAAGCGTGTAATGAAGTCCGATGAGCCCACATTCACACTATTCCCCACCGCAGGACGTGTTTACATGTGGAGAACACCGTCAGAAGCGTACAACCCAGACTGTCTGCTCCCAACAATGCAGCACGGTGGTGGTTCGGTCATGCTCAGGACGGTCATATCGTGGTTTTCGGCAGGTCCTCTGATCACCTTGAAAGGACTGATGACTGTCAGGCCGTATGAAACAATTTTAGCAGACCAAGTCCATCCAATGGCTCAGGCATTACTTCCTGCAGGGAATTCCATCTATCAAAATGATAACGCCCCAATTCACAGAGCTCGGATATACGGTTTGAGGAACATGAAGACGAACTTTCACACTTTCTTTGTTCTCCCAATCACGAGATTTAATATGAGAAAGTATTGTAATTGTTTCTCATACATTAATTTGAGAAAGTATTGCAATTGTTTCTTTGTGTTTTGTTTATGAAACTCATAGGCAACTAGACGTACTATAAAGAGTCCCCCGTCTCTAATTTAGGGCCACTGGTTCCAGGGAAGGTAAAGTGCCAGTGCCAGTGCCGTAAGACAAACACAATATCAGTACCTCACTGGATTCGAACCAGGACCCGTCTCTGACGAATGGTCATCAACCGGCGCCATCGGGGCGGCTATTGTATATACAAAGAAATCCTACTTAGGGATTTCAACAGAATTGCTCATCTAGGGTTTCCCCAGAACGCGATTATCTATTTTCACAGTGGTGTCTATGTGCCTGGGATGTTGCTGCCATAACTACGTATGAATCTATTACATCTATCAAGACGAAATTAAAAATTTACAGTTTTCTGTTATCCTGATGGGGAAGAAATAGCGTAAGTTTGTAAAAGAAAAACGAGTGTGAAGTTTTGTAAGGATGGTCATCTAAACCACAGTACTGACTTCTACGTTACATACGGTGAAAGATCTGCTGTTGCATATCATCGGAGCCGGAACATGGAGGGTATTTAATAGCATGTTTTGTAAATCCAGCTCTTTCAATGCCATTTTACTTTTATCGTACGTCTTATGATTGGCTCTTAAAATGGACTAAATAGGTATAATGAAATTTTAAGGAAAAGATGGGTGGTAATGTTATTCTCTTAATTCCCCCGGAATGAATTAATGCTCTACGGGAGTTATAACAAAAGTTCTGCACACTGTCTATTTTTGAAAAAAGTGTGAAGTAACTGAGAAAACGTACCTTATTGCCGTTCAGTGTACTCCCCTCCGCTGTTAATCAAATATTCCCAGCGGTGGGGTATGTCCTGGATGCCCCGTAGTACGCCATCTTTGTTCAGCTGTTGCATTACTCGGGTCACGTCCAATGACACTTCGTCCAACGATTGGTAGCGGATGCCACGAAGGCGATTTTTTAACTGTGAGAAAAGATCAAAGTCATGAGGACTGCGATCAGGGCTGGATGGTGGGTGGGATAAAGTTTCCCAGCCATATTTCGACAAAAGTCCCCGTATCTACACGTTGGGGCGATTTTGACGAATTTTCGGTCTCAACTTTGTCCTCAGAAAGAAATTGTGCTTCGATCAAGAGTTTCTTATTCACAAACTTATTGCAAGGCAGTGTGGATCTGTGTCGGAGGTTTTCCCCGCAGAGTTTCTGTTTTCACGTACGAGCGCTGGTCTAATGCCGTGACTCGACCTGAGGAGCTACACGCTTCTATTTCCAAAATCTCCCGCGTCCACCCAGCAAATGATAGCGCGTCGTTCTGACACCCCTGCGTTCATGAGAGTCTGACCTTGACATGACGCAATCAGTTTCTCGATTGCATCATCGACTTCCGTTTTAGATTAACGTGTGCAGAACTTTTGTTATGACCCTCGTATGTCAGTTTTAGATTAACGTGTGCAGAACCTTTGTTATGACACTCGTATGTCAGTTTTAGATTAACGTGTGCAGAAATTTTTGTTATGATCCGCGTATGTCAGTTTCTGATTAACGTGTGCAGAACTTTTGCTATGACACTCGTACGTCAGTTTTAGAATAACGTGTGCAGAACTTTTGTTATGACCCTCGAACGACAGTTTTAGATTAACGCGTGCAGAACTTTTGTTATGACCCTCGTATGTCAGTTTTAGATTAACGTGTGCCGGACTTTTGCCATGACCCTCGTACGATGTCGAAAATGAATTAATGTTCTATAGTGTCAAAATCAATAATAAGAAAACAGAGAGGGATCTGGTATTCTTTGCATCGTTCACTATTTTGGGTGACTACTTGTGTGTGATCTATTGTGGAGTATACTTTTTTGAATCCTGCTTGTTCTCTATTGTTGTTTTCTTGAAGAGTGGTTTTATTTCTAATTGCTATGGTTTTTGTCATTAATTTGTATATATGTGATAGAAGGCATATTGGGCGCTAATTCTTGATATATTCTATGTTGTCTTTTTTGAAGTGGAGAATTATTTTCGATGTCTTCCGTTTTGATGGTATTTTCCTTCGTCTTATGTACCAACTGAATCCCTCAGCCAAAGCTTTGAAAAGCGGTGGTCCTCCTTTCCGAATGTGTTCAATTTTCATCTGATCAATGCCAGGAGTTGCATTAGTTTTCATATCTCTGAGCGAATATTCTATTTCATCTGGGATAACTTCCGGTACAGAACTCGTACTAATTTAAGTGCACTGTTGAAAATTTCGTGGTGCTACACTAGCTACACTACTTATTTAGGGAAAATACACCATTTTGTGGTGCGTACAAAACCCAACCACGATGATGCAACCTTGATAAATAGCATGGAGCAAAGTTGCACCACGTTCATGGGGGAGGGGGACATCACACAATGGTGTATCTTTTCTCAGAAAGTGGTACCTGTCGCAAAGCTTTTAACAGCGTATAGTTCCTTGTTATTAATTACACTCCCAGTTTCTAGAAATTCACCTTTCTGGTGTTTAATTCTTTTATTAGGTTTGCAACTTAATTCTCGGCCCCTAACCGCAAGCGATCATAGAACGTCGGCAAATGCAAATAGCTGAGTGCGATAATGGCTGATTTCAGCACCATCCAACAGCTTTCCAGGCAACCGCTTACAGCTGTAGTGACAGGAGGGACGAAAGTTGACGGTGAAAGCAATGTCGGTCGAGAAGCAACATTTGAGGCACTGCCTCCTGTTCACATTTCAGCTACAAAAAGTGCCGCGGAAGCCCAGAAAATGATAAGTGCTGCTTTGGGTGAGGCTGCTGTGTCATACAGTACGTGTGAAAAGTGGTTCCAGCGGTTTAAGCAGGGAAATATCGATCTCCGCGATGCAGAACGTCCGGGACAGCAACAGAAAGTTGACGATGAGGAACTGGAACAACTGTTGGACGCGGATCCCTGTCGCACACAGTCACAGCTCGCAAGCCATTGCAACACGGCAAGCCATTGCAAAGCGCCTGCACAAACTTGGACGGATTCACAAGGAGGGCCGATGGGTGCCCCACCAACTCACAGCTGCGAACAAGTCTATGCGTTACGATGTTGCTGGGTCCTTGCTCTCCAAATTCAAGAAGAAGGATTTCCTCCACAAGAATTTGACCTGTGATGAGAAGTGGATCCTTTACGATAATCCTAAGCGGCGCAAATCGTGGGTTTATCCAGGTCAGCATACCACCAGTACCACCAAACCGAATATCCATGCCAGGAAGTTTTTGCTATGCATATGGTGGGATCAGATCGGTGTCGTACACTATGAGTTGCTCAAACCTGGTGAAACGGTCAATGCTGAGCGTTATTGTCAGCAACTCATTCGTGTGAGCGACGCAATGAAGGCAAAAAAGCCATACACCGGCAAGGGCAGAAGGTCGGTCGTATTACTTCAGGGTAACGCGCGTCCTCACAACGCGAAAACGACTTTAAACACGATCACCGACCTGGGATGGGATATTTTGTCCCACCTGGCGTAGTCTCCAGACTTTGCCCCGTCGGATTATCACCTCTTTCGCTCCCTGCAACATCACCTGAGTGATACGCACTTCACTTCTGTCGAGGAGGTCCACACAAGTATTGATGACTTTATCAACTCGAAACAGCCTTCTTTTTCCGCAGTGGCATTTTGCAGCTCCCTGACCGATGTCTCAAATGTATCCAACACGAAGGGGATTATTTCCCTGATTAGGTACGTATTCGATCTGCCATAATTTCCTGTCAACGTGTCATGCCTCTGGCCGAGAATTAAGTTGCATACCTAATAACACCAGAAGGATTCCTGCCCGAACGCGTGCGAAAATTTCTTTGAACCTTTCATTTCAGAAAATCACGCCACACCAGTAGGCTCTCTTGGACATTCGCCACTGTAGCGTAATAGCTATGAACACAAAGTAAAGGTATTGCCATCTATACGCAATGACAGACACAAAACTTCCAAATGTTTGGCTTTCAAATGCTGCAGCTCGTATTTCTGTATGTGGTGTAATTATTTTTCACTAATTTCCTAAACATATGGCAAGATTTTTGATCACCCTTCATGTTACTGTATGCTGGAGGAGAAATTGTGTTTGCTGCAATGGAAAGCGTTTCTTTTCCTTTCATAAGTGGAAAACGTATTTGGAAATTATTTTGTGCAATCGTTCTTCAGGAAAGCGCTTATTTTGAACACTTGTCCCACGAGCAATTTTTATCAGAGTGTGGCTTCCAATAGAACTAGTGAACTCGTGGAACTAAAGGTCCTGAAAACTTTTAAATCCAGTTGCTTAAAGTTTTGATCATCGGCAGTAATTAGTGCTTGCTAGTGTTATATGTCTTACTGCATAAAATTTCTAAGGTGCTAAAGAATTCGATTCATTTAATTTGACATGTGGTGAACTGCATTTAAGCTGCAATAAAACAGTATTTGGATAATTATGAGTTCTGTTTCTTTATTTGATTTCTCATGTCCGACTTTGTTGAAAACCGACATAGATCTATTTAATTTTTCCCCTAGTTTTTCATTTAATTCATTCATTCTGTTTCACACATTTTACATATTAATATTCCATTTTATGGTTAAAAATACAGGGTGTCCTAGAATTATTGGACACATTACAAAATCATATAAAACCAAACATTAAACAGATAGAAAGAAACTAACTGTACTAACTTACAATGTAACTAAACAAGTTAATAAATTTCGATTTGAGATCCCTTGGTTGATCGTAGTACATCCAAGCGATACTCGATTTCATGCCATGTATTGGCAAGCATCTTAGGAGTTATGGAATTAATAGCAGCTATGATACGCTGCTCCAGTTCCTGCAAATCAGTACAAGGCGTCTGATAGACACGATCTTTCACATAACCCTACATGAAATAATCCAATGGAGTTAGATCTGGAGAGCGAGAAGGCCACGGAATGAGACCACCACGCCCAATTCATCTGTTGGGGAAATGCTCATTTAGGCTCTTACGTACACACGTTGACCGTCATCTTAAGAAAATAACAGCTATGCTTTTAAGAGAGTAACACTTTGAATTATGTTTAAAAGAAAGCTATGATATAAAATTATAGTTGCTCTCCAGACGAAAAAATAGTATAATAATACAAAAGAGGAAACCTTGATATATTTAAAATCGCGCCGTCTTGTTGTAAAACGACGTTGTCGTATCTTTTGATCTGGGGTATAGCGAAATTTTCTAGCATATTCAAGTAAATGTCACCATTTACGGTTTTTTCGCAGAAGCAGAAATGGCCAATCACTTCTCTTTTTGATAGGGCACACTACACATTAACTTTTGGAGAATCACGTTCCAGTTCAATAGCAGCATGAGGCGGTTCACTGCCCCATATTCTACAGTTGGGACGATTCATTATACATGATACATGAAATGTGGATTCATCACTAAAATTACAGTACTGAGAAAGTTTTCGTCGTTTTCCACTCTATTCAGCATATCAACAGCGAAATTGTATCGCAGAGTGTGATCATTTACATGCATCTTTTGCACTATTTGAATTTTATAAGCATAAAACTTTAATTTCTTGTGCAAGATATAGTGAACTGTCATTTCGGAATGCACAGTTCTCTGCTTGCTTTACTTTGGCCAAGCGTCTCACCGCTGACGCTAGGACTACCGGCTCCTCCACGGTGTTCCACATTGCCAGTTTCTTTAAATTGTTTCATCCACCGCTTAATTGAATTCGTTGACGGAGGATTACAACCATACTCTAAACGGTACCGTCTTTTAACTTTAATGACAGACTTTAATTCCGCAAGCCGTAACACACACATCGCCTTCGGCTGTACGGATGACATGACTACTGATTGCGCATTTCTCATACATTCCTCATCAGGCCACACATAGCGCCATCTATCGGATTCTAGGAATAACAATTCTGCAAAACAAAAATTAGAAACCGTATTAGTAATACGTGACATAGAAAAACAGACAATGCTCATAGGGTTTTTTTGTACATAATTTTGTAATGCGTCCAATAATTCTCGGATACCCTGTACATTTATTAAAGGGTCTTTATTGTATAAATTACTATTTTAATAAGCCTCAATACGAGTTGTACAGAAAAGTTTTTGGATCCACAGTATAGTACTGGTTATAGTTTATAAAACATTCAATCACTCCTTTTGCACAGAACTTGCACTTCCACTTTGTGGGGAAGAGCCTGACCAGGAAGAACCACATGGAACAGGATGTATAGTTTTGTTGTGCTTTCGTGTTTTGAAGTCCAGGGGTGATTCATTTGAAGTTTCGATTTTTCTTCACGGGAAGAAAACGATTAGAAATAAATTTATCAAGGTTTCCTCTTCTGTATTATTATACTATTTTTTCGTCTGGAAAGCAACTATAATTTTATTTCATAGCTTTTTTCAAACAGAATTCAAAGTGTTACGCGCTTAAAAGCATAACAGTTATTTTCATTTAGAAAAACGTCCTTGTTCTTCCAGAGTTACAGACGTACATAGATTGATTCTTCATAACACATACGTGCACCTCCATGAACGATTTCCACTTTACTTTTTTTACGGAAAAGCAAATGCTTCATTACTTTCAAACTGTCAATAAGTAGTTGGTGCCTTCACTTGTTTCAAAATATTTCCTCTATACAATTTGGTTCAATTGCCGACTTTGTTTTTAAGTTTTTAGGCTCATTCTCTGATTCTTAAATGCTATGTTGTGAATAATTAAGGAAGTAACAAGGAACTATTTTTTTTATAAAGGACAATGATAGACTTTTAATGAACTTCCTAGACTGACTAAAACGCCAACGATAGGCATAACTCTTCGTAAGTTAATGACAAATCAATCCACGCTTCTGCGGTGAAAGAAATAATGATTTTTATAATCTCTTATGAGGTAAGATGTACGTGTGTGTGAGCATAAAAACTTCGCAGACAGCTTTTTCATTGGCTCAGCAAATGATAAATTTTAAGACGGTTGTTTGTTTTTTATTACAATCTTCAAAAGAGGAACTGTGAACTTTATTTCTCATGTTTTGTGGTAGGAAAAATCAACCGGTACAAAATAAACGAGCAAATCAATATTCCCATTTAATACTGACTGTCATTTTTTTATAGCAGAAACTCATTTAGAAAATCACCTTGTTTTCAGGATGATGTTTCAATATTGTTTCAATCCCATCGTTTTGTTTTTTCTGTTAAACATCTTATAAGGGCGTATAATTTCCCTTATTTTCGTAACCTAAGCATGAACCCAACAAACAAAAAAAAAAGGCAGAATACCCGATTTGGTGCAGATATATGCTTAGAGAAAAATGTTATTACAATTCTTGATCTTCGCGAATTGTGAAGCTTGAAACTGAAGAATTCCCAGTCGGGTAAGGGAAGAATTCCTCATTGATATTTCTACAAACATCAGAATCTTCAGTGGTAAGGTGTCACAACATCAGTTGACAAAATTTAACACATCGTCTGCGTTCATTATGAGGGAAAATTCTGCCGATGTCAGCTGACGTAACGGCAAATTGTGCTAACAATAGCAAACAAGAAACCTCTTTGCTGAGTAAACGCGAGCATCCTCCCTGTCAAGAGAAAATGGGATCACCCATGGTGTGGATTGGCCAATAGGAAAGAAGCAGAGCGAAGAAGCTAGTGAAAGAGCAGACGACAGTAATGGTTTTGTGAGGTGTTTGCTTGTTGAAATAGCTACGTATTCTTTGTTTTAATTATTAATTTGTGCCGCATAAATACAGGGTGCGGCAGCGTTTATAGTGTAATTTGCCGCGTGTCGTACAATGACGTCATGTATCAATGCGCAGCCGATGACGCGACATTCTTATGTCAATGAGCTGCCATTTTGTTTTTTGTTCGACATTTTGAGCTGGACGGCTGAACATCATGCTTTCGCTGTTGAAACGTATTTCAAGAATAACGATTCTATAGTTGTCACACAACGTCTATTCAGGCGACAATTCAAAGTGTGACGTCATAGGAATGTGCCAGTTAGTCGCACCATCACAAGGTGGGTAAGTTCTTTTAGATTTACAGCATCGGTTTGTAATTTTAAGCCAGTAGGTAGCGAAAGGACTGTGCGGACACCGGAAATGATTGAAAGTGTTCGTGCTGCAATCTTGCGTAGCCCTAAAAGATCTGCTCGGAAACACTCTACAGCTTTGTACATTTCCGATCGTTCATTCCGGAGAATATTGCATGATGATATCCATTTTCACCCTTGTAAGCTCCCAAAAGTATGCAAAAAATCAAGTCTCAAGATTTGGTTGCACGCAAAAATCTTCGGCCAAGAGATATCACCATAACAGTTTTGTTACGGTGACATCACTTAGACGCCCCGCCCCGGTTCCCCGATTTAACACCTGCTGATTTTTTCTTATGGGAGTACCTCAAGCAAGAAGTCTTCCAAACCCGCTGTGCCACCATATTGGAATTGAAGAGCCGTATCAGAGCTGCCATCACCAATATCCCTGGCGATATGTTACGACGAGTAATGGACTCCTACCAACGCCGCTTAGAAGAATGTGTGGTGCAGCGAGGCCGCCATTTGGCAGGGGTAATATTCAAACATTGACTGATCAATGGCATTCTTGTAACTACTATTTGACATGGAGAGTAATAAATAAAACACCTTTTTTCGCTTACGATGTGATTTTATTAATACGCTATCAACGCTGCTGCACCCTGTATAACAGACGCTCCTGTTTTTTTTACGCTTTCCAACCGTAGGTTGAAGAAGCGTATATGCTCCAGCTTTGCCCACCCGTCTGTCCGTCCGTCTTCCCGTCCGTCCGTCCGTCCGCACGATAACTCACGTGAAAATGGTTAGATTTCAACGACATTTTAGTATGTAATAGGGAATCACCTGGGGACGAACCCTATTGAAAATGGGCGAAGCAGGGTCAAAGGTCAGGACATAAGAGCGGGATCCATTCCAATGCCTTTATGCGTCATAACTTGCGTAAAATTGTTTCGATTTCGATGAAATTCTAGTATGTGATAGGGAACTACCTGGGGACAAACTCTACTGAAAATGGGTGAAATAGGGTCAAAGGTCAGGACATAGGAGCTGGATCTATTCCATTGCTTTTATGCGTCATAACTTGCGTAAATATGGTTCAATTTCGATGAAATTTTAGTATGTGGTAGGGAACCACCTGGGCACGAACCCTATTGAAAAAGGCTGAAATGGGGTCAAAGGTCAGGCTGGGCATAAGAGCCGGATATATTCCATTGCCCTTATGCGGCATAACTTGCGTAAAAATGATTCGATTTCGATGAAATTTTAGTATGTGGTAGGGGGCCACTGGGGACGAACCCTATTGAAAATGGGCGAAATGGGGTCAAAGGTCAGGACACTGGAGTGAGATCCATTCCATTGCCCTTGTGCATCATAACGTACCTTAAATGCTTAGATTGCGACAAAACTCTATCATGTTGTTCCGGAGGTATAGTGAACCGGTTCTGTTGAATATCAACGAAATGGGGTTAAAGGTCATTGCACAAAAGCCAGATTTATTCCACAGCCATTATTCTCATAACTTGCGTAAAACTGCTTTGATTGCCACAAAACTTTATCATGTTGTTCCGGAGGTATAGTCAATTGGTTCTGTTAATATAATCGAAATGGGGTCAAAGGTCAGGACACAGGAGCGAGATTTATTCCACAGCCATTATCCACATAACATGATTTTGCATGATTTTTACTAACTTGTTATTTAAACAATTCGACTTGATTACTTTGTGAAATGCTGAAATAAAACAGACTGCGTCGAAACCAGAAATGTCAAGATTTTAAGGTAAATATCCATATTCCGTCAACAATTCATTCCTTTTCTGCATTGCACAAACAAATGTGTAATTTAACGCCTTATGGATACGGCATAGCTAATGTAAAACTTGTAAAATGTATTTTCTCGTTTTAGGAAGGTCTCGTATCATTCATTACCATGGCATTGATTACCAGTAGCGTTTCAGTAACGCAATCAGCAGTTCGGCGAACGCACACACTTACCCAAAAACCTGCCATTTTGTTACCAGACACATCTGCCAGTTCGTTTGAAAAGGTAGCTAGCTACCTCTGTTCCTAGACAGGGCTTTTTTTCTGAAGGAACTCGCCGGAAAAAAGTTTATTTAACAGATTTCAACTTTAGGAACCTCTTTTTAACAAAAAATATTTGGTGTTGAGTTTAAGGGTAATTATTTATTTAAAATAACGTAATAACATGTAACAACATATCATCATCATCATCATCATTGTCAACCATTATCAATCCACTGCTGGACGAAGGTCTCCCCAAGTTTCCTCCACAACGGTCTGTCTTGTGCCAGTCTCCTCCATGTCACTCCCGCATATTTACGAATTTCATCCACCCATCTCCCATGTGGTCTTTTTCTGGGTCTTTTCCTGTCCCTTGGAATCCAATCTAAAATTTCGGCTGTCCATCTATGGTCTGTTCTTCTGGCAGTATGTCCAGCCCATTGCCATTTCAGGGATTTAACTCTGATCATGATGTCTTCCACTCTCGTCATTTTTCGGATCCACGAGTTCCTCTTCTTATCTCTCCTGGTTATACCAAGCATGCACCTCTCGATGCTGCTTTGAGTTGTCTGCAGCCTTTGTATGTCTCTTTTAGTTAAGGTCCACGTCTCTGCACCATACGTAAGCACTGGAAGGATGCATTGATCAAACACTTTTCTTTTAAGACATAATGGCATATTGCTCTTGAAAATTATGCTGTTTCTTCCAAAAGCTCTCCAGGCAAGTTTTGTACGCCGATTAATTTCTTCATCAATGTGACCCTCACTTGATATCTGCTGTCCAAGATAAACATACGTATCTGTTATCTCCAGTTTTTCTCCATCAATCGATAAATCTTCATTTCTTGTAAAAGCATTGAACATCACTTTTGTCTTCTGAAAGTTCATTTTTAATCCCACTTCTTTACTCTTGTCAGCAAGTTCCTGGATCATACTCTGCAGCTCTGATGGGGTAGTTGCAAAAATGACTACGTCATCAGCAAAACGAAGGTGGGTTAGATAATCTCCATTAATCTTTATCCCTTTGTTTTCCCAGTTCAGTGATTGAAAGACATTTTCCAATGTGGCATTAAAGAGCTTCGGAGATATGGTGTCACCTTGTCTCACTCCCTTTCCAATTTTTATGTGTGTTGTATTTTCAAACAGCCGAATCTTTGCACTTGCATTTTCATAGATGTTATTAATAATATTAATGTATGCATCTTCAATACCGCAGGATTTCAGAGCCGTGGTAACTGCTGATGGTTTCACCGAATCAAAGGCTTTTTCATAATCGATAAAAGCCATGCACAATGGAAGTTCATATTCCCTCGCTCTTTCAATTAGTTCTCTCAGTACGTGGATATGATCTATTGTGCTGTAGCCACTCCTGAATCCAGCTTGTTCTCTCGGTTGAGCCATGTCCAGTGTTACCTTCAAGCGGTGTGAAAGAACTTTAGTGAAGATTTTATAAACCACTGATAGGAGGCTGTTAGGTCTGTAGTTCCTGAGATCCTCAATGTCACCTTTTTTATGTAGCAGGATCATTGTAGCATTGTTCCAATCCTCAGGAATCTTCCCTTCATTAAGGCATCGAGTGAAAATTTGGGCGAGTACTGTTTCAATTTCTCCACTTGCTTCTTGTATGATGTCTATAGTAATTCCATCTTCTCCTGGAGCTTTCCCCCGCTTCATGTTCTTGATTGCATTAGCAACTTCTGCTGGGAGGACTGGAAGAACTCTGGTACCTTTCATGATGTCTGGAGTACATGTATCATCCCTTTCATATAATTTGGAGTAGAAATCTTTCACTCTTGTCAAAATTTCGCCTCTATTTCTTGTTATAGAACCATCTTCTTTTCTCAGAGCCATAATCTGTTTTCTTCCCTTACTGAGATGTCCCTTTGCTATCTTCAGGCTTTGGTTGTTTTCAATTGCTTTCCTCACTAGCTCACAGTTGAATTTCCTTACGTCTTCAGTGATACTTTTTCGTGTTGTCTTGCATAGCTCTATATATTCCACTTTGGAAGTCACATCTTCTTTAGTTGTCCTCATCTCTCTTCTTTTTGCATCAACATTTTGGTTTTTCCTGATAATTTGTTCACATGCAACTTATTCTTAGACCCAGCTAATTTTGTTGCTGCTTCCATAAGAGCTTTGGTTACTTTTCTGTTAACTTCCGAAATATCCACTTCTTCCGATGTTAGGCCTTCTAAAGCAGAGAATCTGTTCTTCAGTTCCAACTTGAAAGTATTATGGTGTTTTTTAAGGTTGGTTATGTCAATACATTTTGTTTGTCTTATGAGCTTGCCACGTTCCAGTTTAGTGTTGAGGTGCATCTTACATCTCACCAATCTATGGTCACTACCTGTGTTGAACTTGTTCAGCACACTGCAGTCTTCTATGACGAATTTTTGTTACACATAATAAAATCAATTTCACTTGTCGTCCCAATTGGATGTCTCTATGTCCATTTCCTGCGTGGCTTTTTCTTGAAAAAGGAGTTGAAGATGAAAAATCCTTCTGCCTCTGCAAACTCAACGAGAGTATTTCCACGCTGGTTTCTGTTGCCGTGACCGAATTTACCTACTGAAGTTTCATTCTGTTGCCGGTGCCCTATTTTTGCATTGAAATCTCCCATAATTATCTTCAAGTGCTGCTTACCTTTATTATTTAGATGACGAATTTCCTCATAAAATTCTTCAATTTCTTCTTCAGGATGACTTGTGGTGGGTGCATAAGTTTGAATAATCTGAGCCTGGTATCTTCTCGAGAGTTGGATAACGAGTCGTGCAGCTCTGTCAGAGGAACTTTCAACTTTTACCACTTTATCCTTCAGTTTCTTGTTTATTATAAATCCAACACCACTAGTTCTGCCAGTATCTGTCCCACGATAATAGAAGAGATGTCCACTTTTCAGTTCAATGAGATCTTCTCCTTTTCTACTTACCTCACTTAGCCCGACGATGTCCCACTTGATCCTTTGTAGTTCCTCTTCCAATTCAAGAAGCCTTGAATCAGAAGATAGGGAGCGTCCATTATACGTAGCCAAGGTCAGCATCAGATGGCAGCCTAGTCCGGTCCTCCGGGGATTCTTAGCACCCTATGCCTTCATGTCGCACTGGCCGCTGCCTTGGCCAGGTACATTCCAGCTGCCGGAGAGTGAGGGCCAAGATTTAAGTTGTAGAGTCATTTTGGAGGTGTTTGGCCATAACTCACCACGCTGGCCAAACGGGTTGGTGAGTGTGGGATAGCATTTCCTCTGATCCCGATGGTATAGTTATACCGCTATTGTCGGGCG
Organism: Macrothele yani; assembly: GCA_039090855.1. NCBI lineage: Eukaryota > Metazoa > Arthropoda > Arachnida > Araneae > Macrothelidae > Macrothele > Macrothele yani. The sequence continues at coordinate 33,235,775 of CM077025.1, forward strand.
TCAGAGCCCCTTTAGTGAGAACAGGATGCACCACGAGAAGGCGGGGTTGACATTTGTCAAGGAGAGGCTGTGATGTTACGCATCACCTGACTTTATATATATAATGTTAATAGCAGGAGATGCTGAAAATTACTCCGTATTAGCCCCGCTGTCTCCCTCCCAGCCCACCCCACCCATGCGGGGATTGACGTCAGTGGTGGAACAACGGCTAGCGTCCGTGAGGCGTTAGGGAGCAGAAAAATAAGAAAAAAGAAAGAAGTCCTGAAAAGACCATCTGGGAGGAAGCGATGGGGACATTTTTACGAATTTTGTTCACGACCCAATTAAGATACGTAAGTAGATCAGATTGTTATTCACAGTTTCTCCAATCTGCTCTGATTTCAGTACCAAGTTCTGCATACGAGACGTGTGGTGAGACTGTTTTGAGACGTTACAGATACTAGACAATATGACAATAGCACAGAACTAATAAGAATATCCCCATGTTTTTCCCCCGCTGTCCCTGTTTTCCCTTTATCTTTTGAGCTCTGTCTCTCCTTTTATTCTATTTCCTTATCTTTCTTTTTTTTAACTGAAGCTAAATCAGTGCAATAAGTACCTTAAATCCTCAGTACTACGTTTAATTGTTAATTTTTTTAGAAAACTGAAAACAAAACATGCAAAGTTAATTATTTACGATCTTTGCTATTTTAAACTTAAAAGTTCCGTTAGGGTTGGGGAAGGGGGTCGCCCCAGTTGCCCCCGCTGGATCTGCCACTGACGTGCGGCCGCGCCCCATTCTTTTTATCGCAATGTTAAAGGAAGAAAAACGTCGTGATTCCCGATTTCCTGGTCTATTTAACTGTTTTTCTGGCTTTACTTACTTTCATGACATACACAGGGCGTAATCACAGAGGAGAGGAGAGGCAATCAAAGTGCTTTTACCATCTGTAGGTATTAATATAGTGAAACCACTTTCGGGCTTGTTGACAACAAAAAGATTCGACCTCGAGCGAGTGTGTGTTGTGTTGAGTGGGGGACGGAGGGTATCTGCAGTGGGGTGCAATTTGTGTGTGTGTGAGAGAGAGAGAAAGAGTGGGACGACATCGATTATTTCTCCTATCCCTAATCTGTATAGGGATCGACTTTTGTAGTGTTACCGTTTGTTAGTTTAGAGAAAGAGAGATTTTTTGAACGCGCTTAGTCTTCCTTTTCTCTGTCTTTAAAGGTTATATTCTTCGATGAATATCACAGTTTAGTTAATAATTTTAGGCTTACATTCAACCAAATATTTTCAATAATATCTCATTTCAGTATTTAATTTTCACAATTTAATAAAATGCAATAGAAAGACAAAATACGAGTAATACCAAATGACACATCACGGGCGGTGCCGGGCTGGGCCTTAAACATACGGGCTTGGACCGTACCGGGCTGAGCCTTAAACGCATGTAATTGGACTGGGCAGGGCTCACCAAATTATGCCCGTGCAGACTTCTATTGGAAACGCTGTTTCCAAAATAGTCATGTTGTTTCCAGTGTTTTGTTCACTACTTGCTATTTAGTAAACATCTGTTATCATTTGTGTTTCAGATCAGGGTTTGGAATAAAATTACATTTTTATATTCTTTTTTCTTGGTTACTCAGTCCAAGGACTGGTTTTTCAGTAGATGTTCTCTGTCTCTTCATTCCTTTCTATTCTCCGCCGTCCTCTCTCCATTCCTCTCTATTCTCCGCCGTCCTCTCTCCATTCCTCTCTATTCTCCTCCGTCCTCTCTCCATTCCTCTCTATTCTCCGCCGTCCTCTCTCCATTTCTCTCTATTCTCCGCCGTCCTCTCTCCATTCCTCTCTATTCTCCGCCGTCCTCTCTTCATTCCTCTCTATTCTCCGCCGTCCTCTCTCCATTCCTCTCTGTTCTCCGCCGTCTTATCTCCATTCCTCTCTATTCTCCGCCGTCCTCTCTCCATTCCTCTCTGTTCTCCGCCGTCTTATCTCCATTCCTCTCTATTCTCCGCCGTCCTCTCTCCATTCCTCTCTATTCTCCGCCGTTCTCTTCAAGTCGTAGAATGTCCTAGTTTTGGTGTCTTGGAGTAACTGTGCCACAAAACTAGTCCTTGGCCGTCGTCTTCTTCTCTTGCCTTGAATTTTCCCTTCTAAAACTTTCAGAATTGGGCTTCCATAGCGCAATGTGTGTCCCATCCATAACATTTTTATAGTTAATGTAAAATCATTATTTCGTGCATGAAACATTCTAAGCCTAGACATAATCATTGGCCTATCTATAATTTCTGAGCGATAATTCTGTTATGTAAACCAAGACAACTTTCAAAACATTTCATCCAAACATTCAAAATTATTGCGACAATCTTTGTACTCTGCATAAGACTTCAGTTACATTGATCTCATTACAGAATTTCGTACTGTTTTCTGAAACTCAAAAAAGGAATGCTCCAAGTTTTGATCGAATAAAAAGATGTAGAAACTGTTGTCACAGATCATAGTTGCAAATTTCGATTTATTTTACTGCATAAATATGTCTCCAGTGTATACACACGCACTCACACAGCTGAATTTCTTAAAAGTCGGAAATAAAGTGAAAAAAAATAATAAAAAGTAAAAAATAATGTCCGACAAGAGTTCGAGAAAAATATTGTTAGTGTTGATGTGTTTAAATATTTATGACTGGTATTACATTGACGATTCGTGTGGCCCAAACTATTAAGAACATATACTTGTATTTTCTCCTGAAAACCGAACCGAAAGAAAATTCGAATGTATTCATACACAGGACCTCTTTGTGCTTCACTTTTGACATTGAGTGTGTGATTTATGTCTCAGTAATGTTGTGTAATGACTTGGCTGCTAGCATCCATTGGGATTATGTTCCTTTTAACGATCTCTAAAGACGGTTAACTCTGCCATTCCATGTATCTTACATCACCGTAACACCGAGGATTCCAGCATGGTGAATCATCACTCTATTTTATGTACACGGCATGGATGACTTCGTCTCTATCAGATGAATAAGACCAGCGACGATGCACTTATTAATTCAAATGAAACACTTGAAGTGTAACTTATCTGTTACATGAACGCAGTCTGAGAAATTCAACAGTCTGCACTTCATGAAACGGTCCGTCGGACTTTTGTAATTGCATTTTCATAGATTCTCCGTATATTATGCTGAAAATAGTTCCAATCCCAGCTCTGAATTTATGTAATTATTCTGAATTTATGTAATTATTCTGAATTTATGTAATTATCCAGTGGAAGCTTTAAAATCACTGACTTCCATATTTTGCGCTGTACTTAACCCTTTAGCTGGCTGGAACGAATTAACTCGGGTTAGTCAAATGGGCTGAAATCAATTCGAATGAATATATCCGCTGTCTAAGAAGTAGGCCGAAAGCGGCCTTAATGAGTGAAACTGCGCATAAGAAAGCGTTTCTTTTCCCCGTAGTTTTGTTTTTGAAAGTGATACTTTAAGGGGTATGATCGACACTAATCGTTTCTGAGTGATTACTTGCTAAAAGAACTATTTATAAAAATGTCGACGAACCTAAGAAAGGAGGGAGAATATGTTTTAGTCTCTTGTTTCTACGCAATGGCGCGACGTAAGAGTCAGGGGACTTGCCCTTCCATATTACGCCTTGAGTTATGAAGCAGAGCATAAAATAATGTCAGCAGAAAATAAAGGTCTATGGAATGGAGCAGAGAATAGAGAATTATAGACTGGAGCAAAGAATATAGGACCATAACATCGAACAGAGAAACAAAGACTGAAAGCAGGAAAGGAATTACCTTGCTGTATCTTTCATAAACCCTATGTGGACATTTCTGTTTGAAGGGCAAAGAGTTTGATTTAGTTACGTCGACCGTTTAAAGGGTTAAAGTAGTCCCTTGCGAAGATGGCCCAGTTACAGGACTGTTCCTTGATCGGCGATTTGCATACCATTCTAAAAGCACCTCATCAATGCCTTCATTTCCAGTTTTTGTTATTTTAGTTTTGCCCTTTGTATTGTCTCATGGTAATCACTGTACTTTAATTTAACCCAATAAATGATTTCTTTAGGCACTTCTTGATTTAGTTCAGCTAAAGGGCAAACATATTCTTCCTTCGTCTTCTCCGATAGCTTCGTCCTAGCGCTAAATGATTTCTCTTTCATTTTCCACTCATTTCTAATAAAGTACAAACGCTTCTGTCACTAAGTTTTAACCGTAGAAGAAACTTGTTTTTCTGTGTGTGTCGAGAAGCTCGTCTGAAAACTCCCCTTACGTGAGTGGGAATTAAGCTTCCGTCGAAATAGGGAGAGCAGGGCGGTCAAACAGAAATTTCTCTTGGGCTCCAGAGGATTCACTTGAAAGGCATCAATAATATTCAGAAAACCCTGGAATTCAGTGAAGAATCGGAAAACAGATTTGGTCATTTCCCCGTAGCAGTACGGATATCAGAATGGGGTTGATGATTTTGTTTTTGCTGCTGTTTTTAAAAGGGGCGAAATTAATGAAGATATTTTAGCAATTTAAATGCTTGAATTTTTCTCGTTATCGTCACAAAAAAATCATTTCGTATACCATTTACCGAAGGTCATGATATCTTGGCGTCAAATGGAGCCGCAGTCTTTACAGGATTCTCTTTCCGGAATACGCCAGAGTATGTATCCTGCCTAATGCTTGGAGTAGGCAGAAATCAGAGGAACAATAGCTGGAAACGGCTGAAACGTGCTTGGCTGATTTTCGGGGAACCGTCCGCGAATTTGCTTTATGTTCGGCCAAAACACTGTGAGCCCCTTATTAGGTGGGTGGCAACAGGGAATCAAACCCACAATTATCACCTATCATGTGGACACGATGCTGGGCGAATATAGCCAACTAGATCACTTCACTCCGGAGCTTGACAAGAGGTTGGGAAGGTGTATTATAAGCCTACAGCAGTAAATAATCCTCTCAGCCCAAGGCTCCATGCACCAGAATCATATGAAATGGTTGGATTTCGATCACTTACACACACAGTGTTTCTTTCAGGAATTTTGGACCGGGGGGGGGGGCAAATGGAACCTTAGGGGGCAAGTTTTCCATTTGCTATATATATATATAATTTTTAACTACTATATTTATATATGTAGAAGTAATTATTGTATATCTCATACAGGGGCGCATTTAAAGTGTTTCATTTTTTTCCCCGTTAAAATGCGACTTACATTAGAAAAAAATGCCTTAATTTTTCTTCTATTTTTCATTGACTTTAATTTTGTTCTGGAGGTTTCCCCGAAATTTCCATTTTTCGTGCCGAAAGAAAAATTATGTATACACCCCCGATATAGTAATTACTTCTTCAAACATTTCAAGAATAACAAATTTTTTCTGCTAAACGAGAGGAGGTTCGTGAGGAGGAGGGGGGGGGGCGCAGGTTTGAAATTTTTATCTAATAAAATACATTTAACACACTCTTGATCCTGAATCACGATTCCCAGACAATTAGGTATGATTAGTTTACTTATTATATTTTGAACAATAGCATGCGTCATAATATACTGTTTAGCAAAATAAACTATAATACTAGAACAAATATTAAAAATAATATAATTGGAGAAATATTTGTAGCATTAAAAAGAAACGAAAATTTCTTTTTCATCACAGCCTGAATTTATTAACATTTAGCTCGGTAACTTAAAACGTCTCGGGGGGGGTGGGGGGGGGGAGTGTACGTTTTCGGAAGGGCTTCGCCCCCCCCCCCCCCCCCCGAATGTGTACCTGAAAGAAACATTGCTTACACACAGAGACGTTGTTTGCTCAGACGTAAGAAAGAGAAAATGAAATATCTCGGATAACAAGACAAGGCCTTGACGCTGGATACAGCTTCAAAAAGTTGATGACGATAGTGAATAATGTAAAACGCAAAATAAGAGGGTAATTTAAGAGCTACATACAAGAGCAACACAAAATTTGTAGGTAAAATACCGTACATCCCAAATTTCTCTTATTATTTCAAAAACCTATTACGTAGTAAAGGATATGATGCAGGAATACAAACGACAAAACCAATTAGTAAAACGTTATTAGATTATAAGGAATCTGCTGAGACGAACAACGCAGGTGTATAGAGGGTGCATAGGAAAGTCCCTTTAGCCTGGAATAACTTGCGAACGCAGAGAGGTACAGTTATGCAAATGAGATAACGGTACAGTAAAGCGACTACGCCCGATCGAATGCAACCAATAGCAGCGCTCCTAGTGACGAAATGCGGAAATTAGCCATTGCAAATTGAAAACGAAAAGATATAGAGAAAAAATTCCAACTACAAAGTTGTAGAACATCAATTAATTAATACAAAACGACATTTTTTCACACGGATAAGATAAATTGTCGCCTGAATACCCTAAAATGTCCAAAATCGATGCGCGACGTTTCGTGGGAATGTTTGAAGGGAACAGGCATAGTTATGAGCAAATACACACAATTTATTGCATAAATGCGTACTTATGTCAATACAGTTTGATGACGTCAGACAAAACTAAAACAAAAAAGGCAAACTGGCGCACAATGATAAAAAGTTAATGTCGAGAATGTTCGAAAAGTTCGCCATTGCCCACGACAAACGTTTGTATTCGTGAAAGTGACTCTGCATGCACATTCCTCAGCATGGAAGGTGTCACACTACTGCAAGCATCTGTAACATGACGACGTAGATCCAGCAGACTTGTAGGCGCTGTTGCATACACCTGATTTTTTACGTAACCCCAGAAATCCAAGCTCGCCATTCTCACACATGGTACGTAGTTTTAAACTTCTGATCGGGTTACATCCTGCTACTGGTTTTCATATCGTAGATACGGTACAACGTCACAATCTGTATTTGCATACGGCTACATTTGCGAAATGTGATAATGCAGATTCTAATCGTCGCGCATCGATTTCGGACATTTTAGGGTATTCAGTTGACAATTTATCTTATCCGTGTGAAACAAATGTCGTTTTGTACTCATTAATTGATGCTCTACAACATCTTTTTTGGAAATTTTGCTCTATCTCTTTTCGTTTTCGATTTACAATGGCTAACTTCCGCATTTCGCCAATAGGAGCGCTGCTATCGGTTGCTTTCGATCGGGCGTAGTCGCTTTACTATACCGTTATCTCATTTGCATAACTGTACCTCTCTCCGTTTGCAAGTTATTCCAGGCTAAAGGGACTTTCCTATGCACCCTGTATACTATCACACTACGATACACCAATGGAACAAAGAAGGTGTATGTTGGACTGACAAAAAGGTATAATAAAGCTAGAGTTAATGAACATAGTAGAAATGTAAAAGAGGCAATACCTTCTACAGCACTTGCTAGAGAAGTACTAAATAATACAGATATACCTGAATGGCCTGGTACTAAATGTATAGCTAGCTATACTACACACAAATAATGTTCAATACGCGAGCCAATGGAGATAAAGGGAAGAGAGGACGCATGCAATGAAAGCGTTTCATACGATATCCCCCAAATATGTAGAGATTTCATATGAATTTATACGAGGTATAGCACGATACTGTGAATGCTGTTTAATACGTCACGCAAGTTATTATAGTATGATGACATGTGATAGAACACGTGAAATAATGTTGTTTATTATTTATTTTATTAATTCTACGCATTCTGTTTGTAACGTACCTTGAGAAACCTGTCTGTTGAGAAGCGAAAGCTTGGTAATTAATGCTATCTTGTTATTAACACCTATAGATATAAAGAGGGAATAAAAACTTGCATAAAGACAATAGTTTTCGTTCAACAACGTCAGTTGCACATGATTTTTGTCTCTTGCTTTCCTAATACTTTCGATCAGTGTAGGTAGTTATTGTAATTGGTATAAATACAGAGATCACGCAACCTGAAGGTCTGCACTGAATAAAAACTTTACTCAGTGTTGACGCTGCCTGTGAATGGGAATGATTTTTTGTATTGTTAAATCATAGATTGAACCACGACTTGTAGTAGTGTTAAATATTCAGCTTTTCTACTCAGAGAATACACTAATGACTCTGTAGACCCAACGGTAAGTCAGTTTCTGTAAAATGTTTTCATGAGGTTTTCATGAGGCAATTGTGAATTCAAAATCATCATAAGGTTTTAAGAACACAGGAAGATTCAACTATTTTATAAAAGAGAAAGGACTAAAGAAAGATGTTAATTAACTGTGAACACAGAAAAATATTTTAGTTTACCTCTCCAGGTATGCTTCATATTGCATTGTCCTGTTGCGTTCTTTACCAGATAGGCGTTGTGAAACTGCAAAGAAGTGGCTTTTTTCAGAGGAGGTTCACTTTCTGACTCAGACCATCGCAGTTCCAATTCCGTAGTTTCATGTGAAACTGTAACATAAAATAACGGATTCATAAATGGCAGAACTATACACTACATGAGTTTAGAAATGAATTTGAATAAGTTGGTAAAATAAGCAGAAGAAATGAAATTATTTATTTATTTATTTATTTATTTATTTATTCCTTCTAATACCGTTTCATAGTAGGAGTGATTACTAAATACTCACCTACAATAAATATCCGTATACCCTTTTATTGATAGTGAATTCGCTCATACGGAAGCACCACGCCATAGACCTAAGTGTAAATATGCTTCAAGGGATGTAGTAAGACAAGAGTACGACTTTGAATGCAAGATGCTTCGATAGACAGAATTTAATTATTTCAAGCACAGGTTGATAATTAGGTGTCACAAACGCATTTGCTCCGTACGTGACTTTTCAGATGCCTTAAGAATCCCCAGATCGAAGATTGGTGATGTGGTATGCAAATAGCAGGTGCTAAAGAAACGATCCGGTATACTTCCGAAGCTAACTGAACGTAACTTGGATCAGTTCAGAACCAAAGCAACGTTGTCTCAAAATCACTCAAATCCTATGTGAGATTGTTGAGACTGATGTTAGTATTAATACAATGCGCTGTACGCTGTACGACATGGTGTTACCAGCAGTGTTTCTTTCAGGCATACATCCAGGGGGCAAAGCCCTCCCGCAAACAACCTTTCGTCCCCCACCCCCGGAGACATTTTAGGTTACCGAACGAAGTTTTAATAAATTCAGGCTACGATGAAAAAGGAAGTTCCGTTTCTTTTTATGCTACAAATACGACGTATTTCTCCAATTATATTTTTTTAAATATTTGTTCAAATGTTACTCGTTATAGTTCACTTTATTAAAAAGTGTATTACGAGGCATGGTATTCTTCAAAATATAATAAGTAGACTAATCATACCTAATTGACTGGGAATCGTGATTCAGGAACAAGAGTGCGTTGAATGCATTTTAATAGATAAAAATTTCAAGCCTGAGGAACGCTCTCCCCCCCCCCTCTTTTAGCTGGAAAAAGTTTGTTATTCCTGAAATATTTGAAGAAGTAATTACTATATGAGGGATGTATATAGAATTTTTCTTCGGGGGCGGGGGAGACGAAAAAAAGGAAGTTTTTGAAATCCACCATCTGGAACAAAATTAAAGTTAATGAAAAATTGAAGAAAAATTAAAGCATTTTTTTCTAAGGTAAGTCGCATTTTAACCAAAAAAAAATGAAACATTTTCCGGGAGGGGGGCAAGGCCCCCCTCTAAATGCGCCCCTGTGCTGGATATTTAGTAATTACTTCTATGTAAATAAATATAGCAGTTAAAATTATATATATATAGCAAATGGAAAACTTGCCCCCCTAAGGTTCCATTCCCCCCCCCCAGCCCAAAAAAGTCCTGAAAGAAGCACTGGTTACCAGGAAATAACAGCCGTTCGCGAGGCACTTATCATTTAACCTTTTAACCGTATGTATGGAATTACAATAACTCGAGTTTAGCATACTGGTCTGGAATCAGCTCGAGCAAATATGTGGCCTTCCACAGTAAAAGGGGGTACCGGCCAGCAATTCGTGTTTCGAGAAAAATCCATTTATTTCGTAACACTGCGCCACAACTCAGGTTAGTGAGGTCAATAGTGGCGCTGACTCTCAGACACGAAAATATACACGGCATAGCGAGATCACCACCCTCTGATCTCTACCAGACGATTATCCCTCTTCGGATTCTCCCAGAATGCAATGCGCAAACGCCGTGGTGTTTGCAGACCTGCCGTTTGTCTGTTATACATGAGTAAACTTCAGCGTGTTAGATTTGGTGTTATGTAACTCAGAATGAGTGATTTTTTTAGTGAGTGTGGGAATTTGTACTGCGTAGACGATGATTTAATTGTTTTCGTGGCCGTTGATGAGGATTTATCTCAAACTGTGGAAAGTGGGGATGATGAAACGTTGACATTCTAAGTGATGGACCTGAAGTCATTGAGCCCACAGGTTTATCACCAGCCAGGGAATGGTATTTGTATGAAAAGGTGGCACCACTTTGCTCATCAAAATCTGGTGCAAGCATCTCCCCCACTAAATAATTCACACAAAATCCAAAGAAAGGTGTCCAAAACAAACAAACAACAGCATTTAGTGATCCTCTACCTTCAACCAGAGGTGAAGTACCTATCTCTGATAAAACTACAGGAAAACGAAAATGTGGACATGTGCTCCAGTTGTTTTCATGATAAAAGGACATGTCCTGATCTAAAGAAATAATATAGTTGTCACACAGAAACTTAAAGCAAATTATTTGTAAGCATGTCCAACTACTGACAAAGTTGTTTTCCGCTAGAATCTAATGTTAATAGATGTCATTTTCAAATGTTTTAAACATTAAATCAATTTTTCTGTCATTACAGCTGGATTTCCTGAAACCTAACATTATGTAGAATAATAAAATATTGATATCTAAAAATGTGTTTATTGACCACGGTGCCCCCAATTACTGTGAAGCGTCACATATATCCTCTGTCTAAGAAGTGTACCAAGCGCGGCAGGAACCAGTGATACTGTCCATCAGAATGGTTTCCTTTCCCATTATAGATTTGTTATTCAAAGTGGCCATTTAAGCGGAGGATAGACATTAATCCTTTCTGACTGGTTGCCTGCTAAAGGCGATGTGACAATGGCGATGAACCAAAAATAGGACAGAGATGTTTGAGTTGATTGCTTCAACCCAGTGACGCGATGTTCGTGTCAGAGAAACTACCCCTTCCCCATCGTGCCTTGGTTCACAGATCTTATAACAAAGGACTAAAAGGGAGCTCTCATCACTGTGACAGGTTTGTTATCAGTACTGATCAGATGAATAGGTGAAAAACGTTGTTTTCCCGTAGCTTTTGTAAAACTCCACTGCTTTGTAAACATTTCTATTTGAGGAGTGGAGAAAATTTTGGTCACCATTTGGGTCAGATACATCGGGCACTTCAAGGTTTAAAGTAATACCACACGCAGATTAATGTTTTGCAAGAAACGTCCATCTTTTTGTTTAAGACCCGGGGTGCACAACCTTTTAACACCTATGAGCAACTTCGAGTATGAATCAACAACGGTGGGCCGCAGGGCTAACCCCCCACCCCGCAAAAAAACTAAAAAAATGTACGGAAATTAACTAAACAAAACAACTTACTTGCTTGAAAAATATTCAGCGTCACCAAAACATTTTAATTTTTTTGTAGGACGCTAGTGAAAAATTTGACATTGTTTTTTTACGCTTTCCAACAGTAGGTTGAAGAAGCGTATATGCTCTAGCTTTGTCTGTCTGTCTGTCCGCACGATAACTCGTGTAAAAATTGGTCGATTTCGATGAAATTTTAGTATGTGGTAGAGCACCACCTGGGGACGAACCCTATTGAAAATAGTCGAAATGCGGTCAAAGTTCAGAACACAGGAGAAGGATCCATTTCATTTCTCTTATGCGCCCTAACTTACGTAAAAATGGTTCGATTTCGATGAAATTATAGTATGTCGTAGGGGACCACTTGGGGACGAACCCTATTGAAAATGATCGAAATGGGGTCAAAGGACAGAACATAGGAGAGGGATCCATTCCATTCTATTGCCCTTATACGTCATAATTTGCGTAAAAATGGTTCGATTTCGATGAAATTTTTGTATGTGGTAGGGAGCCACCTGGGGACAAACCCTGCTGAAAATCTGCAAAATGGGGTCAAAGGTCAGGGCATAGGAGCGTCATCCATTCCATTGCCCTTATGCCTCATAACTTGTCTAAAAATGTTTCGATTGAGACACAACTTTATCATTTTGTTCCGGAAGTATACTTAACCAATTCTGTTGAATATCATCTAAATTGGATCGAAGGTCAGGATACAGAGGCGAGATTTATTCCACAGCCATTATCCTCATAACTTGAGTAATGATATCTGGTATGTTGGAAAGCGTATAATAAATCAGTGCATTGCATGATTTTACTAACTTGTTATTAGTCTTGCAATATATTGTTCATTGTTGGACCAGCGATCCGTAGGTGTCCCTCTAAGTGTTCATCATTTAGACGAGAACTATATCTTGATTTCACATGTTTCATTACAGAAAATGATCCTTCGTATAAATATGTACTTCCGAATAATATTGCATTTTTTTGAGCGTGGATTTCCGATCTCTTTATTCCATAAGGCAAGTAGTTTATGCAAATTTCTAAAGAAACTTCTGCAAATTTAGCCTTAAATTACGATTATTTTGAAGATCAGCGAGCTGCGTCTGAAAATCGACGGACGCCGTTTCACTATTAGTTGCGATAGGTATTGCAAACACGTCAGATATTTGTGTGTGCCCCCGTAAAAGTTTCATATCTTTATATACAGGGTGCATAGGAAAGTCCCTTTAGCCCGGAATAACTTGCGAACGGAGAGAGGTACAGTTATGCAAGTGAGATAACGGTATAGTAAAGCGACTACTCCCGATCGAATGCAACCGCTAACAGCGCCCCTAGTGGCGGAATGCGGAAGTTAGCCATTACAAAACGAAAACGAAAACAGATAGAGCAACATTTCCAATTACAAAGTTGTAGGACATCAATTAATTAGTACAAAACGACATTTGTTTCACACGGATAAGATAAATTATCGCCTGAATACTCTAAAATGTTCGAAATCGATGTGCGACGATTCGAATCTGCATATTCACATTTCGCAAATGTAGCCGTATGCAAATGCAGATTTTGACGATGTACCGTACCTACGATATAAAATCCAGTAGCAGGATGTACCCTGATCAGAAGTTTAGGTCTACGTACGCTGTGTGAGAATGGCGAGCTTGGATTTCTGGGTTTACGTAAAAAATCAGGTGTATGCAACAGCGCCTACAAGTCTGCTGGATCTACGTCGTCGTGTTACAGATGCTTGCAATAGTGTGACACCTTCCATGCGGAGGAATGTGCATGCAGAGTCACTTTCACAAATACAAATGTGTATCGTGGGCAATGGCGAACTCTTCGAACATTCTCGACATTAACTTTTTATCACTGTGCCCCAGTTTGGCTTTTTTGTTTTTGTTTTGTCTGACGTCATCAAACTGTATTGACATAAGTACGCATTTATGCAATAAATTGTGTGTATTTGCTTATACCTATTCCTGTTCCCTTCAAACGTTCACGCGAAAGGTCACGCATTGATTTCAGACATTTTAGGGTACTCAGGCGAAAATGTATCTTATCCGTGTAAAACAAATGTCGTTTTGTGCTAATTAATTGGTGCTCTTCAACTTTGTAGTTGGAAATTTTGCTCTATGTCTCTTCGTTTTCGATTTGCAATGGCCAACTTCCGCATATCGTCACTAGGGGCGCTACTATTAGTTGCATTCGATCGGGCGTAGTCACTTTACTATACCGTTATCTCTCTTGCCTAACTGTACCTCTCTCCGTTCGCAAGTTATTCCAGGCTAAAGGGACTTTCCTATGCACCCTGTATATATTCTGGTGTACCACCAGTCTCATAAAATTTTCTTGTCCGAATATTGCTTTATTTTTCTATAAATGTTCGACCAATTTCCGTTTAGTGTCTCCCTCCCTGGAATTTGTGCACGGGGGCCACATATAATCAGGCAAGTGCTTGCATGCGGTTCTCCGTCTGCGGATTGTGTATCTCTGGCTTAGACTAATAGGAAACTGTGTTTTGGACGCATGAGTTACGTTACACAACTGACAGTCTGGTGGTTGTTCTTGAGTGCGGGGAATGCAGGGTGAAAGATATATTCCGGCCTGTATCGTTCCAACAATGAAGTTTTGGTCGAGGTAGTGTGTTGGTATGGAGCAGTTTCTATGGTTCAGCTTGGTACCACTAGTTTTTCTTGATAAACAACTACTGGTACGCTTAGCTCTCTGTAGACGTCCTGGACAATTACCAACGTTGTGGTAGTACTTTGGTAAAGGCCCATACTGATTCCGTTATTACACATTGTTTTGAGGACATGGGAATCGAAACGTTGAACAGGACCATCCCAGATTCGGACCTGAACCCTACAGTGAATCACTGGGTTGAATTGGATCGTAAAATGCGTGAAAGAAGTGATCGTCCCACAAACAAAGCTGAACTAATCACTACTTTGATGGCGGAATGGTGGGACATATCGGCGAATATTTACAAGAAATTGGTGGATAGAACTACGCGAAACTAGAGTTTATCATAAGGACCAAACGTTTCAGGACACAAAAATACACTGAAGTACCACAAAACTAGGATACTTCTGCTTTGGTCCTCACGATCGTATAATAGCAGCAAAACGGCTGCAGCATTGAGATCCCTGTAGTATTGTGACACACCATGCCTCCTATAAATCGTCCCTCAGCTCGGTAATATTTGTCGGTGGAGGATGTCTGGCATTTATGGCACGTATAACAACATCCCAAATGTGTTGCCGCCCCGATGGCGCAGTGTTCTAAGCGATGGCTACTGATCATTCGTCTGCGATGGGTCCAGGTTCGAATCCCGGTGGAGCATGGATGTTGTGTTTGTCTTATAGCACTGGCTCTCTCCCTTCTCTGGAAACAAGTTACCCTAAATTAAGGACGGGCGACTGCTTATAGCCCACTGAAATGCTGGTCGTTACATCTCCAATAAAAAAAAAATGTGGGCCAACTCAGAATGCCAAACTCCGTGAAGTTTTTCTTCATCAATAATCGGGCGACTGTGGAGATGTGTGGTGGGGCATTGTCGTGCTGAAAGAGGTCGCACCTTAAGTGGGGTTGTCAAATTAACCGGTGTAAATAATCCCCAAGAATGTCTACGTGGCCACCAATGATCATAGCTGGCTGCAGATGTATGAGATGTCTTAGTGTGTACCAGATAAAAACACCCCACATCATAACAGGGCCACCGCCGGCCTGCAGTGCCTCTTGTAGGCATGCAGGATCCATTTCCTCGTAGGGTTGTCACCTTATCTCGAAACGGTTGGTACCGCGATTCGACGAAGCAGGTTACACGATCCCAGTCATCTCGTGTCCCATAGCTGTGTTCCCGAGCCCAGGCGAGGGGCACAGTCTTGTGTCTTCGGATCACCAATGTCACCACGGAGGCCCGTCGGCTCCGGAACCGCACAGAACACAGGGAAAGTTGCACCGTCCGAACGCTGATGCTACTACTTGCGCAAGCATTGAATTGCGCAGTGATTTGTAGCAAAGTTGCACGCCGTGCAGATGTTACAATGTGTGCCAGACGCCACTGCCCACGATCGTCCAGGACTTTTATAAGGCCACATCGGTCTTGTACTCTGGATGCTTTCCCCTGAATTTGAGAAGTACAGGTACACCTTGAAATTGTTGACCGTGTAAACAGAAATTTCGTGGTAGTTTCAGAAAATGGAGTGACCCATCTCCCTAGCGCCGATTACCATACCAAGCTCGAAATCGCTTAAATCCAGATAAGCTGCCATCTGGACTATGAATGCGGATATATCTGCATCTATATGTACGTTGTATGAGGACGATACGATTTACCTCATGGGTGTGATGGCATGTAATGGGAATGATAGCACCCTTCCCAGTTTGTCGGCATGTTGGTGTATATTTTCCACACCTAAAGAGTTTTTGTCGACAAGTAGTTGTCGGAATATATTAAATATATACGGCATTTAAATCTGTACTCCATCATTAAGGCAAAGTTTTTCGTGAAACAGTTAACATACATACACTATATTGACAAAAGTCACCGAACATTCCTTCGAAAGCAAATGAACTGATCCGCTGCGTTGTGAAGATGCGCCGTACAGCTGCAAAAGGTATAAATACAAGCGTGCAGCTGACCGTGATCACATCGCAATGTGAGGATGAGTGAAAATGTCGCGGATGCGTACTTGATGAACGTCCACGTCGAACGCGGTCACAGGAGGCAGTGGTGTGATTCTGTGTTAAACAGTGTGTACAATAGTGAGCAGTGAAAATCTTGAAACTGTACGTTCGTGCGCCAATTTCAACAGTAGCTTCTGTAGGGCAATCCGCCAAGGCTTTCTCGGTGGGAAAGACGACCAATAACTGACGGCGAGGTCCGGTAGCATGGGCAAATCGAGTTCCGCGGGGAGCGTCAGAGAGGCGACGGACCTTGCCAACAATTTTACAAACATGACTGAAAAGGAGAGGAAGTGCAGTATCAGGCACTTCCTGTGGAACAGGATAGAACGTGATGTTCACCGGTCGCTTGGAAAGAGGCGACGGGATGAGATGGTTTGTCCCAATCGAAAGTCCGTTTGCAAGAAAAAAGTCAGCAACCTCCTTGTGATTGAACTGTACCGAAATACCCCGAGGAGTACGGGAAATTCCTGCAATGGACGCAGACGACACATGTCCAGAGAGGGCTTCCATGTAGCGTGGCAATGAAGTATTTGGTAAAGCATGAAGGAGCACACCTCTATCCAGGAGGTTATGGAACTCACGGCCAATCTGCGAATTGTCATCTATCGTTACCTTCACCTTGTGGTTGGATACCTGAATAGTAGGTGTTGCTTGCAAAAGACCATCTGGTTGAAAGGTATCGGACGTAGAAGTAGCGCCTCGTTGCACTTTAGAGGCAAATGACATCCTCGGAAGAGAAGTCTGTTCGGATCCGGCAGGCACAGAAGGCTGTGAGGGAAGAGAAGCACAGGCCGAAGGCAAGGCAGTAGAATCAGTAGTACCCAGACAGGGCACCGAGGCAGATGCAGGAGCTGAAGAAGAAAGCGCAGCCAAGTCCAGTGAAGGCACCGGTGCAGGAGTACTAGAAAGCTGGGAAGGCATCTGAGCAGACACATCTGAGGACGAGAGTATGTTAACTTCCATGGACGTGGGAAGTGGGACGTGACGTGCATCCGCCACGCCCATAGATGATAAGGAAATACCGGAAGCCGCCATGTTGGCAGCTTCCAAACGTAAAGAAACGAGCAAACGATAAGAAAACGGATGAATATGAACTAATATGAGGATGAGAACGCTAGAAAAGTAGCTCAAAACGTACACAGTACCTTTAGACAGCCGGGCCACGCAACAGGTGAGTGAGGGACGAGGTATTCCACACTAAAATGCATAAAATATTGGAGCCACCAGCACTACGTCTGTCACGAACGAGCAATGGGCTGGACATACTGCCAGAAGGACAGACCATCGATGGACAGCCGAAATTTTAGATTGGATTCCAAGGGACAGGAAAAGACCCAGAAGAAGACCACATGGAAGATGGGTGGATGAAACTCGAAAATATGCGGGAGTAACATGGAGGAGACTGGCACAAGACAGACCGTTGTGGAGGAAACTTGGGGAGACCTTCGTCCAGCAGTGGATTGATAATGGTTGACAATGATGTGATGATGATATTCTAGTAACTTGTGTGAGTACAGGTGACTTACGATTTAAAAGCTACCTTTCACTATTGTTGGTGTGGTACAAGTTTTGAAAATCATCTCAACCCTTAACTATAATAATTGATCATTAACCGATTTATCTGACATTTTCAGTTTTCCTGGGAAAAAAATCGAGAGAGTACCCTGATATACTTTGCAGAGAATTTATGTTATACATCTTTCGCATGGTTCAAGATCTTTGTGGATAAACGTCGGACCACCTTGTGATCGGATACGGTCCGGCATGGTGTCTAAGATACGCCGTTTGTTATCCTGGGACAGATTGGCGCACACCTCTTGCAACTGACGCTCTAAATCATGAACACAAACCCGAGCCGTGTGCGGACGGGCGTTATCTCGTTGGAAAATGGCCCCGGGCCGCCCCGCCAGGAAAGGCAGCACATAGGGCCGCAGGATCTCCTGTACCTAGCGCTGGGTGTCAACATTCCTCGGATCACTGCGAGGAAGTCCGGCTGTCATACGCGATGGTTCCACAGACCATCACACCTGCAGTTCGGGACGTGTGCCGCTGTACAGTGAGGTTGGGATTGTAGCACTCACCTCCGGTCGTCCACACTCTGACACGGTGGTCGTCCGTTCCCATACAGAAGCCGGAATCGTCACAGAATACTATGTGTCGCCAGTCCGTAGCTTTCCACGTTGCTCGCTGCTAACAACACTGCAATCGACGCCGACGATGGTGAGGCGTTATTGGCAGAAAACATAAGGGCCGTCAAGAGTGCAGATTCGCCTCTTCCAGGCGTCAGGAATTGGTTCTGGCGGACACAGGAATCCATTGTAGAGCCACCGCATGTCCCTGGATGTTCCACAGGGACGTCGCTGCATCTGTACGTGCCGCTCTCACGATCCCCCTGTCCTCTTTGCTGGGGGTGTGTATGGGTCATCCAAAGCCAGTCCGCCATGTCTGGGTGTGTTTCCATGCCCATTTCTTCCAACATGATCGCACCGTACACCGTATGCACATCTGCGCCGGCTTCTCGGCATGTCTATCGTTCAGGGATCTCACCTGACTCTTACCATGCACCTCGGCATGAATGTAGAGTCCCCTGCGCGGCGCCTTCTAAGCCACAAGGATAGCGATTGCAGCGCCGGTCTTGGATGCGCAAGCATGCGGAATCGCACGAAACTTTAATCATTTGCATGCTTTCCCTCCCCGTAGCTATTCGCCGTGTTTCGCGTTAATCGCACGGTTTTTACTAGGTGCGCAGATATTTATGACAATGAGTGTGTTTTTATGACAATGAACACATTGCATTTATTCGCGTCACTCACGACCACAGTCCGGTGCATACTAAGTGGAATTAAATCATAAAAACAAACAATAAGGTTCACTAACTCCTGACATTCAGCGGTACTTAGGTTTTTTTTTTTTTTTTTTTGATTGGAGGTTTAACGACCACCGTGAGCAACTCAATGGGCTATAAGCAGTCGCCCGTCCCTAATTTAGGATCACTGGTTCCAGGGAAGGGAGAGAACCAGTGCCGTAAGACAAACACAACATCCATGCCTCACCGGGATTCGAACCCGGACCCCGTTCGGACGAATGATCAGAGGCCATCGCTTAGACCGCTGCGCCACCGGGGCGGCGTACTTAGGTTAGGGAATTAATTAAAGAATGTTATTGTCGTAAAACCAATGGAAGAAGATATGAGAGTCATAAAAGTAAATATTTGCTGAACTATGGCGGCGACAATAGTAAGTGCGACAATAGTTTTTCAGAAGCAATATTTATTATTATTATTGTGATAATTATTGTTATATTGTTCAGATTTAGACGAACGTATGAAACGAACCCTGACACCGATGAAATATGATGTAGCTACGAAACTTCATCTGCGCATGCGCAAGCTAAAATCTGGCTTTAAGAGAGAAAGAAAAGCTGAATCGCTAGTGTATTAGTGAGGGAGAGATTGGTAAGTTTCAGTCCAGGATATCTATAGATTACACCCCATTGTCTTATACACCATTTAAAGCTCTCTTCAACAGAGCTTTAAATGGTGTATAAGACAATGAGGAGGTAGAGAAAAACCAAATTTCGGTACGACGCATACTTACTACTATCGGGAAAGATGCACAGCATCAAAATGCATTCTTGTAATGGCTTCTGTCATATTTAGCATTAGATTCTTGTAATTTATGCAGATTGCAATGATATATTGTTACGTTTGTGTAAAACGTGATGAAATAATGTTTGGAAAGAGATTAGTAAAAGATATTGTTGAGTAACAACGGAATTAACTACTGTTGGGTCACTTCATGGGACAGCATGCGCCATGATCAGATTTCAATGGTTTTGACAATGACGAACCGCTACCCCTTTTCGGTGCATCGCAACTTTTTACTTGGGATTTGCTTTATTGCTGTCAGGGAAGATACATAGCATCAAAAACACTATTCAGCTGACATAGGTTTTAATAAAAAAGGTGCAGAAATATCCATTCAGTTTATCTTTCCAAAAGGTTTCCGCGGCTGAACTTCTCCATGAGATCACAGTAGAAAGAAAAAAAAATGCTTTCACGTGTGGTACCCATATTATTGGCTTGGTGTTCTCGATTATTAGGTTTCAATAGCCCTTTTAACTTCTGCTTCTTTTATATCTTATATTACCGAACATCCGGTAGCCCCGTGTTTCACAGTGATACTTCCTTTCGAAATGGAACTATTCCATGCTTGCCAAAGTTTTTAGTTTCTTGGTCGCTCTAATGCGACGCTCGAATATTTTTCCAACGAGAAAATGTTATTAAGTATCAGGAAATTTCCGAGAATGGCACTGAAAGGAAAGATACACGCAACAGAAATTTCTTATATCAGCTTTACCGATGGTCAGCAGTAGTATTTTTTCTGCGAAATCCTCCTTTGATTTTCGGTCTCTGTAAGCTATACATTATGAGTGCTTTTCTTCTAGGAATGAAATAGGTATTTCTTTTGGATGTTATTTTCATTAATATGGTGACTACATTGCGAGAATTTAATCCTCGGAACAATACACTTATACTTGATCCATTATGTAACGCGTTCCAATATATATATGTATTGCATTAATATTTGATAATTATATGCCATGTTGGCTGCTTTTCAAACTTGTATTCACGAAGCTTTGAGCTTTTTTAAAATTATTTTATGTTAATCTTTGATCTTTACGAGTACGAAGCGTGTAAAGAATGCCAGAATTGAACGTAAACGCCCTTTTTCCGATCGTGTAAGGTGGATCCACCTAAAAACTCTGCCCTATGTTTCCAATGGTAAAAACTTCTGTAGACATTTTCTTCGCAATTTATGAATATTCAAGGATGGTAATTTGCACATTGATAAATATAACTTCATATTATCTAGTGTACTTAATATTTGCTAAAACATGCCCATAATTATATTAAAAATCAATAACTTTTCCTTTGGTAGCGTTGAGATCTGCTAATAGATGGCGCCACATGTACATACTTGTTAATGCAATCACTTCGCACATTATTTCAATAATTTTATTAATTTTTGGAATGCAATCAACACTTGCGTCTATCCATGCAATAGTCTGGAATCTATAGAATGATTTGAGCCACTCAGATGTTTAGCTGAAAATGTTAACAGAATTTTAGGTGCTGCTGATTTTTCGTTCCGAAATAAACCAGCAAGCTCACTCTGCGACATTTAAAAAGGAGCAAAGTGTCAATTTAAAAAGAAGCAAAGCGTCAGTTTAAAAAGAAGCAAAGCGTTAGTTTAAAAAGAAGCAAAGCGTCAGTTTAAAAAGAAGCAAAGCGCCAGTTTAAAAAGAAGCAAAGCGTTAGTTTAAAAAGAAGCAAAGCGTCAGTTTAAAAAGAAGCAAAATGTCAGTTTAAAGAGAAGCAAAGCGTCAGTTTAAAAACAAGCAAAGCGTCAGTTTAAAAAGAAGCAAAGCGTCAGTTTAAAAAGAAGCAAAGCGCCAGTTTAAAAAGAAGCAAAGCGTCGTTTTAAAAAGAAGCAAAGCGTCAGTTTAAAAAGAAACAAAACGTCATTTTAAAAGAAGCAAAGCGTCATTTTAACAAGAAGCAAAGCGTCAGTTTAAAAAGAAGCAAAGCGTTAGTTTAAAAAGAAGCAAAGCGTCAGTTTAAAAAGAAGCAAAATGTCAGTTTAAAGAGAAGCAAAGCGTCAGTTTAAAAAGAAGCAAAGCGTCAGTTCAAAAAGAAGCAAAGCGTTAGTTTAAAAAGAAGCAAAGCGTCAGTTCAAAAAGAAGCCAAGCGTCAGTTTAAAAAGAAGCAAAGTGTTAGTTTAAAAAGAAGCAAATTGTTAGTTTAAAAGAAGCAAAGCGCCAGTTTAAAAAGAAACAAAGCGTCAGTTTAAAAGAAGCAAAGCGTCAGTTTAAAAAGAAGCAACGCGTCAGTTTAAAAGCAAGCAAAGCGTCAGTTTAGAAAGAAGCAAAGCGTCAGTTTAGAAAGAAGCAAAGCGTCAGTTTAGAAAGAGGCAATACTTATGTAATTTATAATTATTTATATGAGTAGGAAGATGCGGCGTCGAATTCTACCACCAGCAAAATGTTATATCCTACCGGGTGTTTCACTCGCTCTCAGCCCTGATTTCCCTTTATAACTTGCAAACTAATTGACGTCATTCATTGAAATTTGACACAGACTTGCCTTCATTTATAAAAATTTAGCATTAGTGTCATTGGTGCCAGCAGTTTGTCAATGCGCATCCGGGCATACTAGACTACACGTGGTTCTCCGACGAGGCGTGGTTCGACCTAAGTGGGTACGTGAATTTCAGGAATAGCCGTATTTGGGCTAGTGAGAATCCTAACACCATGCATGAGACACATCTTCATGATGAAAAAATTGGGGTGGGGGTGTGCTCTGTCGCGGCTCCGCTTTATTGGCCCAATCTTCTTCCATACCACGGTAGATACCGCAGTCTACATGGAAATCTCCCATGAGTTTGTGCATCAGTTGGACGACGTGGGGTTCCGTACTGGCTATTTTCAACAGGATGTTGCCACCTCCCACACCTCCAATGTCAGCATGGCTGACATTGTTTCCTTCTTTGAAGATCGTGTCCTTTCGAAGGGACTTTGGCCACCAAGGTCACCTGACCTTACTACACTGGATTTCTTCCTATGGGGCATGCTGAAAGGGAAAGTGTACCGCAGCAAGCCACGGACTCTCATGGAAGTGCAGGAAAACTTTCGGCGGGAAATTGAGGCTGTGACTCCGATGTCTTGCTAAATACCTTCCGTAACATGGAGAGGCATGTGCAGGCATGCCTTGATGCTAATGGTGACCACTTTCAACACCTGCTTTGACATCATCATGCTTCTTCTTCACCAAAGGTAGGTCCGCGTCGAATTTCACTTAATAACGTCTATTAGTTTGTAAGTTATAAAGGACATTCAGGGACCGAGAGCGAGTGAAACACCCTGTATAACTGGTGAAACAAACTGCATGAACACTAACTGTTTCGGACTTATTGATGGTATTACTTAGATACTGCGCAATTCGTCCCTTTCCGATAGTATCACTACGCATGCAATCAGATGATATGACAAAAAATTTTCTTCTAAATCTTACATCGGTCAAAGCACTGAAGTCAAATGAAACTTTCATGTGTTCATTAGTTGGTATACAAATTATGATCAACATGAAAATATTTTGCAGTAATTGTGCTACATTATTTAGAGTTCATATAAATTGAGAGTTCATATGAATTGAAAGTTCATTCTTCAAAACGCACCCCGCCTTGAAGAGGCGTAATTAAACTAATACAGTGTGCATATTAAATGCATTAATATTTATGTCATTTCCGGACAAGTAAAAATCGGTGCAGACCACTAACCTCTGGTATACATTTATTTTCAGTACCAATGAAGTTGTTATAGAGTAAAATAGCAACGTTTATTCACAATTAAATATTTATTTTAGCATCTACTATCGCAGAGCGTTTGGCTCGGCTTCATCAGGGCAAATGATGAAGTCCTGATGAAGCCGAGCCAAACGCTCTGCGAAACTGCATTAGATGCTAAAATAATATTGAATTGTGAATAAACGTTGCTGTCTCATTCTACCTCAACATCACAAGTTTTGTAGTCATAAAATATATCAACGAAATTGTATTACAGACATAAACTCCAAGCTTTTGTTTTCCAATAGAGTAATTTTCGAGGTAAAAAATGAAATTTAATTTTCAAACACATTTTTGGGACGAGATTTTTGACATTCTAATAATTTTCGAGAAATGCGTGAAGCACAGTGTTGGGAATATCACGTGCTTGTGTCACTTAGTGTGTGTACTATATAATGTTAATGTATTTATTAAGTTACATGTTCCCATTTCTTGAGGAAGTATACCAAACAGCTGAGAGTTCAATAAATAGACTAACATTAAATGCTTTTTATTCGTTCTACGTATTTCCGAAGTTTCTGTTCCTGCTGTTCCTTTTAGGACTTGGGGCCGCTATTGGGATTTCACTCCATAGGGGACAAGCCGCGCTTTTTAGCACGTCTTTTGTAAAAAAAAAAAAATCGTGCTTATGTTATCTGTTTGTCCGTCCGTCCGTCCGTCCGTCTGTAGACACGATATCTCTGCAACTACTAGTACGATTTGAAAAATTATTTTTGCATTGGATAAGCTTGAAATATTTAAAGGATGATCCTTCATTTCGTTTTTTTTTTTTACGATGTACAATTTCGCCGCTAGAGGACGTAAATGCAGATTATGTCGAATTCAAAAATACGTTTTTTCCACATAATTGCTTCTAAACATCCGAATGAAAAAAATTATTTTATTTCGATTCCATTTATGTCGAAGAGTATTTCAGGTATAGTTACTTTTTCAAACTACGCATATATTTTTCGCTAGGGGCGTAAAATTAAATTGCGTTTTCTCCGATATCTCTTCTTTTAAAACTCCGATTTGAAAACTTTTTTCTTCAGCGGATACAGCTCCTGATGGAAAATATTTTGCACATAATTTCTAATTTTTGGTAAAGAATAATTTGGCCACCAGGGGG
Organism: Macrothele yani; assembly: GCA_039090855.1. Lineage (NCBI taxonomy): Eukaryota > Metazoa > Arthropoda > Arachnida > Araneae > Macrothelidae > Macrothele > Macrothele yani. Next base: position 33,260,460 of record CM077025.1, read on the forward strand.
CGTAAGTGTTAATTTTTGCTTCTGACGTATTTGCCATAAAATCTGAGCTTCTAAAATCTCGATTGAAAAAATTATTTCGTAGACCGATGCCATTCACGTCGATAAACCTATTTCGGAATATCTTCTTCTTACAATATTCCATGGTTTCTCCGCCAGGTGGCGTAGACGTATATCTTATTTTTGTCAATATCTCTACTTCCAGGAGTTCGATTTGGAAAATTCCTTCTTTGTTATATAGCGTTTTCTCTCTGATATGCTTTTCATATAATTTCAAAATTTTCAAGCAATTCATAGACTTTCTGCTAGGGGGCAGGAAGGTAAATTGTTTTCCCCCCTATATCTCTGCTTCTAAATCTCCGATTTGAAAAAATCTTTCTGCACCGGATACAGCTCCTGATGGGAAATCTTCTGCATATAATTTCTAATTTTTGTAACAAAATAGTTTGGCCACCAGGCGGCGTAAGTCTTAATTTCCGCTTCTTATATATTTGCAGCAAAATATGAGCTTCTAAATTCTCGATTGAAAAAAATGTCGTTTGTACACCGATACTACTCATGTCGACAAACCTTTCAGGAACATATTCTTCTTAAAATAATGCATGGTTTCTACGCCAGGGGCGTAGATATATATCTTATTTTTGTCAATATCTCTACTTCTAGGAGTCCGATTTGAAAAATTCCTTCTTTGTTGGATAGCGTTTCCGATGCGAAATGTTTTCCCTATAAATTCAAAATTTTCAAGTAAATCATAGACTTTCCGCTAGAGTGCGCAAGGGTAAGTTGCGTTTTCTGTGTTATTTCTGATTCTAAAACTCCGATTTGAAAAATTTCTCCTGTATCGCATACAACACCTGATAGAAAATTTTTTCATATAATTTCTAATGATTGGTAAAGAAGGGTTTTCCTATTAGGGGGCGTAAAGTGACATCTTATTTTTTTTCGATATCTCTGTTTCTAAGAGTCCGATCTGAACAATTATTTCTGTGTTGGAGAGCGTTTCCAGTGCGAAATGTTTCTCATATGAAATCTTGTTTTTTTAACGCACAAGTCTGCAACCAGTGAGCGTAAGCTCAAGATTCCGTTTACAGCAATATCTGAGGGATTAAAAACCCGATTGAAAAACTTCTTTCTTCCGTCAGATACTATTGTTTTCCATGCCGGTTCCATTGACTTTGAATAGCTTTGATAAATTTAATTCGCGTCAGAACAGATTCAAAAGACGTGCTCATTACACCCGAAAATTCGGTGTCATCTTTCTTTTTTTGCTGTTTCTTTGTTTCGAGGTTTTTCGAATGTCATGAGCAGTACTAAAGAATATAAGCAGTTGCTTGTCCCTAATTTAAGGCAAATGATTTCAGGGAAGAAACAGCGCCAGGGTTTATCAGACAAACACTCCACCAAGACCTAATCCGCAATTCGCCCCAGGGGAAATCGTCAGAAGTCAGGGCCTTAAACCTTTGTGCCACCGGGGATGTAAAACCGAGATATTCAGAATGTTACTTATCGGGCCGCGTTTTATTTACTTCGTTTTACACTCTTTTCGTGTTCTTACTATCGATATGCTAAAACGTGAGTGGCCAAGTACAGCTTTTGATATCTTAGTGCTACGTACGGCTTTTCCGAGTTGTCCAGATATCTTAGTGATATTGCATAGGCTCCTGATTTTCGTTCTTCATTTTGTTCCTGTTTACCAGAAGCTATAATGTTTAATCACGTGAAAGAGACTTTTATGGCTACATTAATTTTATAATATTTTATTGAATTTTAAGGTTATCCGTTGGTTCATATCTCTCTACTTAAACATTACTTTCATACCATCAGTTGGTTGTTCTCTTATCACTGGAACTATGTTCTGTGAAACCTCTGATAGTTAGGTCATAACCATTTACTCGTAGTAATTAGCTCATAAGAAATTCTTAATTACGCACTGAACTAAATTAGGTGACCTAACAGCCAGAGGAGAGAAGTGAAAACACTCACGATTAAACGGTCTTTATTGTTTTAACTTCACGGCACTTCAAGAGCACCACGTATCAACAAATCATTTAATCAGCACAACAGAGATTAGGTTCGGCGTGGTTACATCTAATAAACTAATTGAAGCAATTTGCTTCTGTAATTTATCAACAGCATGCCATAACACAACACCACACTTTTCACTGCTTGCCCCAACTGCTCTATAGCTCGTTCTTATCATGTCTATATATAAACGTCACGAACCCTGACCTCAAAACTGTCACCCACAAAACATTCAGTGAGGGAAAAAAATACTACGTTAAGAATGAAACGCTTAAAGAGAATGAACTCAAAATTTGCATAGGGAAAGACGACTATAAACGACATTTAAATTAGAGTATACGTCATAAGTTATTTGTTAAGCCTTAAATATACACTGGCGGAAAGTGAAAAAAGAACACCAAGAAGGAGACGCCTGATACCAACGAAATTTATACAGCGTAATAACGGAATACAGAGGATAACGTGATCAAATCATTATGGCAAAATACAGCTGTATTTTCTAGTAAACTGAAAAATAACATTTCCATGTAACATGGTTAGTACGAGGTTGAACCGCCATGAACTGCGTCACACTGTGCAATTCTAGGATGGAGTCTGTCGTACAGATGATGGTGTAAGTTTGGGGTATTGAGTTCCAAGCATCCTCAACCTGGACGCGTAAATCGGGGATGGTCATGGAGACCGGATGCGTCGTTGTCCCATAAAATCCCACACGTGCTCAATGGGGTACAAATCCGGTGAACGTGCATGCCATGGAAGTTGTCTCACACCCTGAAGTGCATGTTGCGTTGCACGTGCCATGTGTGGGCGTGCGTTATCTTGCTGGAAAACACCACGATGGACCGACCTTACAAATGGCACAACAACGGGCTGAATGATGTTGTTGATGTAGGAGGTGCTGTTTAACGTACCCGGTACAAACACTAGTTGTGTACGGGAGTGATAGCTGATCGCTCCCCAAACCAGGAGACCAGGTGTAGGCCCTGTGTGTCGCTGGCGGATGCAAGAAGGGTGGAGACGCTCACCTGTGCGTCTGCGAACACGCATACGGCCATCGGAGACTCCCAAGCAGAATCTGCTTTCATCTCTGAACACGACAGATCGCCATTGCGTTCTCCAGTGCAGACGTTGGCGACACCACTGCAGCCGTTCCTGACGTTGGGCTAAAGTCAGAGGTACACATGCCACAGGCACACGTGCATGTAGTCCTGCATCCAGTAGACGGTTGCGGATTGTTCGCACAGTCACCTCAGGTGCAACGGCAGCTCGGATTTGCGTTGCAGTGGATGTTCTGCTGGACAACGCCGCTCTTCTTATGCGTCGATCGGTGCGCTCATCAGTCCGTCTGTGACTCCCGGTTCCACGTCTTCTCGTGTGGAAATGTTCCTCGGACCATCTATGCCACCATCGTACCACCACCGATACTTCTTGTCCAATTCGCTCCGCAATACGACGATACGACCACCCGGCCTCGGGGAGTCCGACTAGAGGACCTCGCTCAAAGTCCGATAACTGCTGAAATCGTACACGTCTTCCATGTCCAGGCATTGCAGCTTCTTCAGGGTCTTCGCACGTGTCCGTACGCCGACGACTGATTACATTCACTTCGCAGTACTCCTTAAATACCACCGACGATAATTTGCATATTATGCCGTGCTGTGGCGTAAGCGCTCACCGGTTGGTCCCGAAATTAACATCACACCTACGTAAACTTGACCCCATTAACATATGTAAATTTCATGATCGTCCGCCAATTCCTTCTTGGTGTTCTTTTTTCACTTTCCGCCAGTGTATATGCGACTGTGCGCCCGCGTGCTTGTAGAAGTCGTGGGCACTTTAATCAACTTTCTGGCTGCATTGATCATTATATTTCCATGTATATATCTATACTGATCAGTAAGTAACTTCCAGTAACTGTTGGTGTCGGATTTTAAATTTGTAAACGGCGTCTCTCAATATCATTACATTCTCCTGATTAGAGGACGTGTTTGGTATTGCAGTTCGAAGAGAAAGACATAGTGCGAGAGGACAAATCGAAGGAGAACAGACGATCTGCCTAGAAATTTGGTTTTACTCGAAGGTACGCGCAGTGATTAGGTTTCTTTGGCCACGGAAAACGCCAGCAGCGAGATCTATTGCCAATTGTAAGTATTATATGATCCGCAAGTCATGAGTGTTCAGAGTGTGTCAGGATGGTGTTCAAAATTCGCACGTGGCCGTAATTGACTTATCAGAAAATCATTTATGTTGAAGACCCACAGGTCTTCAACGTCAATAAAAGACAGTAATGCGGCGTTTGTAGAGGCTCTGGTGCAAGAAGACAGACTTTTCAACAGATAAATGTAAATACTTCTTCCTCTTCTGAGCGGCACATCGTTCAACTAAATTGCCGCTCGTGCGTTCCATTGAGACCATGATTCCAGTCGGGTCGTCATTTTCACTTGAATCTCTTCTCCAGCACTTTCCTTTTTTTATTCAAACTCAAGCACCAAACAACTCCCCATAGATTGTTTGGGGGTTTAACGACCACTGTGGGCAACTCAATGAACTGTAATAGATCGCCCGTCTCAATTTTAGAACCACTGATTCTAGGAAGAGGAGATTGCCAGTATCGTAAAAAAACACACCATCCATGCCTTACCCAGGGTTCCAGGCTAGAGACATTGTAACGTACCAGGAGATGTGACGTACCTGTCAGAAGGACGCACACGACATAAAGGCAGATAGGAATCAGAATAAAATGTCCGCGTAGCTCAATTGGTAGAGCAACTTATTCCGGAATGAGTGGACCCGGGTTCGAATCCTGGCGCGGATAAAAATGACGGAGGAATTCACTTCGTTATAATGGCGCCCGAACTATCCGGATGACCCGACCGTTCACAATCTCGCAAATGGTGTGATGTTATTTCCACACCGCAAGATAGGAAAAATAAGAGCAGCACTTCGAAAAAAAAAAAATAAAAAAAATAAAGGGGAGTGGATGTAACGTACCAGGAGATGTGACGTACCTGCCAGAAAGACGCACACGACATAAAGGCAGATAGGAATCAGAATAAAATGTCCGCGTAGCTCAATTGGTAGAGCAACTTATTCCGGAATGAGTGGACCCGGGTTCGAATCCTGGCGCGGATAAAAATGACGGAGAAATTCACTTCGTTATAACATCTCTGGCGAATGAGTAGAACCCAACGCTTCGTATCACTGGCCGTCTGCGCGGTTCTAGTCGGGAGAGTGTAATAACTTTGGGAGACAACGGTTTAGGTATGCCTAATTTTCTGACATAGGTCCTCTTAAGTTATTTCATGACCAGCCTGCTTATTCAATCAAATCCTTTATCTCGCATTAACTCCTTTTTCAAATATTTCCGCGATTTCTGTCGCAATTGAATATTCAGGTTTTCACACATTGTACGCCCAATAACATCATGACCTAAACATAGCCATTTTGTATTTCTTAGCAGCACGATGTAGGACACTAGGTTAGGGACAAAAGTTAGTTTCAGAGGCATACTGATAACCCCCGCATTGCGGGGTGCCTCACGTAAAAGAAGGACCTCTAACTTCAGGAAAAAGATTTTACAAAATTTTCTACTGGAGCTGCATATAAAGCTGGTTATTTTTAAAAGAACTGCAGTTTTGAAGGAAGAATTAAAAAGAAAAGGAATTTTGGATATTTTGTTCAATAAATAAGTAAAATATTTGGAAATTATTTTCCCGGTTTTAGTTTATAAAAATTGAATGACGGAAAACTTTTATTCCGTAAGACTTGAGGCCCCTTTGCACAGCCACAGCAACAGTTCCTATGCTACTGGTGTGAGAGAGAGAAACTTCATGTACAAATTTAAAGTAAATTTTCTCAAAACTCATTTTTCAAGGCTGTGCGAGCAATAGTATAAATTTTAGCTGGCCAGACTAAAAAAAGATGTCATGTTTTAAAATTTCGCTCTATATCTATTCAAGATATTATTTAGGTGTTTTTTGTCTGCTATACTAGCAATCATGCCCGTTCTCCGAACGGTGAATCTATAAAATCATTTTTTAACATAAAATTAAAGAAAGGGGAAAGTAATTAAGGGAAAGAAAAGTAATTTAAAATCCGTAACTGTTTTACGATTTGGAACAGCGTCGTGACGTCAATGCATAGGGTTTGACGTAAAACAGAGCATTCTTTGGCGTTCCTTAATTTTAAATTGAAATTTGAAATTTTTGAAGCATCTAAATGATTCTGACAAAATTATTTTCAAACATATCAGCATTTTGAAACAGTAAAGCTAAGCCACCCGTTTGAACTTTTTGGTTTTCAGACTTTTTTCTAGGTGTAGAAGTGGTAGAAAAATTCAAGCAGACAATGTTTCAAAGCGCTGTTTTTTTTTGTTCTTGTTTCGTGCATTTGCAGATATCCGGACTTTAAGACATACCAGCATGTCAATTTTCAGATCACTTGGTCATTTAGAAGTGGCCAAAAAATTCGCGAAAAATTCAAGCAGACAGTATTTATTCCAAAGCCGATTTTTTTTATTATTTTCGTACTTCTCTTGGTATACAGACCTAAAGACCTACATGCATACCAATTTTCAGATCTCTAAGTCATTTAGAAGTGGTCGAACAATTCGCGGACAAAAACACTCGCATTTTCCCTCTTTGCGTTTTATGTACGAGGCAAAAGCCTATATTTACATAGGTATTCACGTATGCCCGAGCAAAACGCCGAACTTTAAAAGCGTCGCTGCGTCATTAAGCATTGCGTTACTAACAGTTTGATTGTAGCCTGTCCTTTCACCCAATGAGAAAAGAGTGCTAAAAATAGCTGCGTCACCATGGCAGCAGGTCACGGCACTAGAACTTTCCTGTGTTGTAAACGCTGAAGGCAGAGTAATACGCTCGTTTCTTCTCTTTGGGCCTTTAAAAATGCTTAAACATCAGAAAATAACTTTTTCTTAAAAAAAAATTTGTAAAAGAGGGAAGATAGTTGTGCGTTTATGCTGTAAAAATTGCAATGCGTTTTGATTTATAGTTTGCCATATGTACATGTTCTAAAATGGATCCCATCGCGAAATACAGAATTTTGTGAAATTTAGAAATTTAATTTCTCGTAAACTAAATCGAAATTCAAAAAAGAACGACGAGGTGCAAAAATTCGGTCATAGCACTACATGCTTACAAAGTTTCGTGGTACTGTTGCTGTTAGTGTGTCCGGAACGCGATCTGATAGCACTTTTTGCTTACCTTAACTTTGAAAGACAATAGCTTCTGAAGTATCACTAGAATCGAAACACGGCTTATTTTAGCATGTTTTCCCAGCAATTCTCTACAAACGATATAAATTTCATATTTTTGTATTCAATACTTTTTGCGCTGCAAGCTAGAAAAGCGCGAGTGTCGCGAAATTTCTAAAACAGCGGAGGTAGCGGCAGTTTCCTTTTTTAGAATAGAGTGATACAGATCAATAGTTCCTATAACATATAACAAGAAAATGTAGAAGAAATATCAAAGCAATTAGTGGAATTTTTATACTAATGAATCTAACGTGTTATGTATTACAGTTGTATGCACATAACTTAAGGCTCTAATGAAGTCAAAGGTGTTCTTCGCGGGGAAGTGGAAACAGTCCTGTGTTGTTGTTGTTTTGTTATTATAGTCATGAGAAAAACTTTTCGCTATGTTCAAAACATAATAATAAAGTGTGTTTTTAAAATTCAAGAGTAAATAGTTGAAGTAGTCTTGATTTTTACGCAACAATTCTTATTTGTTACTTATTTATCTGTTTACTTATGAATGAAAATCCTCCAAATACGTGGCGTCAGTAAATAAATAAATGCATCACTCTTTCAGCGTTCCACAAACACATAACAACCGAAAAATTGTTTTCAGCCGCCGCCGGGGAATTTAATCCACGGATCTCTCGATATCTAGCCGAGCGCGTTAGCTTTACGCCACTGTGGCCAACAATCCACGGTTCAATGTGTATTTTTGAGTCAGCTTCTGACATCAAAAGTCCGTGGGATGGGCTCAGCTACAGAGACGTCTCCATCTGGTGGGCATTAAAGGCACTGGCTATATATATATATTATAGCAGTTAAACCCAGAGGGTGAGATCCAAGGAGAAAATCCTCCAAATACGTGGCGTCAGTAAATAAATAAATACGTCGCTCTTTCCACGTTCCACAAACAAATAGCAACCGAAAAAAAAATTTCAGCCGCCGCCGGGGTATTGAATCCACGGATCTCTTGATATCTAGCCGAGCGCGTTAGCTTTACGCCACGGTGGCCAACAATCCACGGTGCTATGTGTGGATTGTTGGCCACCGTGGCGTAAAGCTAACGCGCTCGGCTAGATATCAAGAGATCCGTGGATTCAATACCCCGGCGGCGGCTGAAATTTTTTTTTCGGTTGCTATTTGTTTGTGGAACGTGGAAAGAGCGACCTATTTATCTGTTTACTTATGTTCTGCATTTTTCGTATAAATCAGAAAAGGCAATTAGACCCAGCCACACCGATGTTTTGAGTTTTGTGTGTTACGTTCTGAGTCATTTTAAAGAGGCCGGGCTTAGTTCTCTAAAAGAATAAAATTTGTGTGATATGATTAACTTTGGTATAGATGTTTTGTAGTACTTAGTATTGCTCCAAAACTAAGGCAATTATTTTAATTACAACATGCGTAATAAAATGCAATAGTATTGATTTTGCAAAAATATCTGTAGGTTCCAAAGAATTTAGAATCATTAAAACGCCCATAAAACCTAGTTAATGTTATAGAATATAACATTTTCAGTAGTTGAAAGTTAGAAAAATACGCAAAATGGCCTTAACGATATTATTTGTGGGAAAGAGGGGCCTAAATTTTTCCGGTATGCCACTGGTTGGTTTGTAGTATACTCGCATACTGAAATCGAAGTAAGAAGTTTTATTTTTTTAACCGCACGTCCAAGTAATACCATTTTCTTCCATATATTTTGTACAGTTTTTGAGGGATGTTGAATATTATTTGTGTGTAAGAAATCGTCTAAGCTTTCGATAACATTCTCATGTATAGGCTATGTCGTTGGCATATTTTGACTGTGATTTGTATTTCTGTGAATTAGTGAGAAAAGTCATAGAATAAGCTGCCTGATGCACGATTTTCAGATAAAACCACTCTTTAATATTTAACAACGATGTTAAAAACACATTAAAAACATTAAAAAGCGATAAGATTTTTCGGTGACAGCGTCGGTCTCTTCATCAGGTCATACACACTGACACGCTCAGTGTGTATGACATGTCAGTAGATTTTGATTTGGCTGTGTATGACCTGATGAAGGAACCGACGTGGTCACCGAAAGACCTCGTCCCTTTTTAATCTTTTTAATGTGTTTTAGCATCATTTTTCAATACTAAAGAGAGGTTTTATCTGAAAAATCGTGTATCAGACGGCTTATTCTATAGCTTCACTTTCCCAGCACGAAAACTTCACGACTTAGTGAGAAAAACTTATTCTTTAAGCTGTCTTGTTACAACTTTGGCACGAAGTGTAGTTGCCAGCGAGTCTCTATCGAGATCGTCTTGTTTGTTCACAAGTGTTTCTTTCCAGAGTGCAGTAGTTGTGATTAGTCATTAGATTTTGATTTGGCTGTGTACGGAATTTCAGTAGAATCAAATAGAGACTTCTCCAAATGTTCACAGCTCCAGGTATTCATATGGAAGAGTGTGGGGATAGATGCACATAAAGGTTTATAGGAATACATAAAGCGTGTGTTATAAAAAAAATAGTGGTTGTGTATAGTGGTTGCTTTTATAACATCATTATCATCATCATTGCCAACCATTATCAATCCACTGCTGGACGAAGGTCTCGACAAGTTTCCTCCACAACGGTCTGTCTTGTGCCAGTCTCCTCCATGTCACTCCTGCATACTTTCGAATTTCATCCACCCATCTCCCATGTGGTCTTCTTCTGGGTCTTTTCCTGTCCCATGGAATCCAATCCAAAACTTCGGCTGTCCACCGATGGTCTCTCCTTCTGGCAGTATGTCCAGCCCATTGCCATTTCAGGGATTGAACTCTGATCATGATGTCTTCCACTCCTGTCATTTTTCGGATCCACGATTTCCTCTTCCTATCTCTCCTGGTTACACCAAGCATGCACCTCTTCATGCTCCTTTGAGTTGTCTGCAGCCTTTGTATGTCTCTTTTAGTTAAGGTCCACGTCTCTGCACCATACGTGAGCACTGGAAGGATGCATTGATCAAACACTTTTCTTTTAAGACATAATGGCATATTGCTCTTGAAAATTATGCTGTTTTTTCCAAAAGCTCTCCAGGCAAGTTTTGTACGCCGATTAATTTCTTCATCAATGTGACCCTCACTTCATATCTGCTGTCCAAGATAAACGTAAGTGTGTTATCTCCAGCTTTTCTCCATCAATAGATAAATCTTCGTTTCTTGAAAAAGCATTGAACATCACTTTTGTCTTCTGAAAGTTCATTTTTAATCCCACTTCTTTACTCTTGTCAGCAAGTTCCTGAATCATATTCTGCAGCTCTGATGGGGTACTTGCAAAAATGACTACGTCATCAGCAAAACGAAGGTGGGTTAGATAATCTCCATTAATCTTTATTCCCTTGTTTTCCCAGCTCAGCGACTGAAAGACACCCTCCAATGGCGCATTAAAGAGCTTCGGAGATATCGTGTCACCTTGTCTCACTCCCTTTCCAATTTTTATGTGTGTTGTATTCTCAAACAGCCGAATGTTGTATTCTCAAACATACGCTTATATAAATCATAAAGCGTGTGTTATAAAAGCAACCACTATGTATAGTTAAAGCCACAAATGTTATGAATACTTACAGAGAGAAAATATAACACTGGAAGAGACTTGTGAATTTGAAATATTTCATTGCTTTGTAGTACAAAACATATACCACAAAAGCAGCATGGCACTATGCATATGTCAAAGCCGCAAATTTTGTGAATCCATTTCAGAGAAAGTACAATACTGGAGGAAATTTGTAAAGTCGAAAAACAGTTTCATTGCTTTGTAGACCAAAACATGTGCTATAGAAACAAGATACCACTATGCCTATGTTACTGCCACAAATCTTGTGAACCCGTTCCAGATAAAATATAACACTGGAGGAAATTTGTAAAGTCGAAAAACAGTTTCATTGCTTTGTAGACTAAAACATGTGCTATAGAAACAAAATACCATTATGCCTATGTTAATGCCACAAATTTTGCGAACCCGTTCCAAAAAAAATATAACACTGGAGGAAATTTGTAAAGTCGTAAAATAATTTCATTTCTTTGAAATCTACAGAGAACATAAGCTCTGTTAGAACAGATACCTTTCTCAAACAGAGCCCTAACAGAGAAAGATCATTAGCATATCAGCTCAAATTTCTTTTGACTAACGCATTCGAAGATCATTAAGTTTTCAGAAATCTTGCTTCACTATAGCATAATGGCTTTTATGAGTAACGGAAACTTGAAAGAAATATCTAATTACAGTCTTTATTATTATTATTTTTGGTGTGTGTGTGGTGGGGGGGGGGGCTAACGCATTCGCCCGTCTCAAATTTGGGATCACTTGTGGCGTCATCGGGGTGGGAAATGTCAGGCTCACACTCTTGAAGTTAAAACCAATGATTACCATAACCCATCAACTATATGTAATGTCACCCTACGATAAAACTGAATCTCTACTGGGAAAATAAACTCATTTAAATATGATTTTATTTAGTGGAATTTAAAAAACATTTTCGAAATAAATTGTTAAAAAGCATTATCAAAAACGTAAGGAAAATTATATCCTCACCCTTCCCCAGAGCCAATATTTTCCAATGAAAGAAAACATTTTGTTCAATGTTCCAGGAACTCTCTCTTTTCGATGTGACCAAAAATCTGAACACGAACGAAAAACGTCTTTAATTCATTTTGCAGAACGTGAAACTCGAAGATGCCCTAGCAGTGTCTTTTACTTCAAATTGCTCTTATGTTTCGGAATGCTATAACCCATAACGACAGGTTATAGCCACAACACAAAAGGAAAGGAAGCGCTCGTCTCGAAAAGATGAAAGTTGTCACGGTTGATTCAAGGGTTTTTACGACCTCTGTAATGCGTTGAACTACTCTCTATCATTGCAATAGGTGGAGACGTCTTCGTAGAAACTTGAATATTTTATTTTGTGCTCTGTGATTTTCTAGATTGCAATCATAAGAAATTTACGAAGGAGTGAAAGTTGGCTGATTGTGTCGTGTGTTTCAGATGTAGTTGTGTGATTCCTTTTTGACTTCAAGTACGTCTTTGATGGTAATGATTTTCTCTTCCGCAGAAGAAGAATAACGTTGAAAAAAACACTATAAGCTCACGAACCACTTTTCCTTCATGTCAGATATTTCGAAAAACAGCGAACTATACCTTCGAAATAAAGAGTATTTTGTCGCACATTCTTCTTCTCAGCTTCACAGGAAACGCCAAAAAGAATGTGTAATATGGTTAAAACACTGATAAATGCATCACAATATATGCATCACAAAGTTTAGTACTTTTATACCCTCTAATAAAACATACGCACGTACGTTTGTATTGTTCTCCTCTTCATTAGACTTACAGCAGGAAAGTTGCGTAACACTATGGTGGCAAAGTGGTTTGAGGCGATGAGTCCAGGTTCGAGTTATGCTTTTGTTGTGTTTCTCAGATAGCACTAGCTTTGCTCCTATCCCGGAACCAGTCGCCCTAATGTTTATGACGAGTTCTATCTCTTTTATTGCTGTTGTTTGGGGGTTTTAACGACCATCGTGAGCAATGCGATGGGCTGTAAGTAGTCTTCCCGTCCTTAATTTAAGGTCACTTGTTCCACAGACGGAAGAGAGCCAGTGCCGTAAAAAAACACACCGTACATGACTCACCCTGATTTGAACGCGGACCCATCTCGGTCACAAGTCAACGCTTAGACCATCGCGCCTCGTGGCGGATATTATGAGTTACTCATACTTGCAGCTGAACAAAAAAAACAACTGTTTATGATGAGTTAGTTGCCCATGGTTGCTGTTGAATACCAAAAAGAAAACCAATTTATGATGAGTTACTGATGGTTGTCAATGAACACGAAAAAGAATGTGTTTATGTTGCATTGTTCACTGTTGTCGTTGAACAGAAGAAAGAACAAGAAAGATGACACCCAATTTTCTGGTGTAATGAGCACGTCTTTTGAATCCGTTCTGACCCGAATAAAATTAATCGAAGCCATTCAAAGTCAATGGAACCGGTATGGAAAATAGTGGTTTCTGATTTTTTCAATCGGTTTTTAATCCCGCAGATATTGTTGTAAACGGAATCGTAAACTTACGCCCTATGGTGGCAGACTTGTGCGCTAAGAAAAAAATGAAATTATATGAGAAACATTTCGCAGCGGAAATGCTCTCCAACAAACAAAGAAATTTTCAAATCGGACTCTTAGAAGCAGAGATATTGACAAAAAAAAATATATCCATCCACGCTCCCTGGTGAAGAAACCATGCAATATTTTAAGAAAATATTCCGAGTGGCATCGTTCCACAAACGAGTGGCATTGGTCCACAAACAAATTTTTTCAATCGAGAATTTAGATGCTCAGATTTTGTGGCAAATATATCAGAAGCAGAAATTAACACTTACGCCCCCTGGTGGCCAAACCTTTCTTTACCAAAGATTAAAAATTACATACAAAATATTTCCCATCGGGAGCTGTGTCCTCTGAAGAAAATATTTTGTAAATCGGAGTTTTAGAAGTAGTGACATCGGGAAAAAGGCAATTTACTTTTGCGCCCCCTAGCGTAAAATCTATACGTCACTTGAAAAAGGGACTATACCTAAAATACTCTTCGACATAAATGAAATCGAAAGGTAAAAGAATTTTCTCAGTCAGATGTTCAGAAGCAAATATATGGAATAAAATGTGTTTTTGAATTCGATATCATCTGTATTTACGCCCTCTAACGGCGAAATTGCACATCGTAAAAAAAAACGAAATACAGGATCATCATTCGCATGTTTCAAGCTTCCCAATGCAAAAAAAAAAATTCAAATCGGACTAATAGTTGCAGTGATATGGCGTCCACAGACGGACAGACGGAAAACCGATAACATAAGCACGATCTTCTTTTTACAAAGGACGTGCTAAAACTGCTTATGATGAATTAATTGCCCATGGTCGTCGTTGAACATGAAAAAGGAAAACTGCTCATAATGAGTTGCTCATGGTTTACGTTCAACACCCCCCCCCCCAAAAAAAAGAAAACGGTTTGTGATGAATTACTGATGGTTGTCACTGAACACCACAAAGAATGTTTTTATATTGAGTTGCTCACGGTTTTCGTTGAACACAAAGAAAAAGCTGTTTATGATGAGTTACTCATGGTTGTTGTTGAACACCAAAAGAAAAACTGCTTATGATGAATTACTGACGGTTGTCATTGAACAACAAAGAGAAGTTTATGTTCAGTTGCTTACGGTTGTCGTTGAAAGCGAAAAAGAAAAACCGCTTATGATAAGTTTTTTATGGTCGTCAGCGAACGCCAAAAAGGAAAATTGCTTATGATGAGTTATTCATAGTTGTCGTTGAACATCAAAAGGAAAAACTGCTGTATAAAAAGTGTAGAAGCACATTTGCCGTACTACGCTACTCAACAAATAAAATGCCACACCAGTAAGGAACGCACGAAATGAGATTATTGTCCCTGTGATCACGTGGTCTCCAGCCTGTCAATCGGTGATCGTCATCGTTGGGACAGAAGCAAGACTCGTCGCTGAATACGACATGATTAAAAAATTTGATGGCGAAGCTTATATATAAGTGCAAAAGGAGATTTATATATAAGTGCAAGAGAAGCTTATATATAAGTGTAAAAGAAACTTACATACACTAACGGAAAAAAAATTCCAACACCAAAAAGGGGTTGTGTTAGATAAACGACAGTTGGTAGGCGGTGAAAGTACATCTGTAAGATGACGTCTATGCAAATTTTGCGCTCGGCGCATACGTGTGGCGCTAGTAGCGCCCCTCGGAACATGCAAAGCAGGTTTGCTGTAAATACGTGCTGTAACGTTCGTGAGCGTTATTTATCGTTGAGATTCAACGTAGTGTGTTAATGTTAGTCAAGAACGCCATTAATACTGAGTCATCTGCTTGCTCTGTCCTGTTGCGGACTCTGCAAGGATAGATAGGCCTCTTTATTCACGTTCACCGTCGGTGAGCGCTGCGCTACCAATTTCCGTCAAAGAGCCGCAAATTCGGACACACCGACGGGTGGTGCGAACTGGGAAGGTCGCACACGATGGACCGTGTGTCTATTGAGGGACCCCTAGGAGATTGGTTCGCCACTCGAACTTTTTTTTTTTTTTTTGAGCCGAAGCCTTTTTATTACAAACACAATACATAGGTACACTCACACATTGACATTAAAGAAACTCTCGAATTGTTTAAACACAAGCACATTGGACGCACATTCAACGTCTTACATTTCTTCTTGGAATCGCAGTCCCATCTTTTCCCTTCGTCGCTTGTTCTTCAACCATAATCCGTCCTGGAACGGATTCGCTCGTGTTCTTTCTTCAGACTAGGACTATCTGGATCTGTACTGGAGTGGGCGGTGTCGAGCTTGAGGCGGAACTTCTCGTTTGCACTTCGACAGTTGGGGCAATTCGCTTCGTTTTTGCAGGTCTGCTGCCTGTGTCCCTCCTGGCCACATCGAGCACAGGATTCAGACGCTGCTTTGCACTTCTCACGGTGATGACCAAACCCGTTGCAATTGAAGCAACGGGTTTCCCGCAAGTATTCTTTGCAGGAGTAAATCTGCCAGCCGATGTTGACTTTCCCTTTTTTCACTAGAGTGCGAAAGTCCGCTGGTGCGAACTCAAACACCCAGTGTTTCTTCCCAGACTTCACTTTGATCGGGAAGAGTAATCTGCAACTGTCATGGTCCTGGATCTCATTCTGCATCGCGATCCCATCAACAATCTGTTGTTGATCGTCTGAGTCAATTCCGTACACTATCACTCTGGGAAGTCTCCTCGCTGGCTTTTTTAACACAAACGTCTCACTCAGTTGAGGGTTTTCCTCAAATGTGTTCTCAAGTGCCTTCACCCCTTCCGCCTTGGTGCATTCGATCAGAACCCCTCCGTTTGCCACTTTCTTCACACCTTTAATTCCAATGTCCATGCTCCATGGATCAATCGTTTCTTTTGCCATGACCTTCACCTCCTCTGACGTTTTGCCCGCGATCTTCGGATTGAGGATCACTGGGTGTGTCGGCTTAACTTTCTTCGGTGCTGCGGGAGCTTGCCTTCTCTCGGCAACCTTAGCATAGGTCGGCTTCTCATCGACGGGCGCACTCCGTTCTCTTTCCAATAGTTGCCTTTTGAGGTTTTCCAGTTGCAGCGACTGTTTTGTTACGAAGCTGAGCATCTGGTCTAGAACGGGTCGTAACAACCCTCTCACGTTGGGTGAGATTCTAGCAGTCGGGCTGTCCATCAGCGTGTTAAGCTCGTGGAACAGCCCCAGAAATTCCTCCGTGCCTGTACTCTCACGGTTCTTTGGGTCTCTATCCCCCGGAGAATGGGTCTGAAGACCCGAGCAGGATGGTGTCTGCTCAGTGTGCTCTCCACTTGAACCACTCATACTGAGTGGTAGGACCGGCCCGACGACAACGGGGCAGAGCTCGGATCGAGCGGAGCAAGTAGCTCTAAAAGAGCTCTCGTTGTCTAACGAGCTTTGTGGGCGCAGGCGCGCTTTGCACGCGAACCTTCTCGTGCCTCTTGCACTAGCTTCTTTCAACACTATCAAAGCACTATCGATTATCGCCTGCTTGCTCCCCGGGGATTCTCCGATCCGCCGGTCAAGAACGCCTTTAAAAAGACGAAGAAGCCATTATCAACAGCTCGCGGAGTTTGAACGAGGTCGTGTAATAGGGCTACGAGAAGGTGGATTTTCGTTCCGCAATATTGCAGAACGACTTGGCAGGAATGTAGCCACGGTGCGTGATTGTTGGCAGCGGTGGTCAAGGGAAGGTACTGCCTCAAGAAGACCGGGTTCCGGCCGGCCACGTGGCACTACTGAGAGGGAAGACCGCCGTGTACGGCGTATGGCCGTGGCGCATCGTACCGCGTCTGCGGCAGCAATTCGACTGCAGTTGCCACCACAGTGACACAACGAACTGTTACAAATCGGTTACTTGAAGGACAGCTCCGAGCCAGACGCCCTGTAGCGTGCATTCCACTTACTCCAAACCACTGCCGTTTGCGACGTCAGTGGTGTCAAGCTAGAGCTCATTGGAGGACGGAGTGGAGATCTGTTGTGTTTTCTGATGAAAGCCGGTTCTGCCTGGGTGCCAGTGATGGCCGTGTGTTGGTTACAAGGAGGCCAGGTGAGCGCCTGCAACCAACCTGTCTGCGGCAGAGACACACTGAACCTACACCTGGAGTTATGCTATGGGGAGCAATTTCCTATGACAGCAGGAGCACTCTCGTGGTTATCCCACGCAACCTGACGGCACAGTTGTACGTCGGTCTGGTGATTCAACCTGTTGTGCTGCCATTCATGAACAGCATTCCAGGGGATATTTTCCAACAGGATAACGCTCGCCTGCATACCGCTGTTGTAACCCAACATGCTCTACAGAGTGTCGACATGTTGCCGTGGCCTGGTTGATCACCAGATCGTTCACCAATCGAGCACGTATGGGACATCATTGGACGACAACTCCAGCGTCGCCCTTAACCAGCATTAACCTTCCCTGTATTGACCGACGAAGTGCAACAGGCATGGAACTCCATCCCACAAACTGACATCCAGCACCTGTACGACACAATGCATGAACGTTTGCGTGCTTACATTTAACATTCTGGCAGTTACACCGGTTATTGATGTACCAGCATTTCACATTTAAAATGGCTCTTCTCGCGCTTACATTAAGCTGTGATCTTGAAACTTTAATCGATTAAATATGTTACCTATACAAATGTTTTGCCGCTATTTCATTCCTGTACAACTATTTTTTCGCGGTGTTGGCATTTTTTCTCCGTCAGTGCATAAGTGTGTGATGTAAGGTCAGGTGATGCGTAACATCACAGCCTCTCCTTGACAAATGTCAACCCCGCCTTCTCGTGGTGCATCCTGTTCCCACTAAAGGGGCTCTGACGACCGCCAATATCGGTATAACTATACCATCGGGATTAGAGGAAATGCTATCCCACACTCACCAACCAGCTTGGCCAGCGTAGTGAGTTATGGCCAAACCCCTCCAAAATGACTCCACTACTTAAATATTGGCCCTCAGTCTCCGGCAGCTGGAATTTACTTGGCCAAGGCAGCGGCCAGTGCGACATGAAGGCAGAGGGTGCTAAGAATCCCCGGAGGACCGGACTAGTCTGCGATCTGATGCTGACCTTAGCTGCGTATAATGGACGCTCCATATCTTCTGATTCAAGGCTTCTTGAATTGGAAGAGGAACTACAAAGGATCAAGTGGGACATCGTCGGGCTAAATGAGGTAAGGAGAAAAGGAGAAAATCTCATTGAACTGAAAAGAAGACATCTCTTCTACTATCGTGGGACAGATACTGACAGAACTAGTGGTGTTGGATTTATAATAAACAAGAAACTGAAGGATAAAGTTGTAGAAGTTGAAAGTTCCTCTGACAAAGCTGCACGACTCGTTATCCAACTCTCGAGCAGATACAAGACTCAGATTATTAAAAGTTATGCACCCACCATAAGTCATCCTGAAGAAGAAATTGAAGAATTTTATGAGGAAATTCGCCATCTAAATAATAAAGGTAAGCAGCACTTGAAGATAATTATGGGAGATTTCAATGCAAAAATAGGGCAACGGCAACAGAATGAAACTTCAGTACGTAAATTCGGTCACGGCAACAGAAACCAGCGTGGAAATACTCTCGTAGAGTTTGCAGAAGCAGAAGGGTTTTCACCTTGAACTCCTTTTTCAAGAAAAAGACGCACAGGAAATGGACATGGAGACATCCAAATGGGACGACAAGTGAAATTGATTTTATTATGTGTAACAAAAAATTCGTCATAGAACACTGCAGTGTGCTAAACAAGTTAAACACAGGTAGTGACCATAGATTGGTGAGATATAAGATGTACCTCAACACTAAACTCGAACGTGGCAAGCACATAAGACAAACAAAATGTATGGACATAACCAACTTTAAAAAACACCATAATACTTTCAAGTTGGAACTGAAGAACAGATTCTCTGCTTTAGAAGGCCTAACATCGGAAGAAGTGGATATTTCTGAAGTTAACAGAAAAGTAACCAAAGCTCTTATGGAAACAGCAACAAAATTAGCTGGGTCTAAGAACAAGTTGCATGTAAACAAATTATCAGGAAAAACCAAAATGTTGATGCAAAAAAGAAGAGATATGAGGACAACTAAAGAAGATGGGACTTCCAAAGTGGAATACATAGAGCTATGCAAGACAGTACGAAAAAGTATCACTGAAGACATAAGGAAATTAAACTGTGAACTAGTGAGGAAAGCAATTGAAAACAACCAAAGCCTAAAGATAGCAAAGGGACATCTCAGTAAGGGAAGAAAACAGATTATGGCACTGAGAAAAGAAGATGGTTCTGTAACAAGAAATAGAGGCAAAATTTTGACAAGAGTGAAAGATTTCTACTCCAAGTTATATGAAAGGGATGATGCATGTACTCCAGACATCATGGAAAGGTACCAATACCAGAGTTCTTCCAGTCCTCCCAGAAGAAGTTGCAAATGCTATCAAGAACATGAAGCGGGGAAAAGCTCCAGGAGAAGATGGAATTACTGTAGACATCATACAAGAAGCAAGTGGAGAAAGCGAAGCAGTGCTCGCCCAAATTTTCATTCGATGCCTTAATGAAGGGAAGATTCCTGAGGATTGGAACAACGCTATAATGATCCTGTTACATAGAAAAGGTGACATTGAGGATCTCGGGAACTACAGACCTATCAGCCTCCTCTCAGTGGTTTATAAAATCTTCACTAAAGTTTTTTCACACCGTTTGAATGTAACACTGGATATGGCTCAACCGAGAGAACAAGCTGGACTCAGGAGTGGCTACAGCACAATAAATCATATCCGCGTACTGAGAGAACTAATTGAAAGAGCGAGGGAATATGAACTTCCATTGTGCATGGCTTTTATCGATTATGAAAAAGCCTTTAATTCGGTGAAACCATCAGCAGTTACAATGGCTCTGAAATCCTGCGGTATTGAAGATGCATACATTAATATTATTAATAACAATTATGAAAATGCAAGCGCAAAGATTCGGCTGTTTAAAATACAACACACATTAAAATTAGAAAGGGAGTGAGACAGGGTGACACCATATCTCCGAAGCTCTTTAACGCCACATTGGAAAATGTCTTTAAATCACTGAACTGGGAAAACAAAGGGATAAAGGTTAATGGAGATTATCTAACCCACCTTCGTTTTGCTGATGACATAGTCATTTTTGCAACTACCCCATCAGAGCTGCAGAGTATGATCCAAGAACTTGCTGCCAAGAGTAAAGAAGTGGGATTAAAAATGAACTTTCAGAAGACAAAAGTGATGTTCAATGCTTTTACAAGAAATGAAGATTTATCGATTGATGGAGAAAAACTGGAGATAACAGACATGTACCTTTATCTTGGACAGCAAATATCAAGTGAGGGTCACATTGATGAAGAAGTTAATCGGCGCACAAAACTTGCCTGGAGAGCTTTTGGATGAAGCAGCGTAATTTTCAAGAACTATAAGCCATTATGTCTTAAAAGAAAAGTGTTTGATCAATGCATCCTTTCAGTGCTTACGTATGGTGCAGAGACGTGGACCTTAACTAAGAGAGACATACAAAGGAT
Organism: Macrothele yani; assembly: GCA_039090855.1. NCBI lineage: Eukaryota > Metazoa > Arthropoda > Arachnida > Araneae > Macrothelidae > Macrothele > Macrothele yani. The sequence continues at coordinate 33,281,346 of CM077025.1, forward strand.
GCAGACAACTCAAAAAAGCATGGAGAGGTGCATGCTTGGTGTAACCAGGAGAGATAAGAAGAGGAACTCGTGGATCCGAAAAATGACAAGAGTGGAAGACATCATGATCAGAGTTAAATCCCTGAAATGGCAATGGGCTGGGCATACTGCCAGAAGGACAGACCATCGATGGACAGCCGAAATTTTAGACCGAAATTTTAGATTGGATTCTAAGGGACAGGAAAAGACCCAGAAGAAGACCACATAGGAGATGGGTGGATGAAATTCGAAAGTATGCGGGAGTGACATGGAGGAGACTGGCACAAGACAGACCGTTGTGGAGGAATCTTAGGGAGACCTTCGTCCAGCAGTGGATTGATAATGGTTGACAATGATGATGATGATCATATAAGTGTATCAAGTATTTATTAATACCACATGTATTAATAAATACTTAATACACTTCCATTCCTCCCGCCATGTACTGTATATCTGGCACGGCTCCACTGCAGCCTTACGCTATCATGTGCTGTGGTAAGTGGAAGTTATCGCAAAGGCTAGTGAAAGCGCAAACCTCTCTCAACTAAACTGCGATTTAGAGTCCGTGTTGATAAGGCGATGTCTATATCTTCCTGTACACCTCTCCGAATGTCGTCCGTCGTAACTCTGCGGTTTCCGTCGAATGCATCGATCATGGCGTTCGGACATTATCCTAGATAGATGCACTAGTCCCACTCCGGTGAAAAAGGTTATCTTCCGCCAACCATTGTTGTCCCATTCGGCCGCTAGTTGTTATATACGGATAGATTTTCGTCGAAATGCGAATCATGGACTAACCAGCTATTCGTAATTTTGTGATGAAGCCTCTGGTAAAAGTGTCTATGTGATGGTAGGCTTCCAGATGACGTCGCCTAGGCATTCTTACTTCTTACACGTGCTTTAACTACCGAGATCACTCTGGTGCAGTTGTCAGCACGCCCAGGTGAGGACCACCAAACTTAGATACACCGAACTGTTTTGCTCTTTTATGTCTTTCACCTATCACGTGTTTGGATTTTCATCTGCAATCATGTTCATAACCCAAATCTTGACACCTCTTCACCGATTTGCATTGATCAGCGCCTCAGACCACTCAGCCACAGAGCGGCTATGAGCCTCCATAACACGGCCACGAAAACGTGAGGATATACAGTGCTTCGTGTCCAAGACTGATGCCACAAAATGTTCAGCAACTTTGTGGGTCAGAAACAACACAAAATCTGAAAAGTATTGTAATGACAGTAACGTAAGGAGATTTATTCTATTGGTGTTCTCTAAACGGAGTTGAAGATTCAAGTTTCTTCTTTCCTTGGGCTTATTTACGATTATGAATGGTTAATATGCTTCAAGGTACTCATGAACACAAATGCGTTGCATTTCACTAGTAAGTTTATCATTCTTTGAAGAGTTAGCAAACGCTGCATGCCAACGAAATATTCTTTTCTAAAGAACTGATCTCCTACACCGAGCTGTTTGAAACTGTGCAGAAAAGAGTTATAAATTTTTCAGTGACGATGTTGAGTTGCAGCAGCCTTTAACCTTGTAGCACAATAAGGTTTCGAAATTTTCCAGAACATTTTGAAATTTCCATGCTGTTCTAAATGAAATCATTCTGTAAATTTTCAGCAGTTTGGAGTCACTTTCATCAAAATGTTCACTACTTGTGATGGTAAAGGCTTGACTGAATATCTGCAGGATTCAATTCCTATTCCTCCCTGATGCTTAACTTTACAGCCAGAACATCTTCGATTTCCTGAAGACCCGCCCAGAAAGCAATTTTATAGTATTTTCAAGTTTTCTCTATCTACGTCCTTAAATCCAGCCAAGTTTGAGTCCAGAACTTTCGTTGCTATGCAACTTTCCTCACAGTAGTAACTAAATCCCAGGCTGCACGCTGTCCCATGAGGTAATGCAACAATAGTTAATTTCATTGTTCATCATCATCATTGTCAACCATTATCAATCCACTGCTGGACGAAGGTCTCCCCAAGTTTCCTCCACAACGGTCTGTCTTGTGCCAGTCTCCTCCATGTCACTCCCGCATATTTACGAATTTCATCCACCCATCTCCCATGTGGTCTTTTTCTGGGTCTTTTCCTGTCCCTTGGAATCCAATCTAAAATCTCGGCTGTCCATCTATGGTCTGTCCTTCTGGCAGTATGTCCAGCCCATTGCCATTTCAGGGATTTAACTCTGATCATGATGTCTTCCACTCGTCATTTTTCGGATCCACGAGTTCCTCTTCTTATCTCTCCTGGTTATACCAAGCATGCACCTCTCCATGCTGCTTTGAGTTGTCTGCAGCCTTTGTATGTCTCTTTTAGTTAAGGTCCACGTCTCTGCACCATACGTAAGCACTGGAAGGATGCATTGATCAAACACTTTTCTTTTAAGACATAATGGCATATTGCTCTTGAAAATTATGCTGTTTCTTCCAAAAGCTCTCCAGGCAAGTTTTGTACGCCGATTAATTTCTTCATCAATGTGACCTCACTTGATATCTGCTGTCCAAGATAAACGTACGTATCTGTTATCTCCAGTTTTTCTCCATGAATCGATAAATCTTCATTTCTTGTAAAAGCATTGAACATCACTTTTGTCTTCTGAAAGTTCATTTTTAATCCCACTTCTTTACTCTTGTCAGCAAGTTCCTGGATCATACTCTGCAGCTCTGATGGGGTAGTTGCAAAAATGACTACGTCATCAGCAAAACGAAGGTGGGTTAGATAATCTCCATTAATCTTTATCCCTTTGTTTTCCCAGTTCAGTGATTGAAAGACATTTTCCAATGTGGCATTAAAGAGCTTCGGAGATATGGTGTCACCTTGTCTCACTCCCTTTCCAATTTTTATGTGTGTTGTATTTTCAAACAGCCGAATCTTTGCACTTGCATTTTCATAGATGTTATTAATAATATTAATGTATGCATCTTCAATACCGCAGGATTTCAGAGCCGTGGTAACTGCTGATGGTTTCACCGAATCAAAGGCTTTTTCATAATCGATAAAAGCCATGCACAATGGAAGTTCATATTCCCTCGCTCTTTCAATTAGTTCTCTCAGTACGTGGATATGATCTATTGTGCTGTAGCCACTCCTGAATCCAGCTTGTTCTCTCGGTTGAGCCATGTCCAGTGTTACCTTCAAGCGGTGTGAAAGAACTTTAGTGAAGATTTTATAAACCACTGATAGGAGGCTGATAGGTCTGTAGTTCCTGAGATCCTCAATGTCACCTTTTTTATGTAGCAGGATCATTGTAGCATTGTTCCAATCCTCAGGAATCTTCCCTTCATTAAGGCATCGAGTAAAAATTTGGGCGAGTACTGTTTCAATTTCTCCACTTGCTTCTTGTATGATGTCTATAGTAATTCCATCTTCTCCTGGAGCTTTCCCCCGCTTCATGTTCTTGATTGCATGAGCAACTTCTGCTGGGAGGACTGGAAGAACTCTGGTACCTTTCATGATGTCTGGAGTGCATATATCATCCCTTTCATATAGTTTGGAGTAGAAATCTTTCACTCTTGTCAAAATTTCGCCTCTATTTCTTGTTATAGAACCATCTTCTTTTCTCAGAGCCATAATCTGTTTTCTTCCCTTACTGAGATGTCCCTTTGCTATCTTTGGGCTTTGGTTGTTTTCAATTGCTTTCCTCACTAGCTCACAGTTGAATTTCCTTACGTCTTCAGTGATACGTTTTCGTGCTGTCTTGCATAGCTCTATATATTCCACTTTGGAAGTCACATCTTCTTTAGTTGTCCTCATCTCTCTTCTTTTTTGCATCAACATTTTGGTTTTTCCTGATAATTTGTTTACATGCAACTTGTTCTTAGACCCAGCTAATTTTGTTGCTGTTTCCATAAGAGCTTTGGTTACTTTTCTGTTAACTTCAGAAATATCCACTTCTTCCGATGTTAGGCCTTCTAAAGCAGAGAATCTGTTCTTCAGTTCCAACTTGAAAGTATTATGGTGTTTTTTAAGGTTGGTTATGTCAATACATTTTGTTTGTCTTATAAGCTTGCCACGTTCCAGTTTAGTGTTGAGGTGCATCTTACATCTCACCAATCTATGGTCACTACCTGTGTTGAACTTGTTCAGCACACTGCAGTCTTCGATGACGAATTTTTTGTTACACATAATAAAATCAATTTCACTTGTCGTCCCAATTGGATGTCTCCATGTCCATTTCCTGTGTGGCTTTTTCTTGAAAAAGGAGTTAATGATGAAAAACCCTTCTGCCTCTGCAAACTCAACGAGAGTATTTCCACGCTGGTTTCTGTTGCCGTGACCGAATTTACCTACTGAACTTTCATTCTGTTGCCGTTGCCCTATTTTTGCATTGAAATCTCCCATAATTATCTTTAAGTGCTGCTTACCTTTATTATTTAGATGACGAATTTCCTCATAAAATTCTTCAATTTCTTCTTCAGGATGACTTGTGGTGGGTGCATAAGTTTGAATAATCTGAGCCTGGTATCTTCTCGATAGTTGGATAACGAGTCGTGCAGCTCTGTCAGAGGAACTTTCAACTTCTACCACTTTATCCTTCAGTTTCTTGTTTATTATAAATCCAACACCACTAGTTCTGCCAGTATCTGTCCCACGATAATAGAAGAGATGTCCACTTTTCAGTTCAATGAGATCTTCTCCTTTTCTCCTTACCTCACTCAGCCCGACGATGTCCCACTTGATCCTTTGTAGTTCCTCTTCCAATTCAAGAAGCCTTGAATCAGAAGATAGGGAGCGTCCGTTGTACGTTGCCAAGGTCAGCATCAAATGGCAGCCTAGTCCGGTCCTCCGGGGATTCTTAGCACCCTCTGCCTTCATGTCGCACTGGCCGCTGCCTTGGCCAGGTACATTCCAGCTGCCGGAGACTGAGGGCCAAGATTTAAGTTGTAGAGTCATTTTGGAGGTGTTTGGCCATAACTCACCACGCTGGCCAAGCGGGTTGGTGAGTGTGGGATAGCATTTCCTCTGATCCCGATGGTATAGTTATACCGCTATTTGCGGTCGTCAGAGCCCCTTTAGTGGGAACAGGATGCACCACGAGAAGGCGGGGTTGACATTTGTCAAGGAGAGGCTGTGATATTACGCATCACCTGACCTTACATCCCCGCATCACCTGACCTTACATCCCCGCATCACCTGACCTTGTTACTCAACAATATATTTTAGTAAACCATTCATCATCATCATCATCATTGTTAACCATTATCAATCAACTGCTGGACGAAGGTCTCCCCAAGTTTCCTCCACAACGGTCTGTCTTGTGCCAGTCTCTTCCATGTCACTCCCGCATACTTTCGAATTTCCTCCACCCATCTTCCATGTAATCTTCTTCTGGGTCTTTTCCTCTCCCTCAGAATCCAATCCAAAATTTCGGTCTAAAATTTCGGCTGTCCATCGATGGTCTGTCCTTCTGGCAGTATGCCCAGCCCATTGCCATTTCAGGGATTTAACTCTGATCATGATGTCTTCCACTCTTGTCATTTTTCGGATCCACGAGTTCCTCTTCTTATCTCCCCTGGTTACACTAAGCATGTATCTCTCCATGCTGCTTTGAGTTGTCTGCAGCCTTTGTATGTCTCTTTTAGTTAAGGTCCACGTCTCTGCACCATACGTAAGCACTGAAAGGATGCATTGATCAAACACTTTTCTTTTAAGACATAAGGGCATACTGCTCTTGAAAATTATGCTGTTTCTTCCAAAAGCTCTCCAGGCAAGTTTTGTACGCCGATTAATTTCTTCATCAATGTGACCCTCACTTGATATCTGCTGTCCAAGGTAAACGTACGTGTCTGTTATCTCCAGCTTTTCTCCATCAATCGATAAATCTTCATTTCGGGTAAAAGCATTGAACAACACTTTTGTCTTCTGAAAGTTCATTTTTATACACACTTCTTTACTCTTGTCAGCAAGTTCTTGGATCATACTCTGCAGCTCTGATGGGGTAGTTGCAAAAATGACTATGTCATCAGCAAAACGAATGAGGGTTAGATAATCTCCATTAATCTTTATCCCTTTGTTTTCCCAGTTCAGTGATTGAAAGACATTTTCCAATGTGGCGTTAAAAAGCTTCGGTGATATGGTGTCACCTTGTCTCACTCCCTTTCCAATTTTTATGTGTGTTGCATTTTAAACAGCCGAATCTTTGCACTTGCATTTTCATAGATGTTATTAATAATATTAATGTATGCATCTTCAATACAGCAGGATTTCAGAGCCATTGTAACTGCTGATGGTTTCACCGAATCAAAGGCTTTTTCATAATCGATAAAAGCCATGTACAATGGAAGTTCATATTCCCTCGCTCTTTCAATTAGTTCTCTCAGTACGTGGATATGATTTATTGTGCTGTAGCCACTCCTGAATCCAGTGTTACATTCAAACGGTGTGAAAGAACTTTAGTGAAGATTTTATAAACCACTGATAGGAGGCTGATAGGTCTGTAGTTCCTGACATCCTCAATGTCACCTTTTTTATGTAGCAGGATCATTGTAGCGTTGTTCCAATTCTCAAGAATCTTCCCTTCATTAAGGCATCGAGTGAAAATTTGGGCGAGTACTGTTTCGATTTCTCCACTTGCTTCATGTATGATGTCTACAGTAATTCCATCTTCTCCTGGAGCTTTTCCCCGCTTCATGTTCTTGATTGCATGTGCAATTTCTGCTGGGAGGACTGGAAGAACTCTGGTACTGGTACCATATTAGATGTTTGGAGTACATGCATTATCTCATTCATATAACTTGGAGTAGAAATCTTTCACTCTTGTCAAAATTTCGCCTCTATTTTTGGTTACAGAACCATCTTCTTTTCTCAGTGCCATAATCTGTTTTCTTCCCTTACTGAGATGTCCCTTTGCTATCTTTAGGCTTTGGTTGTTTTCAATTGCTTTCCTTACTAGTTCACAGTTGAATTTCCTTACGTCTTCAGTGATATTTTTTCGTACTGTCTTGCATAGCTCCATATATTCCACTTTGGAAGTCCCATCTTCTTTAGTTGTCCTTATCTCTCTTCTCTTTTGCATCAACATTTCGGTTTTTCCTGATAATTTGTTCACATGCAACTTGTTCTTAGACCCAGCTAATTTTGTTGCTGTTTCCATAAGAGCTTTGGTTACTTTTCTGTTAACTTCAGAAATATCCATTTCTTCCGATGTTAGGCCTTCTAAAGCAGAGAATCTGTTCTTCAGTTCCAACGTGAAGGTATTATGGTGTTTTTTAAGGTTGGTTATGTCAATACATTTTGTTTGTCTTATGAGCTTGCCACGTTCGAGTTTAGTGTTGAGGTGCATCTTACATCTCACCAATATATGGTCACTACCTGTGTTGAACTTGTTTAGCACACTGCAGTCTTCTATGAAGAATTTTTTGTTACACATAATAAAATCAATTTCACTTGTCGTCCCATTTGAATGTCTCCATGTCCATTTCCTGTGTGGCTTTTTCTTGAAAACGGAGTTCAAGATGAAGAACCCTTCTGCTTCTGCAAACTCAACGAGAGTATTTCCACGCTGGTTTCTGTTGCCGTGACCGAACGTACCTACTGAAGTTTCATTCTGTTGCCGTTGCCCTATTTTTGCATTGAAATCTCCCATAATTATCTTCAAGTGCTGCTTATCTTTATTATTTAGATGACGAATTTCCTCATAAAATTCTTCAATTTCTTCTTTAGGATGACTTGTGGTGGGTGCATAAGTTTGAATAATCTGAGTCTGGTATCTTCTCGAGAGTTGGATAACGAGTCGTGCAGCTCTGTCAGAGGAACTTTCAACTTCTACAACTTTATCCTTCAGTTTCTTGTTTATTATAAATCCAACACCACTAGTTCTGCCAGTATCTGTCCCACGATAGTAGAAGAGATGTCCACTTTTCAGTTCAATGAGACCTTCTCATTTTCTCCTTACCTCACTTAGCCCGACGATGTCCCACTTGATCCTTTGTAGTTCCTCTTCCAATTCAAGAAGCCTTGAATCAGAAGATAGGGAGCGTCCACTATACGTAGCCAAGGTCAGCATCAGATGGCAGCCTAGTCCGGTCCTCCGGGGATTCTTAGCACCCTCTGCCTTCATGTCGCACTGGCCGCTGCCTTGGCCAGGTACATTCCAGCTGCCGGAGACTGAGGGCCAAGATTTAAGTTGTGGAGTAATTTTGGAGGGGTTTGGCCATCACTCACCACGCTGGCCAAGCGGGTTGGTGAGTGTGGGATAGCATTTCCTCTAATCCTGATGGTATAGTTTTACCTCTATTGGCGGGCGTCAGAACCCCTTTAGTGAGAAGAGGATGCACCACGAGAAGGCGATGTTGACATTTGTCAAGGAGAGGTTGTGATGTTACGCATCACCTAACCTTACATCCCCTTAACGATATATATTAACAATAATAAAATAAATATTGTTTCTGAAGAGCTAAACAGTCTTTATTTCAGAAAATAAAAACTAATGAAAAGAAATGTTAGAACTAAGAGATTTATCAAAAGAAATTGGATTAGAAATCAAAATCTATAAAACAAAAATAATGTCAAACCAACGTAACAATAATTAAGGACAAGAAAATATTAGATTAAATGATAAAGAAATATAATTTGTTTAAGAATACATATACATAGGAAAACCAATTACAACAAAGAAACGGGGAATTATGGAAGAAATTGATAGAAGAATAAAAATGTGGTTTACAGCTTTTGGGAAGTTAAAGAAGATTCTATGTTTCAAAATAAACCCGGAAAACATAGCAAAACTTTCCAATCAATGAATAATACCCATTATGACATATAGCGCTGAAACCTGGACTATCAAGAAAAATATCTTAGGCAAATAGCAAAAAAGAAAAGGAAAATGGAAAGATCCATACTAAATATAAAATTTCAAGATTTAGTTAGGAATACAGATATGAGATCCAGAACAAAATGTTTTGACATGGGTGAAAAGATACTCAATTTAAAATGGAAATGGGCTGGCCATATAGCAAGAATGGAAAGTAATAGATGAAATAAAATAACATCAGGGTGGAGACCATATAAAGGAAATAGAGGAGTAGGAAGACCAGAGGGAATATGGATGGATGATATCAACAAAACTATAGGAAACCTGAGGAATAGACAAGCCCAAGACAGGAACATTTGGAAATAGATGTGGGAAACCTATGGCCTCAATCGGCTATAGAAAGATTTGGAAAAAGATGAAACAGTCGAAATTCTTATCATTTTCGCCGCCATGGTTTAGTAAATATTTACTTTTGCGATTGACATATATTCTTTCATTGGTTTTAAGACAATAACATTCATTGCTCCATCTAAGTACCGCCCATTGTCAAGAATTAGTTAACCATATTGTTTGTTGTTATGATTTAATTCCATTTAATATGTACCGGACTGTGGCTTGGTGTAGTTTTGTATGTGACTGACGCTAATAAATGCGATGTATTGTACATAAATAAATGTATACTCTCGAATCACTTGTTTTATTACTATAATAAACACCCAGATCCTTGTCTCTCTGGAACGCTTGACGTCACAGCAACGCCTGCATTGTTGCGTCATCTCTTATCGAACATTTCGTGTGTGTTCTCGCGATGTCACAGCACGCGATCACATTGAGATGTCAGTGATCGCGTGCTAATTTAAAAACATTGGATTATCAATGACTCGAGTTCTATTTATCCGATCTACAAAATTAGAATTAAAATCTTAATATGACGGAAAGTTGAGTTTGCATATTAATTTAATTGAGCGCTATTCGAATATTAATTTGCACGCTTTAATTATGTTTTACTTTTTTTAATTTAAATAACTTTCCGAGCTTAGTACTGATTATATTGTACATTTTGCAGAGCATCGAAAAAAGCATCGGTATGAAGTTTCAAACTAAACTTTGAATATGACAGTTTTAAACAAACCGTGAGAAGAATAACATGCGTGCCGGCGAAAAAAGTAATTCACACAAAAAATCAAAGCAAAAGTTATTAAGGAAAATTTTACACGAAAACAACTGGACTACAAGGAAAATTGTTAAACAACAACAAATATTGCGCACAGAATGTTTATTTATCGCGAGGTCTTTTGAAAAACGGAAATAAATAGCATATAGTTTTCAGTTCTTACATGAATTAGTTTTTACTATATAGATTTTAACTATATTTCCTCACAATAAAGGCGGCATCTATTTGATTCATTTTCAGTCTGTTTCAATTAAGAATTTCACCGTCTTAGAAAGGGGAACATCCCCTATATATATATATTTGTTTAAAGTGTAAAAACAACCGTCCTAGGACGGGCTATAGTCTAGTTAAAAATAGTTTTATTAAAAAAATTTGGCATGCGAAAGATTCATGGCATAAATTATCTACGAAAAGTACGCGTACCAGGTACTCCCTCACGACTTTTTTTCCATACCGCATTCATACAGAGAGGTGTGACTTTATTTGACTTCTCGTGAATGGTATCGATGAACACCGTAATGTTAAACTTTCTCCATATTTCTTTAACACTGAGTTTGCCATCTATATTGGATGGCTTGACAACCCTTTAGAAAAATTAAACGGATAACAGGCTTTAAAAATTGAGCTGCACACATGCGCGAAGTTTCCAGATTAAAGCAACATCTACCGTTTTGGGAGTTGCAGCAAAGATTCATGCAGAGCAAAAGAGCCTGTAACGATAACCGAATGCATAACGCGAGGCCATTTTATCAGGATACACTCTAACATCATTATCTGTGGAAAGTGCTCTTACCTAGTGTAATAATTGTAATAACTACTATTTGAAGAAACTGAGATAAGAAATGTGCTTATATAAGAAAGGATCTACAATTTAATGAGATTGATTACTCTTATCGTTTATTCATTACATTTCAAGAGTATCCGAACCCAGATAAAATCAATCAGTTTCTCTGTCTTGAAGAGTTTGTTACTTAATTTATTTAAAGTAGGAGAGTATCGAGAAGTAAGAATAATACATTTATATGAATTAATTTAAAAATCAGTTTTATGTCTGGTCTAGTTTTGCACGGAACTCTGGTCCAGCTTCATCAGGACAATAATGAGTCTCAGGTCAAGCTGCATAGGGACAATAATGAGTCTCTGTACCAGCTTCACTAAACTCTGGTCCAGCTTCATCAGGACAATAATGAGTCTCTGGACCAGCTTCACTAAACTCTGGTCCAGCTTCATCACACTTTTTGAGTGGCCTGAGGCGTTGGCCACTTAACATTCGTCCGAGTTGTGCCGCGGTGATATATGGGCGTCCTGCATGTCTGATGAACCTGGCTTTGTTTGTCCCCTGGAGCCAGTGGCCCTAAATTGGGGACGGTATAGTGCTCATAGCCCTAATAATTTTGCTCTTTGTCGTTGATAAATCCAGAAACAATAACAAACAACAAAAACGTTTTCCGTGTCGGGATCACATTCACGCGAAGTGAGCCAATGACATAGCAAGAAAATAACATGCCATTGTGATGGAGAAGCTGGATCAAAGATCCATGCGAGACTTCATTTGACATAAAAGTGATTTCTAATTGTATTTTCCGGTCTGGTTCACTTCGTCGACAATCACTTCATCGACAACTCATTTCGTCGACGCCACTTCGTCGACGCCACTTCGTCGACGCCACTTCGTCGACAATCATTTCGTCGACAGGTACATTTCGTCGACACTCACTTCGTCGACAGGTACATTTCGTCGACACTCACTTCGTCGACACTATACAGTATATGCTTTCGTAAAATCTACAGTTTTCAATTTAGAACCACCAAATTTGGTATACTATCTCATTGTACTCTTACACCAACTTAGACTACAGACGGAAGAGGTCGGGGCCCGGGGTCAAGGGGCCCCCATAGAACAGTTTCGTAAAATCTACAGTTTTCAATTTAGAACAACCAAATTTGGTATACTATCTCATTGTACTGTTACACCAACTTAGACCACAGACGGAAGGGGTCGTGGCCCGGTAACAAGGGGCCCCCATTCAACATTTTCGTAAAATCTACAGTTTTCAATTTAGAACAACCAAATTTGGTATACTATCTCATTGTACTGTTACACCAACTTAGAAAACAGACGGAAGGGGTCGGGGCCCGGGGTGAAGGGGGCCCCATACAACATTTTCGTAAAATCTACAGTTTTCAATTTAGAACCACCAAATTTGGTATGCTATCTCATTGTACTCTTACATTAACTTAAACCACAGACGGAAGGGGTTGGGGCCCGGGGTGAAGGGGGCCCCATACAACATTTTCGTAAAATCTACAGTTTTCAATTTAAAACCACCAAATTTGGTATGCTATCTCATTGTACTCTTACATCAACTTAAACCACAGACGGAAGGGGTTGGGGCCCGTGGTCAAGGGGGCCCGGTCCTAAACAACATTTTCGTGAAATCTACAGTTTTCAATTTAAAACCACCAAATTTGGTTTTCTATCTCATTTAGACCACAGACGGAAGGGTCGGGACCCGGGGTGAAGGGGCCCCCATACAACATTTTTGTAAAATCTACAGTTTTCAATTTAGAACCACCAAATTTGGTATACTATCTCATTGTACTCGTACACCAACTTAGAATACAGACGGAAGAGGTCGGGGCCCGGGGTCAAGGGGCCCCCATACAACAGTTTCGTAAAATCTATAATTTTTAATTTAAAACCACCAAATTTGGTATACTATCTCATTGTACTTAGACCGTACACGGTTTTTGGAAGGGGTCGAGGCCCGGGGTAAAGGGAGTCTCATACAAAATTTTCTCAAAAATTTCCATTTTTTACTTAAGAACTGCAACACAATTTTGCACTCCAATACCCTATCTGCGAGCTAAGTTAGAGTACCATGAGATAGTATACCAAATTTGGTGGTTCTAAATTGAAAACTGTAGATTTTACGAAAATGATGTATGGGACCCCCTTGACCCCGGGCTCCGACCTCTTCCGCCTGTGGTCTAAGTTGGTGTAAGAGTACAATGAGATAGTATACCAAATTTGGTGATTCTTAATTGAAAACTGTAGATATTACAAAAATATTGTATGGGGCCGGGCCCCTTTACCCCGGTCTCCGACCTCTTCCGTCTGTGGTCTAAGTTGGTGTAAGAGTACACTGAGATAGTATACCAAATTTGGTGATTCTTAATTGAAAACTGTAGATATTACAAAAATGTTTTATGGGGCCGGGCCCCTTTACCCCGGTCTCCGACCTCTTCCGTCTGTGGCCTAAGTTGGTGTAAGAGTACAATGAGATAGTATACCAAATTTGGTGGTTCTAAATTGAAAACTGTAGGTTTTACGAAATTGTTGTATGGGACCCCCTTGACCCCGGGCTCCGACCTCTTCCGCCTGTGGTCCAAGTAAGAGTACAATGAGATAGTATTCCAAATTTGGGGGTTCTAAATTGAAAACTGTAGGTTTTACGAAAATGTTGTATGGGACCCCTTGACCCCGGGCCCCGACCTCTTACGTCTGTAGTCCAAGTAAGAGTACAATGAGATAGTATTCCAAATTTGGTGGTTCTAAATTGAAAACTGTAGGTTTCACGAAAATGTTGTTTGGGGCCCCCTTGACCCCGGGCCCCGACCTCTTCCGTCTGTGTTCCAAGTTGGTGTAAGAGTACAATGAGATAGTATACCAAATTTGGTGGTTCTAAATTGAAAACTGTAGATTTTACGAAAATGTTGAATGGGGGCCCCTTGATCCCGGGCCCCGACTTTTTCCGTCTGTGGTCTAAGTTGGTGTAAGAGTACAATGAGATAGTATACCAAATTTGGTGGTTCTAAATTGAAAACTGTAGATTTTACGAAAGCATATACTGTATAGTGTCGACGAAGTGAGTGTCGACGAAATGTACCTGTCGACGAAGTGAGTGTCGACGAAATGTACCTGTCGACGAAATGATTGTCGACGAAGTGGCGTCGACGAAACGAGTTGTCGACGAAGTGAACCACTCCCGTATTTTCATGAGTCGATTATTCTCAATAAAATGTGTTACGCAATGACCGTGGTTCATCTTTCTTAAATATAGCGAAATAAGTTTCTGTACTTGATTATCTTGATACATTTTGCTTGACGAATCGAAGGGTATCCGGTCGTAAAAAGTTTGTGCTGCCAAAAGAAATCATAATCCGCGAGAAAGCTATGAATACAATGAAATGAAGGAGGCGAAATTAAAGAGCAAATTTGCATAAGACATAACAGAGCGGAGGAACAGGATCCGTAAAATAAACTGCACTTATATTTGAAACTAATCATGCTGTAAAAGGAGAACAAAGAGGTATTTTTCAGTATTAAATCAACGCACGTGAAAACGCAGATGAACAACTTATGGTTTAAGCTATATCTTAAGTCATGGAAGAAATCTCTATCCTGTAATTCTGACCACAAAAGCTTCAGCTTTTTTGAACTCCCAAACTCTTGCAACACTAAATTTTGGACCTTTTGTTATGCCAAGCGCAAGCGGCCTTCAGTATATTTCGTTTCGTGATACTGAAATTTAACATGTTGTAAAGACTATGCTTGTTTTGCAATACGAACGATATGAGGTAACATTAACAAAATGGTCACATGTGTATAATGATAATGAGGCAAAAGGTTTCAACCTAGACTTCGATATGAATATCTACTTATCCTTCGAGGAAGATTTCGCTGACTTACTAGGAAATAGCTGCACTTAACGAGCCAAGGTAGTTACTCACTTGCAGAGATTAAGGAACACTAATGCCTAGGCACTAATCGGTGCACGCAGTTACGAAGATAAGGTTGCTCGCGAGTTCGATTTCCACCATTAAAATCGCAATCAGCATCTCTGACAAAAATCCGATTTATTTTAATATTTCTTGGGCATTTTAAAATATAAGTGCATGACTTTGTCGCAGCAAAACTGTTTCGATCATTCTAGAGACATCAATGAGATATATCACTCCGGAACAATTAGTTTTGTCACTGAAGCTTTTTTTTTTATTGGAGGTTTAACGACCACCGTGAGCAACTCAAAGGGCTATAAGCAGTAGCCCGTCCCTAACTTAGGGTCACTGGTTCCAGGGAAGAGAGAGAACCAGTGCCGTAAGACAAACACAACATCCATGCCTCACCGGGATTCGAACCCGGACCCCGTTCGGACGAATGAGCAGAGGCCATCGCTTAGACCACTGCGCCACCGGGCGGCTCGCTGAAGCTTGCATAGTTACCTATCTGTACTGCTTGACTATTTTGAGTCAGGTTTTATTGTTCTTGTCAAATAAATGTTGACACGTGTACAATGAGTGGACAGAAATTATAGGTTACCTGCTTATACACTGAGTAGCCACATTATTATGATCACCGTTTTATGCAGAGTAGTTATCCTCAAATACTTCTGACGAAAGATGGCTGAGTCGGTATAAAAACAGAACGCTGAAGGCATGCAGTCACCAACGAAGTGGATTGCTCAAGAAATATTGGGTAAAAGACGCGATCTGACGGACTTTTAACGTGGAATGATCGTGGGTGCTCGAAGCATTGGGGCGAACATTAGCAAAAAGGCTGCACTCGTGAAATGTTGTTACACTACTGAAAGCAGTTGTTTAAGTTTGCAGACAGTGGACCATTAACCAAAAAATCGGGGCTGAGCACAAGGTGTGTGGTCGTCGTTATAATCTTGGGCATATTTTCGTGGGAGTATTTGGTCTTGCTAGAAATATCCATCCCAACACAAATGGATACTTCCAGCGGGATAATGCTCCATGTCATAGTGCTGACATTGTACGCTAACAGTTTGAAGACAATCACGGTTTCTCCTGCTACATTGTCCTCCTGAATCCCTGGATCTCAATCTAATGGAGTATTTGTGGGATGAAGAAATTATGACCGTTTGGGAAACCTTGTATGTTTAGTAACCTTATATTTTACGAGCACAGCGATATTGTGAAATAATAAATAATTGAAACAAAATAAATGCACAAGGATATGCAAATACGAGGGTTGTACCAAAAGTAATGCAAAAGTAGGCATAACTTTTTTATTAAATGACAAAGGTCGTTCAAATTGCTCATGTTGGTGGAGTGACTTTTTCTCTATACAAAGGTACTACTCAACAGAGTCTCCATCAAAAGCGATGCACTTGCGCCATCGTTGAACCCAACTCTCGAATCCTCTTTCAAAAAATTCAAGTGTGGACTATTACACCCATTTCTTCACAGCCACTTTCACCTCGTCTGATTCATCAAATCGTTGTCCCCGGAGACTGACCTTCATTGGACCGAACAGGTGAAAGTCGAATGGTGCCAGATCTGGGCTGTACGGTGGAGGAGGGACCACCGACAGCCTAATTTGCTGATCGTCTGATTTGCTGCCAAAGATGTGTATCGTCTAGCATTGTCATGGTGAATGTGGATCATTTTCGGATTATGGTTCTGTCTTTTCCTCCTTATGGCCTCTACGCTTCTTGAATGTTTCAATCTACCTTTCGCTGTTCAGGTTACGGCCACGTTCCAGAAAATCAAGAAAATCATCCCAAATAACAGTCACCATGATTTTCTGTGCTGCTCGTTGCCTCTTGAACTTCTTAGGCCTTGGTGAAGAAGTGTGACGCCATTCCATGGATTGATTCTTCGTTTCCGGATCGTAAATACACGCATACGTTTCATCCCTTGTCACTAGATTGAAAGCAAAGAAACATGTATTTATTGGGTTCAAATTTATAGACATCTGTCGGCAGTTTAGGACTGTAAGCCAATGGGTCTTTCAGCAGGATAATGTTCCTAAGCACATACTCAAGATTGTCAAGGAGTGGCTACCTTATAGGGTACCTAAACAGCGCAATTCACCGCCCCAGTCATCGGACGTAAATCCAATTGAACACCTATGGTATGAACTCGAGAGAAGAGTTCAAAAACACACTACCTCTAATCGAGAATCCTTGAAGGAAGTATTAACGTAGGCATGGTCTAAAATTACACCGGACACCACAAAAATCTCTTGTTCTGTCCATGCCCAGGAGATTACAAGCAGGGATTGATTCAAAAGGAGGGCCTACGCGATACTAATTCATTTTCCAGAGGTCTGAATCATGCCCATTTCTAATTTTCTTTCCTTTGTGTGCAGACTTTTGTGTCATACATATATTCATTAAAAATACACTTTTTGTATATCAGCTTGATGTTTTCTCTTTTTCTTAGCGAAATACATCTACATATACTTAATCTTTTATTGTAACAAATATATCATTTCTCATATTCTTATAGTTTTTCCAATAACGGTGTTTTGAAGGGTGTATGTTGACTTTTGTGACTGACTGTAAATTGAGGACAAAAATATTAACCTCGCTGGTAAGGGCACATTCAAGCTTAAAGGAACAGTCCTTGAAATCATTCAAGCTTAAAGGAACAGTCCTTGAAATCATAAGTTTACTGTACTACATTCTTCTATGTTACCACTTTACCATGTTGCCCCATTCTTCTTTTCTACCACATTGCTATGCTGCTTCATTCTTCTTTCCTGTCACATTCCTCTATGCTACCGTATTGCTATTCCATCATATTACACTATGCTTCCACATTGCCATGCTGCTACATTCCTTTATTACCTCAAATTTCTGCCTACGCTCCCTGGTAGGGGGTGGTCTCAGGCATTCGATCATTCGTCCGAGTTCGAGACCGGAATGTGGCGCGGATGACGCGTGTATCCTTCGGCGCTAGTAGTCTCTCATCCCTGGATCCATTCGCCCTAAATTAAGGACGGGGAACAGCTTATAGCTCATTGAGTTGCTCAGAGCGCAACTTAATTTCTAAACACACAAAAATATATCCCGAAACCAGTTAATAAAAACGGCTTGCTACTAGTGTCTTTTATGTTATCCCATTATATGTTACTATATTTCTCTTTAACACGAAAATGTTACCATATTGCTATGCAGGTGCATTCCTCTATGATATCACATTGTCATTCCAATCTGCTATTTTGTTCTTTTCGTTACAATGCCGCGACATACGACAATGCTACTAAACTGCCCTTTGAAGCTACATTTTACGCTACTGCATTCCTGTATGCTAACACACACACACCCACATACATTACTCGACTACTACATTCCGCTTCTCTATCTCATTAATATTCCGTCACATTCCTGTGTAGTCCATCTTAGTATTCCACGATATAACTTGGTGCTTTGCTATATTCCAGAGTTGAAAACGGGTCAAACATTTTGGACTCGGACACGACCGTCACATAATTGGAACCGACCCGGACCCGGCGGTCACATAATTGGACCCAACCTGGGCCTGACCCTGACAAACCTGCTTTGAGCTATAAACTCGAATATATCATTATCATTGTCTATCATTATCAATCCACCGCTAGATGAAAGTCCTTCCAAGTTCTTTCCAAGCTTTGGGCCAGTTTCCTCCATCCATCCATGTACCACGTGGTCTTCTGGGTCTTTTCTTATCCCTTAAAATCCATTTTAAAATTTCTGTTGTTCAACGGTGGTCTGTTCTCCTGGCAATGTGTCCACCGCATTGCCGTTACAGGGATTTTACTCTGATGTCTTCCACTCTTGTTATTTTCCTTATTCACGAGTTCTTCTTTTTGCCTTCCTTGGTTAGACCAAGCATGCATCTCTCCATGCTACTTTCAGCTGTCTGCAGCATTTGCATGTCTTTCTAGTTAAGGTCCACGTTTCTGCTGCGCACGTAAGCACTGGAAGGATGCATTGATTAAATACTTTTCTTTTAAGACATAATGGCATATTGCTTTTAAGAATTGTACTGTTTCTTCCAAAAACGCCACAGCCAAGTTTTATGCGCCAATTAATTTTTTCATTAATGTGACTGTCTCTTGATATCTGATGCCCAAGATAAATGTAGGAATCTCCAGCTTTCCCCCATCAATTGATGATTCTTCCTTCCTTGTAAAAGTACATTGGTTTTGTCTCCTGAAAGTTCATTTTTAACCCCCATTTCTTTAACCTTTTAAAAGCAAGTTCCTGCATCAAATTCTGCAGCTCTGAAGTATGATTTCAGTGACCTGTGAAGGACTCTTTGAAATATTTTTTTCTATTCAAAAATAAAACGGAAATGAAACCGTTTATTAAATCGGTTCAGGAAAACTTTGGCCCGATCCGTTTGACCCATAAGAAATTGTTGACCCGGTGACCCGTGGCCCGTTTCCAACTCTGCTATATTCTTCTCTTCTGTCACAGTATTCAATGCTACCACTTATTACTCTGCTAGAACCTTCTTCTACGCCTCCTCATTGCCATTCTATAGTGCGTCGCATAAATATTGAGACAAGACAAATTCTCGAATAAAAAAGAAACAACAACGAACTGAAATGTACACCTCATATGTATAGCAAAAATATCATAGGACACGCAGGTGCACAATAGTTTGACCGAAACAACAATTCCAACGCCAAGTACAAGAAAAAAAAAACAGAAATACGCTGTCTCAAAAATATAAAGACTTACTGGTTATGAGCACCTCTGGTACGAATAGTGGAGCCCTTTTTACGAATAAGACTGAAAACCCGATTGGGCATGCTGTCCACCAAGTGGTATAAGTGTTCTGGACGGAGTGCGTACCAGCTTCGTTCAATCTGCTCTTTCAATGCCATCACACTTGAGAACTGCCGTCCATTCGCATACACATGACGAGCTAGGATACCCCAGAGGTTCTTGATAAAGGGTTCAGATCTGGACTGAGCCCTTGACAATCCATTACGGTCACATGATGAGTGCTAAACCAGCTTTTCGTTAATGCAGACCGATGGAGTGAGGCATTGTCTTGCTGAAACAGATACTCAACACCCGCTAGAGTTTAGGCCAACGGTAGAAGGTGGCTGCTGAGTATGTCCTGATACGTTTCGGAGTATTGCCTGCCTTGCAGAAAAGCGATATCCGGTGTCCCATTGAACGCAAAAGTTCCACAGACCATCACAGATCCCCCTCCTTTCTGTCTGCTGAAGAAGTTGCGTGGCTCGCGTCGTAAATCATGTCAATAGAAGTTTCAACCGTCAGGGCCGTCCAGGTTAAACTTTTTCTCATCGGACAAAATAGTTGTGATCCACTCGTCCGTCCAGTGCATGTGGCTGCTTGCCCATAACAATCTAGCTTCCTTGTGGCGCCGCGTGAGGTGTGGCAGACGGCGCATTTTACGGAGCACAATGTTGCGAGTTTCCTTGATTTGTCGATGAACTGTGTCCTTTGAAACGGTGACACCTACAGTACGAGAAACGTGACGTATTGATAACCTTTGGGACGAAACTAAACGCATGATGGCACGATGATCACGTTTGGTTGTTATTCGAGGCCTTCCAGGCCGTTTCTGGCAGTTAACACACCGCGTTTCGATAAAGTCTTATAAATGACTGCCATACTCCCCCATGGCTTTACAAATTTTCGCTACAGGCAATCCATTTGTTCTCAGTCACCAAATCTTCTGCACTTCCTCACCAGATAATTGACCGTTGCGTGGCATTTCGGCAAATGAATGTCTGACGGCAGGTCCGCTGTCTTTTGTAAGCTGGACCGAATTACGGCCCATGCGCGTGCGTACAACATGCTAATTTGTACATCTCATTTGCATGTGGCTACTTTACATAGTTGTTTTTATATTTATGAGACACCCAAAATTACACTACTACTATTTCACTTTGTGGTGTTCTTTTCACACAATCCGGTCATCTCGACGGATCGAAACTTTGTTGTAGGGTTATGTCTAATTAGGTTCCTACCTAGATGAAGAATGATTCGTGTTAAAAATGTTGAAAGTTAAAATATCGACTGAACACGATAAAACACATATGTAGCACAGATACACTACATGTACTAAAACTTTACTGATGAAACACATACCACATGAAATCTTTCGAGGATCACAACGTCCCCATCCTCACATGTTACATTCACGAGTAAGACCAAGATATATATACATATATACACAACCGCTATTGGCGGTCGTCAGAGCCCCTTTAGTGGGAACAGGATGCACCACGAGAAGGCGGGGTTGACATTTGTCAAGGAGAGGCTGTGATGTTACGCATCACCTGACCTTACATCCCCTAAAAGGGCTCTGACGACCGCCAATAGCGGTATAACTATACCATCGGGATTAGAGGAAATTCTATCCCACATTCACCAACCCGCTTGGCCAGCGTGGTGAGTTATGGCCAAACCCCTCTAAAATGATTCCACAACTTAAATGTTGGACCTCAGTCTCCGGCAGCTGGAATGTACATGGCCAAGGCAGCGGCCAGTGCGACATGAAAGCAGAGGGTGCTAAGAATCCCCGGAGGATCGGACTAGGCTGCCATCTGATGCTGACCTTGGCTACGTATAATGGACGCTCCCTATCTTCTGATTCAAGGCTTCTTGAATTGGAAGAGGAACTACAAAGGATCAAGTGGGACATCGTGGGGCTAAGTGAGGTAAGGAGAAAAGGAGAAGATCTCATCGAACTGAAAAGTGGACATCACTTCTACTATCGTGGGACAGATACTGGCAGAACTAGTGGTGTTGGATTTATAATAAACAAGAAACTGAAGGATGAAGTTGTAGAAGTTGAAAGTTCCTCTGACAGAGCTGCACGACTCGTTATCCAACTCTCGAAAAGATACAAGGCTCAGATCATTCAAACTTATGCACCCACCACAAGTCATCCTGAAGAAGAAATTGAAGAATTTTATGAGGAAATTTGTCATCTAAATAATAAAGGTAAGCAGCACTTGAAAATAATTATGGGAGATTTCAATGCAAAAATAGGGCAACGGCAACAGAATGAAACTTCAGTAGGTAAATTCGGTCACGGTAACAGAAACCAGCGTGGAAATACTCTCGTTGAGTTTGCAGAGGCTGAAGGGTTTTTCACCTTGAACTCCTTCTTCAAGAAAAAGTCACACAGGAAATGGACATGGAGACATCCAAATGGGACGACAAGTGAATTTGATTTTATTATGTGTAACAAAAAATTCTTCATAGAAGACTGCAGTGTGCTAAACAAGTTCAACACAGGTAGTGACCATAGATTGGTGAGATGTAAGATGCACCTCAACACTAAACTTGAACGTGGCAAGCTCATAAAACAAACAAAATCTATTGACATAACGAACCTTAAAAACACCATAATACCTTCAAGTTGGAACTGAAGAACAGGTTCTCTGCTTTAGAAGGCCTAACATCGGAAGAAGTGGACATCTCTGAAGTTAACAGAAAAGTAACCAAAGCTCTTATGGAAACAGCAACAAAATTAGCTGGGTCTAAGAACAAGTTGCATGTGAACAAATTATCAGGAAAAACGAAAATGTTGATGCAAAAAAGAAGAGAGATGAGGACAACTAAAGAAGATGTGACTTCCAAAGTGGAATATATAGAGCTATGCAGGACAATAAGAAAAAGTATCACTGAAGACGTAAGAAAATTCAACTGTGAACTAGTGAGGAAAGCAATTGAAAACAACCAAAGCCTAAAGATAGCAAAGGGACATCTCAGTAAGGGAAGAAAACAGATTATGGCACTGAGAAAAGAAGATGGTTCTGTAACAAGAAATAGAGGCGAAATTTTGACAAGAGTGAAAGATTTCTACTCCAAATTATATGAAAGGGATGATACATGCACTCTAGACATCATGAAAGATACCAGTACCAGAGTTCCTCCAGTCCTTCCAGCAGAAGTTGCACATGCAATCAAGAACATGAAGCAGGGAAAAGCTCCAGGAGAAGATGGAATTACTGTAGACATCATACAAGAAGCAAGTGGAGAAATCGAAACAGTACTCGCCCAAATTTTCACTCGATGCCTTAATGAAGGAAAGATTCCTGAGGATTGGAACACCGCTACAATGATCCTGCTACATAAGAAAGGTGACAGTGAGGATCTCGGAAACTACAGACCTATCAGCCTCCTATCAGTACTTTATAAAATCTTCACTAAAGTTCTTTCACACCGCTTGAAGGTAACACTGGACATAGCTCAACCGAGAGAACAAGCTGGATTCAGGAGTGGCTACAGCACAATAGATCATATATACGTACTGAGAGAACTAATTGAAAGAGCGAGGGAATATGAACTTCCATTGTGCATGGCTTTTATCGATTATGAAAAAGCCTTTGATTCGGTGAAACCATCAGCAGTTACAATGGCTCTGAAAACCTGCGATATTGAAGATGCATACATTAATATTATTAATAACATCTATAAAAATGCCAGTGCAAAGATTCGGCTGTTTGAAAATACAACACATGTAAAAATTGGAAAGGAGTGAGACAGGGTGACACCATATGTCCGAAGCTCTTTAACGCCACATTGGAAAATGTCTTTAAATCACTGAACTGGGAAAACAAAGGGATAAAGATTAATGGAGATTATCTAACCCACCTTCGTTTTGCTGATGACGTAGTCATTTTTGCAACTACCCCAACAGAGCTGCAGAGTATGATCCAGGAACTTGCTGACAAGAGTAAAGAAGTGGGATTAAAAATGAACTTTCAGAAGACAAAAGTGATGTTCAATGCTTTTACAAGAAATGAAGATTTATCGATTGATGGAGAAAAGCTGGAGATAACAGACACGTACGTTTATCTTGGACACCAGATATCAAGTGAGGGTCACATTGATGAAGAAATTAATCGGCGTACAAAACTTGCCTGGAGAGCTTTTGGAAGAAACAGCATAATTTTCAAGAGCAATATGCCATTATGTCTTAAAAGAAAAGTGTTTGATCAATGCATTCTTCCAGTGCTTACGTATGGTGCAGAGACGTGGACCTTAACTAAAAGAGACATACAAAGGCTGCAGACAACTCAAATAAGCATGGAGAGGTGCATGCTTGGTGTAACCAGGAGAGATAAGAAGAGGAACTCGTGGATCCGAAAATGACAGGAGTGGAAGACATCATGATCAGAGTTAAATCCCTGAAATGGCAATGGGCTGGACATACTGCCAGAAGGACAGATCATCGATGTACAGCCGAAATTTTAGATTGGATTCCAAGGGACAGGAAAAGACCCAGAAGAAGACCACATGGGAGATGGGAGGATGAAATTCAAAAGTATGCAGGGGTGACATGGAGGAGACTGGCACAAGACAGACCGTTGTGGAGGAAACTTGGGTAGACCTTCGTCCAGCAGTGGATTGATAATGGTTGACAATGATGATGATGATGATGATATACACAACACCATCGTCACAAACCAGCAATAACGCAACGCCATCTATGATTTACATAGTGTATTTAATATATATCATGAAAATGTTTAAATAAAGTAGTCCATGGTTCCGATATAACTTTAGGGACATGATCATTACAATAACGAGATCCGAATGATGTAATATATAGGCTCTCCATAAATAATAATAGTGAGAGCTTACCTGGAGAGTTTATAATGGATACCTCATTCCATCTTGGAGTATAGGAAACGGTTGCAATCAGACGAGACAACTCGGTTGTTAACTTGCCATTACGAACATCATATTTATGTTCCCTGACTCTGGCACCCAAGTTCCTTTTTGTAGAACCAATATATACAGTATCCTTAGTGTACTGTATATATTTGTTCTACTGCACTGTATATATTGGTTCCTTTAGCTAAACGATGGGGGAGGATGTGTCCCCCTCCCACATCGTTTAGCTAAAGGAAGTTTGTTCTTGAAATATTTGAAGAAGTAATTACTATATACCGTATGTGTAGATATAGTAGTTAAAAATTATACACGTAGCGAATGCAAAACATGCCTCTTCTAAGGTTAGCTTGACGAATCAGATTAGAGATTTTGTGATAATATTTAATAACAACTTTATACATATAATCCTGTACTCCTGTACAAGAATTTAAAATAGAATCTCACCATCGCTTCATTCTCAAGGTCGTTCGCCCAATGACTTCTTCTTTCGTTTCCTTTCTTCAACAAATGCAATTCCAGAAACAAATCTATAACCGCAGTTTGTCTGGGCGCTTCCATCTGAATCGGAATATTTTAGTTCTAGTATTTTAAGTATTAGCGAAAAATCCTAAAAATCGGTATTTTCTATATTGACGTCACGTGATGAACAGATGAAAAGGAATGACAGGATAAATATTTCGAAAATTACTGGATTTCGTCTAGAACTAAGAGGTACAGAGGGTGAGTCGAAAATTTTGCAATCTTTGGATCACTTTATGTCTTCATACGCACCTTTACGACGAAAGCTGACTAGCATTCAAAGTATAAGCCATCGTGTTACACCATCTCTATCCATCTGTCTGCCAGTTCTTCGATTCTACAGAGGGTGAGTCGAACGTTTTGCAATATTTGTATCACTTTATGTCTTCATACGTACCTTCACGACGAAACCTGACTAGCATTCAAAGTATAGATCATCGTGTTACACCATCTCTATCCATCTGTCTGCCAGTTCTTCGATTCTACAGAGGGTGAGTCGAACGTTTTGCAATATTTGTATCACTTTATGTCTTCATACGTACCTTCACGACGAAACCTGACTAGCATTCAAAGTATAGATCATCGTGTTACACCATCTCTATCCATCTGTCTGCCAGTTCTTCGATTCTACAGAGGGTGAGTCGAACGTTTTGCAATATTTGTATCACTTTATGTCTTCATACGTACCTTCACGACGAAACCTGACTAGCATTCAAAGTATAGATCATCGTGTTACACCATCTCTATCCATGTGTCTGCCAGTTCTTCGATTCTACAGAGGGTGAGTCGAACGTTTTGCAATATTTGTATCACTTTATGTCTTCATACGCACCTTTACGACGAAAGCTGACTAGCATTCAAAGTATAGGCCATCGTGTTGCACCGTCTTTAGCCATCTGTCTTTCAGTTCTTCGATTCCGCGGCGGTGACAGTTTTGGTCCTTCGAGGCGAAGAACTCCTTCACCCCGGCTGCCACCTCCTCCTGGTTGTTGAAGTCCCGCGCGCGTAGGAAGTAGGCCATGGACCGAAACAGGTAATAATCCGACGGGGCAAGGTCCGGACTATATGCTAGGTGTGGCATCAGTTCGATGCCCTGAAGTTCCTAGAGTCTTGCCCGGGTCGTTCCCGCGGTATGAGGCCGATCATTGTCACGAGAGCGCGCTTTCTGTTAGCCAGTGCCGAATATTTCTCCTGCAAAACGGCGTACATCCGCTCCAGCTGTTCAGAGTAGAGGTGGGCGTTGATGGTCCGACCGTCTGGAACAAATTCGTAAAAGGTTATCCCCTCGAAATTCTACCAGATGTAAAGCATCACCTTGTGTTCGAAGCGCCCACGTTTGGCAATAGGTTCAGGAAGTTGTCCCGAAATCATCCACTGCCATTGTGTACTAGGATTACGTAAATAGACCAACTTTTCATCTCACGTAACAAATAAATTGGTGAAACGTACATCGCGCGGGTTTTCTAGGTGTTTCGGTTACTCCTCTACTCGGTGGCCTGGCGCACGGCCTCCTAATCCACTGTTCGCGGCCAACCTGTCCTTGGCTGATCGTCGAGGTTTCATCACCTGAGCGAAATTTCTTGAACCATCTGGTTGCGATGCTGTGGTCTACGAAACCTTCCTTTTCGCAAGACAAATGTTTCGTGTTGCTTGAGAAGCGTTATGGCCGAGTTCAAACTCGTAAAGCAAAAGTTCCCTAATTAGCCGGTTGTTGCTGTTCATCTTTTAGGCGTCCCAACCACAGACAGAGCGACGACATGCAGTGCTGTTCACAGCAACGACTACCACTTTATAGCCCTTTCGACTGAGTGCAGTGCGCGACTTGAACTCGTTTAAACACGTGACCTACCCGTCGCAGCACATGCGTTTATGCAAATATTTCAAAACTTTCGACTCGCCCTGTGTTATTTAAAAGCTCTCAGATAAAGACATGGATTTCTAGAGAGCTTCCAAAGCTACTGGGAAAACGCATGTTGCTTCAAAAATGCAGAACACCATGGAACCCATTTCAGATTTCTTTCGCAAATAAAAAGCAAGGCCTCTCGTGGTTTTGACACAAATTTTGAATGTCGTATAATTCAGCCTCCAAAGACTAATAAATGAAAAACCTATTGTTAAAGTAGCTTTAGCAGGTGAAAGTAGGATAAGTAATTTATTCACAAATCTATACTAGTCCCTTTTTTTATCTGTTGCACATCTAGGGAAGTATACTCTATTCAAAATGTATGAACACCATAGAATTAAATCAATAAGTTATTAAAGAGAAAGAGAGTATTAATTAATTAAATATAAGTTGCTTAGATTCATAAGTTCTGAAGGTCTCATGGCTACAATGATGTTTCGATTTTGTCACTTCCGAATTTTTCTATTGTGCTGTCTGAACGCAGATAATAGTCTTATATTTTCTTCCTCGTAAACTGGAAGTCTATTCGATTGTGGGGCAGCCTAATGATGTTACTATCCCACACAGCAGAATGGTACTGTGAGTTCCCACTGTTTTTCCTACTGGTAACCAAGACTACTGAATCGGATGGCACACACATACACGCATTTTCACTAGTATTCCGTTCTTATAGGATCTAAACTGCATTAGACACCGCCGATACCCTTTACCCAGGTCGCCTAATTTGTAGAGCATCATTTGCTCTTGCTTAAGGGCACTGGACATTGATCCGAAAGTATTGGAAGCACACGGGGAAAATGCACTGCAATTACAGTAGTACGCTAAAGACAAAAGATAATTATATTTACTGATTCGGCGACGGGATCGTTGGCAACAGCAAATAAACTGCAGGAACATAAATAAAAAAAGAACGCTAAGTGTGTTACGTAACATTTTCCCATCCATTTTACTCGAAAGCAGTTAAAGTATGACTCAACGAAATTTTTCTATTGCAATCGCCTGTTGCGTGACACTGTTCAAGCAAGGACATGGAACTGTTCCTCACTATCTTGTTTTTAATAGTGTTCTCCTCATCTAAAATGCATGTTTATGCATGTTTTTGTTAATTTATGAACGTGGTTACTTTAATTTGTAGCTGCATAATTCTCGGTAAAGAGCGGAATTAGTAATTTATTCACAAATAAATAAATACGAGAGCAAATCAGAAAAGTCTACCAGAAGTTTTTCTATTTGACATATTATATTGCATAAACATACTCAATCCACAAAACGAAAATGAATCCTGAATGTTTATTACTTTTTCTGCGTGATGGTATCTATATTTGATGTTACGACGATATTCCAAACGCGATATCTCTTCTGTCTGTGTCAATGCTGGCAGGACAATGAATACATGTATATGTGTGAATACCTAAACAGCAGTGGTTGGTTGGACTTCCATAAGCTTATTAAGAAGGGGCGTCGCCCGCAAAAAAGCGACAGAAAGATTCGTTCAAAAAATTCATTTCCTAACCCACGTCAAGTGAATTTGGATACGCAGTATTTTTATGGAGATAATTTTTTTTTCTATATGCCAATTTTCAACGGTATCGATATTCGTTTTTCCTTTTATTTTAAGTAATTTTGTGAACAAAATCGTACAGACGACTTTGCGAAATGGGAAAATAAAAACAAATTTAAGTTATTAGGAAAAGCGTGTTCCCTTGAAAGACGTGTCTCCCCGAAGTTTTATTATCATATAGTGCACGCATTGAGGGATATAAGAGTTTCGTATATCCCACAGGTTACATGGTACAGAAAATTTTGTTCTGGCTGGAGACCTTGCGATGATGCAAGTTATCTTACTAGACTACCCTTCACAACTACCTCTGACAAACAACTTCATGCGGGACTTCCTGATGCAAGAGAAAAAGAATTATTCGAGGCGTTGCCGAGTCTGTAAGCACTTCAATTGACAATGTCGATTCAGTCCTGACGAATTCTTTGAAGATGAAAAAGCCGCCCCGGTGGCGCAGTGGTCTAAGCGATGGCCTCTGATCATTCGTCCGAGAGGGGACCGGGTTTGGATCCAGGTGAGGCATGGATGTTGTGTTTGTCTTACGGCACTGGCTCTCTCCCTTCCCTGGAACCAGTGACCCTAAATTAGGGACGGGCGACTGTTTATAGCAAATTGCGTTGCTCACGGCGGTCGTTAAACCTCCAATCAAAATAAAAAAATAAGATGAAAAAGTCAGTGCTCGATGAATTCCTTAAAAGTTGGCAAATGAGCAAAACGCGTGTCGGAAATGAATATACCTCACCAACTTGAACATACTTCGTGCGGCTCATTGGTCCCTGACTGTTGAGATGGACGTAACATGAGCTTATCACTTCGTCCTAGGGAACGGAAAACAAAGTCTGATATGAAGGAATGTATCTTCTACACCTCTTAGTGAGAAGATCTTATGTCTGACTCTTGGTAAAACTGATGTGACCTCTTGGTGAAAGGATTTTCTTCTCCGCATCTTCGTAAAAGTGATGGCCTCAGTTTTTCTTTCTTTCGGGGAGGAGGACGGGGGTGTTAGAGGGGAGGGATTCAGAAGGCATCATCATTACTGATTATCTATCTGGAAAAGGGTATCATCGCCACTGCTGCATACTACACCAACATAATGATCTAACTTCGTACAGTAACCAAGGAAAAGAGTAGTGGAAAACTGCGAACAGGTATCTTCTTTATTTAACCCTTTAACGACCATGATCCAAAAATCTCGTATCACTCTAAATACCATAACGCCCGCAACTGTCTGTTGTTTCACTTCTTTTGTTTAATAACAACAATAGTGACTGAGGGTGACTCCTGCTGATCCCTCATAGGTCGAGAAAATTTTAAAAACAAGTAAGGATAGGAAATCTGACTCACTCTAGACAGGCGATTCGGGCGGCTATGGTCGTTTGTACGTACGGGCATTTTGGGCGTTATGGTTGTTAAAGGGTTAAGATAACGCCGAGTCACCCTTCCAGATTGCGAACACCGTCATACACTGAGTTAGCTTTGCATTATGAACATCTACCTAACCCGTTGGTCCATATGGTTAATATATATATATATATATATATATATATATACTTAAGAGCAAAACTGAAGACTAAGGAAAAAATTTTAGAATTTAAAACGAAGGGTGCAAAATAACCTGAAAATCAAAACGCGCAACGCAGCAGTTTTGAAAATTCAGAATTCACATACTATAAAGATACCTAAGCAAAAAAATACATATATAATTTTGACTCACACCTAGTACAACATAGAAAAGGTTATGTATCTACCTGTGTGAGTAAAAGGAGAAAAGAAAAAAATAAAATAAAACAACTGAATGTAGAAGGTGTCGAGAATACTGAGCCTTGGCTTTATCAAGGACCAGCAAAAACTCTGCATTTTCTCACTTCCACAAAGACCTAGTTGGAAATGGGTTTCTGCAAGGCCATAGATGCAAGTAACATTCCCACCTAAAATAGTTTAAAAAATATATATATAAGTCATGTCCTCCGTAGAGTAGCATGACCTAGCACTAGTTAACAATTTCAACTTGCATCCATTAACCTTCATAGGCCCGACCCATGCTCTTCATCTGTTACTATTAAACAGAGAGAAGAAGATTAAAGAGAACTCAAGCTGTGAGAGTGACATAATAAATAGAAATGATTTTCAGCTATAACGAAATTCCAAGTTCGTTTGAGAGAGAATTTAAACCTGAAAAACAAATTTTACATTGCAATTAAAAGGAAATGTTAATTTATAACGAACAGATTTTGAAAGAAAACTTGAGTCTAAAACCCCCTACTCTACAACTTATGACAGCACGAAAACGAGAATAAGTTAAAGATAATAATTAACTAAAGAAAACTTTGTGAAAGTTATATACCTTAAACAGTTAGTTGCAATATGTACAAAGTATTTCAGCAGTGCTTTAAGTGCATAATTAATTAGTTATTAAGAACTTAACTACTTTGAAAAAATAGCGCATAGACAGCGCATAGAAAAGGAACAAGCTTAGCCATCTTCTGTTCCTAGGTACCACAAAAGACGCTCAAAGTTACAAAGAAAAGTAAGAGTTAAAACCCTGCATAAATGTTAACAGACAAACCAATGCTTAAAAGCTGAAAAGCTAAAAAAACGACAGAGAAAAGGTACATGAAGTACAAACATTGAACTTATAAAACCTAGAACCCAAAAACAAGGAAGAGAGCTTACCTCTTGTGTTACAAAAACTTTTCTCCTCACAAGAGGAGAACATGGCTGACCTCTTCCGCCACTCCCTAGACGCTGGGGGGCAGTGAGGGTGGGGCTGATGGCCTCCTCATACAGCAAGAAACCAACGCGCGGAGATTTTAACCAGAGAAAAATATATAAACTTAAGACTGTGGATCTGTATGATCAGAATGAGCAGAATTAACTCTCCAGAATACATGAGAAATATTATAAAATACACGAGCAGTTTATTTAATAATCTTTGCATGTATTAAATCACCTTAGTGAGCTTCTATAGATTAATCAGAATCTTATTAATTTTAATGTTGGTTTTACTATTTTTAGTATAGCTATCCTAGTGATGAATAACTAGTTTTCTTTTTTATTTGTTTTTATTTTCTTTTATAAACAGATTTTTAAGCTTTTTTTGTGATTTTGTTTATATTATTTAATTTTTTTGTTTTAATAGGACCGTCATATCCATAGCACTAAGGTTCCTTTAGGTAGTTAATAGGCATCCTCTAGCCAACTTCCTTACGGCTTTGATTGGTCAGAATCATATTATTAACTGTGTAGAAAATTAAAGCAGATCTGCCAACCTTACTCTATTATTCAGAATAATTTTTCTTAAAAGTTCTTTTGATGAAAGAAGAAGGAATTTCGTTCTCTAGAAAACTTTCTAATAGTATATTAATGTGGTAATTGAAGTCCAAATTGTTGCTGCAAATTCTTGAAATTCTTAGGACCTGAGAAATTAGTACATTCTCAATTACTTTGGTTGAAATGTTATTATTCCAGTTTAGATATTTAATTACTTTGAAAGGAAAATTAACTCTTTTATCAAAGAGGCTAATAGATGGGTTACCTCTGTTGAGCTTAATGCTTAAGTCTAGGAACTCAAGTTCCTGATTACTGTGGTTGGTTTTACATAAGTTAAGAGAGCTAGGATAGATATTATCAAAATCACTCTCTATAACTTCGGAATTATTGATACACAGCAGATCATCAATATATCTAAAAGTGTAAAGGTAGTTATCTGAGCAGGTGGGGTGATTTTTAATGAATTTATATTCCTTAAAGAACAGGAATAGATTAGCGATATTCGTGGACGTTGATGTTCCCATTGGAATACCGTTCACTTGCTTATAGAGAGTATTATTATATAAGATATGGTTATTTTTATGCAGCAATTGAGATAAGAGTTCCAAGTTCCTACATCAACAAATTGGTTAAGTTTAAATTCTGCATACAGCTCTTTAAAGGTAGTGATTATATCTGATAGAGGCAGATTAGTATATAGGTTTTCAAAATCATAACTATTAATATCTAGGGGACACACTTTGAGTATAGTAGAAATTACTTCTGCATTATTATTGATTATCCAAAAATCTCTGTACATCAAGTTAGAACAGTTTCTAATGTGTTTCAAAACCATAAGCAAGTGAACGGTATTCCAATGGGAACATCAACGTCCACGAATATCGCTAATCTATTCCTGTTCTTTAAGGAATATAAATTCATTAAAAATCACCCCACCTGCTCAGATAACTACCTTTACACTTTTAGATATATTGATGATCTGCTGTGTATCAATAATTCCGAAGTTATAGAGAGTGATTTTGATAATATCTATCCTAGCTCTCTTAACTTATGTAAAACCAACCACAGTAATCAGGAACTTGAGTTCCTAGACTTAAGCATTAAGCTCAACAGAGGTAACCCATCTATTAGCCTCTTTGATAAAAGAGTTAATTTTCCTTTCAAAGTAATTAAATATCTAAACTGGAATAATAACATTTCAACCAAAGTAATTGAGAATGTACTAATTTCTCAGGTCCTAAGAATTTCAAGAATTTGCAGCAACAATTTGGACTTCAATTACCACATTAATATACTATTAGAAAGTTTTCTAGAGAACGAAATTCCTTCTTCTTTCATCAAAAGAACTTTAAGAAAAATTATTCTGAATAATAGAGTAAGGTTGGCAGATCTGCTTTAATTTTCTACACAGTTAATAATATGATTCTGACCAATCAAAGCCGTAAGGAAGTTGGCTAGAGGATGCCTATTAACTACCTAAAGGAACCTTAGTGCTATGGATATGACGGTCCTATTAAAACAAAAAATTAAATAATATAAACAAAATCACAAAAAAAGCTTAAAAATCTGTTTATAAAAGAAAATAAAAACAAATAAAAAGAAAACTAGTTATTCATCACTAGGATAGCTATACTAAAAATAGTAAAACCAACATTAAAATTAATAAGATTCTGATTAATCTATAGAAGCTCACTAAGGTGATTTAATACATGCAAAGATTATTAAATAAACTGCTCGTGTATTTTATAATATTTCTCATGTATTCTGGAGAGTTAATTCTGCTCATTCTGATCATACAGATCCACAGTCTTAAGTTTATATATTTTTTTCTCTGGTTAAAATCTCCACGCGTTGGTTTTTGCTGTATGAGGAGGCCATCAGCCCCACCCTCACTGCCCCCCAGCGTCTAGGAGTGGCGGAAGAGGTCAGCCATGTTCTCCTCTTGTGAGGAGAAAAGTTTTTGTAACACAAGAGGTAAGCTCTCTTCCTTGTTTTTGGGTTCTAGGTTTTATAAGTTCAATGTTTGTACTTCATGTACCTTTTCTCTGTCGTTTTTTAGCTTTTCAGCTTTTAAGCATTGGTTTGTCTGTTAACATTTATGCGGGTTTTAACTCTTACTTTTCTTTGTAACTTTGAGCGTCTTTTGTGGTACCTAGGAACAGAAGATGGCTAAGCTTGTTCCTTTTCTATGCGCTGTCTATGCGCTATTTTTTTCAAAGTAGTTAAGTTCTTAATAACTAATTAATTATGCACTTAAAGCACTGCTGAAATACTTTGTACATATTGCAACTAACTGTTTAAGGTATATAACTTTCACAAAGTTTTCTTTAGTTAATTATTATCTTTAACTTATTCTCGTTTTCGTGCTGTCATAAGTTGTAGAGTAGGGGTTTTAGACTCAAGTTTTCTTTCAAAAATCTGTTCGTTATAAATTAACATTTCCTTTTTTAATTGCAATGTAAAATTTGTTTTTCAGGTTTAAATTCTCTCTCAAACGAACTTGGAATTTCGTTATAGCTGAAAATCATTTCTATTTATTATGTCACTCTCACAGCTTGAGTTCTCTTTAATCTTCTTCTCTCTGTTTAATAGTAACAGATGAAGAGCATGGGTCGGGCCATGAAGGTTAATGGATGCAAGCGAAATTGTTAACTAGTGCTAGGTCATGCTACTCTACGGAGGACATGACTTATATATATATTTTTTAAACTATTTTAGGTGGGAATGTTACTTGCATCTATGGCCTTGCAGAAACCCATTTCCAACTAGGTCTTTGTGGAAGTGAGAAAATGCAGAGTTTTTGCTGGTCCTTGATAAAGCCAAGGCTCAGTATTCTCGACACCTTCTACATTCAGTTGTTTTATTTTATTTTTTTCTTTTCTCCTTTTACTCACACAGGTAGATACATAACCTTTTCTATGTTGTACTAGGTGTGAGTCAAAATTATATATGTATTTTTTTGCTTAGGTATCTTTATAGTATATATATATATATATATATATACCGTTGGTTCATCTTTCTGTGCGATAACAGCTCGAAGACGCCTAGGAACAAGTTCTACAAGGTGTCGAACATCCTCCATGCGTAATATGTCCATTGCAGCATTTCCGTCAGTTGACGTTCATTCCGTGTAGGAGTATCAGCAGTTCTAGCACATCCCACAATTATTCAATTGGGTTACAATAAGGAGAGTTTGAAAGCCAAGGCAATGTGGTGAATTTGTTGCCGTGTTCCTCCAACCACTCAGTAGTTATATGAGCCCGATGACTCGGTGAGGTGTCCTGTTGAAAGATGACTTGGTGAGTTGTCCTTTTGAAAGATGACTCGGTGAGTTGTGCTGTTGAAAGATGACTCGGTGAGTTGTCTTTTTGAAAGATGACTCGGTGAGTTGTCCTTTTGGAAGATGACTAGGTGAGTTGTCGTGTTGAAAGATGACTCGGTGAGTTGTTCTGTTGAAAGATGTCTCGGTGAGTTATCCTGTTGAAAGATGACTCGGTGAGTTGTCCTGTTGAAAGATGACTCGGTGAGTTGTCCTGTTGAAAGATGACTCGGTGAGATGTCCTGTTGAAAGATGACTCGGTGAGTTGTCCTGTTGAAAGATGACTCGGTGAGTTGTCCTGTTGAAAGATGACTCGGTGAGTTGTCCTGTTGAAAGATGACTCGGTGAGTTGTCCTGTTAAAGATGACTCCATGGTCCCGGGTAAACCTCTGCAGATATGGATGGAGATGGTCGGCAAACAGATGCAACGTCCACAATTCAGTGTTTGCGGGATGATGACTAACGGACCTAGGGTTCGGCAGGAAAAATTGCCCAGTGCTTCATCAGCGTGGTGCAGTAGGAAGTGGGACTCGTCACTCCAGACAACCTTCTTCCATCTGTCGTGTATACGTAGTTGACGTTCCTTGGGCCACGCGCGGCCTTGTTTTGATGACTGGGCGTGATCATGGGCACCCTCTCTGGTCTTTGGCAGTAGAATCCCAGGAGAAACAAGGTACAGCACATGGTACACGTGGAAATAGGTCGAACTGCACAGCTGTTGTACTGGTGGGCGAGCTGAATGACTGTTTCACATCATTGCTGAGATACCAGTTGTGACACTCACCTATAGAATCAACCGCGCGTATATGACCAATGTGAGCCCTTCTGCTGGTTGTCTGTGCATGGTTAATCCAATCCCGATAGAGTTTTACGGCAGCAGCCGACATGAATGGCTGTTTCCGAAATACTGGCACCTTTCCCTTGGCCCTCAACCATCTTGCCAGTTTATAAACCGAATTATCAGTTACCGCAGCTTAACCCCAATGTTCTCATTCATAGTGTATTTTATTTGTTCCACAAGTTTTTGAGGCAGTGTAACGTACACTCTAATTTATTCTTCTATTTTAATTCCTGTCTCCTTATGTAGATTAGGTTTATTCTCGTTAAAATGTTTTTTATCTGAACGCCACATTTTCTCAACTCTACGAAATTGTGTTTGGCAACTCGAACATCGGATCAGAAGGTAATTACGCAATTTAAAGCTAAATAAGACCTGATGCTTTGAGTGTATGACTAGCACTGTTTCACTATTGTTTATCTCAAGCACTTGATTGTTACTGACAGTTGTTTTTGGCAGTAGCACTTGATTTTTTCGTAGCATTTCTTGATCATCTCGGTCATGCAATACCGCTGAGTAAAGAGAGGATTGTGTTTTAAATTGATATTTTCTGGAATGAAGTACATTGACCGAACAAAGTGTGTCTGACGAGTGACAGACTATCATGAGAATAGCTAATAAACAGTGGACATTATAAGTTCTGACTTATGCGTTATTCTTGGACGTTGTGTTTTTTACAGTGCTTAATTAGCGTTTCATACACTGGCGTGCAAAAATTAAGGACGGGACGGTTTTTCGAATGTAACGTCGTGCAGAAGTGCTCCACATCGACTCAAATCATACCATAAGATCCCCAAGATGTAAGCATATGGGACAAGTGAGCAAAACCGTCCAAACAAGGAATCCAAAGGATACAAAGGGATTTTATTGACTGGCGGCTGCCAGGAAAAATCCAGTCTTTAGTAGGGGATATGATCCCCTCTGACTGCGTTGCAGGATTTACAACGTCTGTCCATGCTGAGGACGAGGTTGTCAAGGAGCTGTTGAGGCATCGCGCCCCATTTCACTTGTAGCGCCAATCGCAGCTGCGGAATCATTGCTGGTGGCTGGTGACGTGCTGCCAAGCGTCTCCCGAGAAGGTTCCACGCGTGTTCGATTGGATTTAGGTACGGGGACTTTGCGGGCCAATCCATGCGTTGAATATCTTTACTCTCTAACAGCTCTGCGACAGCCACTGTACGATGAGTTGTAGCGTTGTCGTCCATGAAGAGGGACTCAGGACCCACAGCACCTCTAAACAGACGCACGTGAGGCAGGAGAACCTCGGTACAATAGCGGACACCAGTGACTGAATCTCCTTGGAAGATGTGGAGGTCAGTACGGCTACCAAGCATGATACCGCCCCAGACGAGAACTCCGCCACCTCCAAACCGGTCCCTTTCGATGATGTTGGAGGTGTGATTGCGTACTCCCTGCTCTCTCCAAATGTGTATACGTCCAGAATCGCTCGTCAGACTAAATCGGCTCTCATCCGTAAAGAAAACTCGACCCCATTGTTGATGTATCCAGTTCTTGTATTTCTGGCGCCACAGAGTCCGCCATCTCCGATTTGTAGGCGTTAATGACACACACCGTACTGGTCGTCGTACAAATAGACCACCTTTGTGCAGCCTCCTGGCCACGGTAAAACGCGATAACGAACGTCCAGTTGTCTGTGTCATGTGCCTTGCGATTTCTCCCGCTGTCTGCCGTCTGTCTCTTCTCGCCTGTAGGACACTATAACGGTCGTCCGCCGCCGTCGTTGCTCGTGGACGACCACTGCTAGACTCTCGGACAGCTGTTCCTGTCGTTTAAAATGCTCTCCAAGCTCGTGAAACGATGCTGTGAGCGATCCCGAACTCCTCGGCCACACTAGTCACACTTCGTCCTTCTTCCAACTTCCCAATGACGCGACCTCGGGTAAAGTCATCCAGATGTCATCTACTGGATTGCCTGTTGGCCATATCACACGGTGGCAGCAACTCGTCGTCGTTCAAACCGATGTACACCGTGCAATAGCTTTCGCCGAATTGCTGAGCGTACTCCGCCTGTGTGCTTTATACCCTTCCGACACTCCCCCTCCTACGTCATGCTGCATATATGCGCATGCCCTAACGTACCGGACCCTAGTCTATCTCCTGAGTGGTCTTTCGGTCCGTTCTGCCTGTTCGTTTCGCTGTTATGCTAATTTCTCCTCTTCGTCCTTAATTTTTGCACACCAGCGTATTTAACCCTTTAAGCGCCCGATATAGCTGAACCAAATGGTGCTCAAAAAATTTCGCGCTCCCCGGACAAAAATTGTGATGTAGTTGCTGAACGTTAAGAAAACTGCGGCAAAAAAATTCCTTTTTTCCCCCTGCCATTTTATCAGTACCGACAATAAATTTGTTACTGGTAATAAGCTCTTCTTCCAAGTCTTTCATTCTCTGCTTTACGACGGAAAGTCATGTCCTTCTGACAAAAGAGAAAGATAGTCATTCTTATCCCATGCAGAAGGACGAAGACATGTAAGAAGGATTGGACATGAGTTAGACAAGGCATCTAAGAGATGGCTTATCTAACTCATGTCCAATCATGAGGGCTTGTCTAACTCATGGCATCTCCAACTCTGCTTGTCTAACTCATGTCCAATCATGATGGCTTGTCTAACTCATGGCATCTCTAACTCTGTTTGTCTAACTCATGTACAATCATGATGGCTTGTCTAACTCATGGCATCTAAGAGTCCTTCTGACACGGACATCATACCACTTGGAAGAAACAAGGGAATTAAACATCTTCTCTCTCTCTCTCTCTCTCTCTCTCTCTCTCTCTCTCTCTCTCTCTCTCTCTCTCTCTCCCGCTTCCCAAGCTCCGTCGCCATTGATATAACCCTTTTATTAGATAATGTCCATGTTATTGCTCTGCTGCGTTTTAGTGCAATGTCTCTAACTACTTTCTAACAGTGATTGTGTTGTAAGCTAACGGGGAAAGCAATGCATTCGAATTCGCAGGTTCACTCATTCCAGCTCCGATCGGCCTACTTGTTAGACAGCGAATGTATTCGTCCGAGATGATTTCAGCCCATTTTGCTAAGCACGAGTTAATTCGCTTCCCGCTACACTCTGTAAAAGTTAAATTACAAAAGGTTTTTTTATCATAGTAAGAAAAGGAATAAAAAATATTGTCTGAAACTTTTACAGGGACTGTGATGGATATGCAAAGTAACGCATGTTCTCATGTTGACACGCTTATGACGTCCCAGTGGGCGTTACCCATAGACTCGAGGAGCCAATAGTCGTGAAGAGCGGAAAGGAACAAGGGTATAAAATATCTCCGTTGATGTCAAACTGCACGTAACGGACATGTAGTCCTGAAAATGTCACACTGTCACCGTTCAAGCGATGATATGCGATAGCGGGCGTTTGGGAGACTGGATACCGGGCAATCTCAAACAAAGGTAGCAAGTTGGATTCGTGTGTCTCGAATTGTGTGTGAACAGGCTCTGAAGACAGTTCAAAATAAAGGAAGTGTTCTTAAACGATCTGTACCATGTCGTCCAAGGTCAACTTCCGTCATGGATGACCGCTTTTTTTGCCTTAACTTTTGTTCGTCTTGCCTTAACTGCAAGACACAATCGAAGCATGACATCTCGTCAGCTGGCTGCAGGGCTGACAGCATCAACTGGACGGTGAGGATCCCGTTGGACATTGCTAAAAAGGCTTCAGAAAAAGAGGCCTTCATGCTAGAAGATCTGAGCTGTGCATGCCGCTTACATCTTCCTTCAGAAGAGAAGGATGACTCTGGACTCGAGAACATCTGCACTGGACACGTGAAAAGTGGTTTAACGTTCTCTTCACGGATGAGACGCCTTTCTCATTGCAAATAGATTCCCGAGATGTATTCATCTGGAGAGAACGTGGCATGTGTTACCATTCATCAGACAACCAAGAGAGGGCTACATATGAAGGCAATAGTTTCATAGTGTGGGCAGGCAAAATGCGTAACGGACGAACCCATCTGCACCTGTTTTCCGGGTGTCCCATCCATGCTATCCGCTATCGAGATGATATTGTAGCACCTTATGTTTGCTTGTTCGCAGCTGCTGCCAGCCCAGAATTTCTTTTAACCCTTTAACGACCAGTTTCCTGAAATCTTGAGGAAACGCCTACTTTATACCCATGACTGCTTTACTTATTTGTATAGCGACAACAATGGTGACTGAATGTTACTTCTGCGAAACCCGTAGAGGCCATATAAATTCAAAGAACAGGTGAAGATAAA
The DNA here is from genome assembly GCA_039090855.1 of Macrothele yani. Taxonomy (NCBI): domain Eukaryota; kingdom Metazoa; phylum Arthropoda; class Arachnida; order Araneae; family Macrothelidae; genus Macrothele; species Macrothele yani. The sequence goes on from CM077025.1 coordinate 33,321,358, forward strand.
AAAATCCTTCTCAGTTTAGACGGGCGTTTCGGATGATCGTGGCAGTTTAGGTGTAAGGGCGTTTCGGATGTTATGGTCGTTAAGGGATTAATGGAGAAAAATGCTCAAATCCATACAACTCCAGTGGTGTTGGAATACTTTGAAAGTAAAGGTGTTGCGGTCATGGAGTGGCCATTAAAGTCTCAGGATCTTATTCGTATAGGACACCTGTGGGACGCTTTAGGGAGATGGGTGTCTTCTCTGAAACCCCTCTAAGGAAAGTACAGGAGCTGCGAAGTGCTCTTGTACTGCAGTACGACAGACTGCCTTCAGTACTTATTAGCTCCCTTTTGGACATCATGCCGCGACGCTGTTAGTCATGTGTCGCCATGAGATGCAATCACACAGCATATTAAGGTTGAAGTATGTCCTTCTGGTATGTTTATTAATTTGTATATTTGTCGTCTTTTTTGTTTTTCGAATAACGGTTTATTTGAAATGCATTCAGTGATTTATATTCATTTTGGAGTATTTTACGTGTTGTTGTCCATGTTATTGTCCTGCGGCGTTTTAGTGCAATGTCTCTAACCACTTTCTCACAGTGATTGTGTTGTAACTTAAATTTTGCTCATGAGTGTAGTTAAACATTAGTTAAGGATTACAGCTGCAAAGAAAGGTAAAGCTATCCCTCGTTTTACTGATGCTATGGACTCAAGGAGCCAATGGTAAGCATCACATTGAAGCATGTTACTTCGGCAAGTTTAGCTTTAGTTTGTAAGCTGTGACACATTCACTGATGTAACTTTCCTTTTTAGTTCTTGTTATCTACGTAAATTTTAGATCGTCCTCTCTAAGCATTTTCCAAACTAACGGCGCATTTTCTTTCTCACCCTAGAAAAAAACACTGTTGCTGGGCCAGCACTCAAGCCAGTAGTGCTAGCAGTGGCCGAACACTATGTCGCCGCTTCCCAACCGTCAATAAAATGTCGCGACAGCCACCACATAGGCCATCAGTTCAGGCCGGCATCTGGCCAACAGTTGCATCCCCATCAGTTGTCATATGCCATAATAGGGCCATCGGTTATCCATCACATACAGTGGCCGCCACAAGCAGCCTTTAAGCAGTCCTGCAAGCACATTCCACAAATGATGGTTAGCCTAATGTGGTCCGTCAGTTTCCCAGCAGTGGCCGATGGCAATCACGGGACGTAACTGATGGTTTGAGGAATCTTGACCGCCAATTTCCTTATAGTAGCCATAAAAAAAAAGATAATCGCAGTTCTTCAGAGGCACAACTCCTCTTTGTTTCCCAACGAAACTTCTGCATGACCGCACGGCGCTGAGGAAATTTCTTCATCACATCCGGAAAGACGCCCGTTTGGACCAAGGTAGCATCGAACCCCCAACGTCCTGTTTGCGAAGCGGACGCTTCAGCCACACAGTACTGGTTTGCCACGTACTCACCTTTACTTGAAGGTGAGTTTCTCTCCTGCGTGATGTGAAACGAAGTGTTCATTTTTTAATTTTACATTATTGCGAGTTATTTTTCAGAAATATCCGTTTCATATAATTAATAAATTAATTTTTTCAACGTGACGGTTGTCTTTAACACGTCTTTTGTAAAAAAAGATCGTGCGTATGTTATCGGTTTGTCCATCCGTCCGTACGTTCGTCTCTAGACACGATATGTCTGCAACTAACAGTCCGATTTGAACAATCCTTTTTGCATTAGGAAGCTTGAAATGTGCGAATGATGATCCTTTATTTCGTTTATTTTGTTTTTACGATGCAAATATCGCCGCTAGAGAGCGTAAATCAAGATGGTATCAAATTCAAAACACACTCTATTCCATATATTTGCTTCTGATTCCATTCATATCGAATATTATTTTATACATAGTCGCTAATCCAAGTTACGCATATGCTCTTCTCTAGGGGCCGTGAAAGTAAATTGATTTTTCCCAGACATCTCTGCATCTAAAACTCCGATTTGAAAAATGTTTCCTTCAGCTGATACATCTCATAATGGGAAATATTTTGCATAAAATTTCTAATTTTTGGTATAAAATGGTTTGGCCACCAGGTGGCGTAAATGTTGACTTCTGCTTCTGATGTATTTGCAGTAAAATATGAGCTTCTAAAATCTCGATTGAAAAAATTTTTCATGGAACGATACTACTCGCGAAGACAAACCTTTTTGGAATATTTTCTTCTTAAAATAATGCATGGCTTCTCCGCCAAGGGGCGTAGATAAATATTTCTTGTTTTTGTCAATATCTTTGCTTCTAATGATCCAATTTGAAAAATGTCTTCTTTGTTGGACAGAGTGTCCGGTGCGACATGTTTCTAATATAATTTCAAAATTTTCAAGTAATTCATTGACTTTCCGCTAGGGGGAGTAAAGGTAAATTGTGCTTTTCCCGATATCTCTGCTTCTAAAACTCCGATTAGAAAAATTCTTCCAGCACTGGATACAGCTCATGATGTGAATTTTTTTTTATTGTAATTTCTAATTTTTTATAAAATATGGTTTGGCCACCAGGGTGCGTAAGCGTTAAATTTCTGCTTCGTAGGTATTTGCAGCAAAATATCATCTTCTAAAAGCCTGGTTGAAAAACTTCGTTCGTGGACCGATACTGCACATGTCGATAAACATTTGAGAATATTTTCATCTTAAAATAATTTATGGTTTCTCCACCAGAGTGCGTAGATGTCTGTCTTATTTCTCCCAATATCTCTGCCTCAAAAAGTCCGATTTTAAAAATTCCTTCTTTGTTAGATAGCGTATCCTTTGTAAAATGTTTCTCGTATAAGTTCAAAAGACTTTCCGCTAGGGGGCGTAAAGGTAAATTGCGTATTGCTCAATATCTCTGTTTCTAAAACACGGATTTGAAAAATCCTTTCTGCACCGGATACAGCTTCTGATAGGAAATGTTCAGCATATAATTTCTAATATTTGACAAAAAAACTGTTTGGCCACCAGGGGGCGTAAGTGTTAATTTCTGTGTCTGATGTATTTGCAGCAAACATCGGTAAACCATTTAGAAATACTTTCTTCTTAAAATAATGCATGGTTTTTCCGCCAGGGGGCTAGATGCATATCTTATATTTGTCGACGTCTCTGCTTCTAAGAGCTCGACTTGAAAAATTCTTTCTTTGTTGAAGAGCATTTCCGCTGCGAAATGTTTCTCACATAAATTCAAATTTTTCTTAATGCACAAGTCTGCCACCAGAGGGTGTAATTTGACCCTTCCGTTTAAAGCAATATCTGCGGGATTTAAAACACGATTGAAAAACTTTTTTTCTTCGGTCAGGTACTATTGTTTTCCATACCGGTTCCATTGATTTTGAATAGCTTTGGTAAATTCAATTCGCATCAGAACGGATTCAAAAGACGTGCTCATTACAGCGAAAATTCGGTGTCATCTTTTTTGTTATTTTACTTTAAGGGAACTTCACTGATTTCCAACGAGTGTACCAACTTAAAGACGTTTTCCAAAGTTTTGTGCTGTCGTTGGGGTCTTGAAACGCGATTGCTTAATTATTATATTTACCAGTTCATGTCCCATTCTGTTACATTTTAAACGTTGTCTTTTTTTTCCCGCGATCCAAGGCTACATTTGTTTTGAAGAGGAAAGATATTTTATTTTACTTCTTTTTATTTTTAGCAGGAATTCCTCCACTCTTGTGTATTCAACCCACGGACGAATACATTATACCCACATAGCGTTTCTGTTTTCTTTTATTTCAAATAATTGACAAATTTTGTACACGTATAATTCCTATTTTTTTCCAACACAACGATTTTTTAATGTCTTCCCGGGACTTCTGTTTGGAGGGGTTTAGTGTATGAAGATTATAAAAAAAAATTATTTCTTGTTATTCATGGGAATGGAGTGAGTGTGTTTCATGGCTGTTTGTATTCTCAATTCTTCGTGTGTTAGCTTGGGAATTTTGCTGAGAAATAACTTTCTATAAATGCATAAGAATAATTGAATATTTATTACAGTTCATTAATTAATTATTTACATAATTTTCCTCCGACGGTAATCTTCATCGACGTAGCGTTTTACTAGGAACTTAATTCGTCTCCTTACATATGGCTTTTTTTTTAACATCCACTAAAGCAACACGATAGCGAGGGCGTCGTTTTGAACTAACTGATAGCACGAAAGACTGTGCACGTGTCTCTTCAGCGCACGCGAAGTCCCGCTGCTTCCACCTCGCTCGTGTTGGAATTGCTTCGGTGGCCAGCTACGAGCCACTAGTGGCACTTGCGTGGAGGCCCGTAGTTCACAGCGATGCTGCAGTACCATTAATGGCTGCCAACTGATGGCGATGCCATCAAGGAGGTTACACCACTCCTATCCACGCAGCATTGGCCGCCATAAGTCACCGTCCGTGCTGCAAATGACGTCATGAGCAGGCACGACGCAGCCGCAGAAAAGAAGCTGCTTTGAAACCAATGGAACTAAAGCTTCTAAGCGTGTAAACGGATAAAATGAGTAATTCAATAATCTTTATCAATGATACACAAGCTTACTGCTTTATCAACGGTATAATTTAGTTCGTTTTTGCCTGCTTGTTACGTCACACCACAGATTAGCTGTGACCTATGGCGGCAGAGCCAGTGGTGTCTCCAGTAATATAACCTCCTTGTCTGCCACCAACGGATCGCTAGCGTAACGTGAGTGGCAGATTTCAGCCAGCAGCGACCTCATCACTGCCAGCTGGTGGCCAGCAGTTTTCCAACACTTGTGTCTTTACTGAGCTATGACCATGACAAATTGCCTACACGTTTGCTTCCAAAAATATCGTCGTCTTTGTGATTCTCTCTGATTACAAAGCAAGCGAGCGCAACTTGTTGCACAGGTATATCCCATCACAATCTGCAACCTATTGAAGGGAACTTGAATCTTATATTTGCTAGCAAAATTGCCTAAAAATAAATGCAATGAAAGTATGACGTAGAAGATAGAAGACTCAGGATCAATTCATCTCTCCCTCTCTCTCATTGTGCATCTACCGCGACAATAAAAATCGCATACTATCTGAATCTTTTTCAATGAGCGATAAAATGCACGCTTGATTTGCCAGACCGTAAAGGAGGGTACAAATACTGGCCATTGAATTAAAAACTTTTATTCAGGACTTCCTTTAGCCCGAATAAGAGCACCTATGCGGTTTGACATAAATTTTGTACGATTAAAAATGATTGCTTTCCCCCAGGAAAAATAAAATAAAGTTTGGTATGTCGCTCCGGTAGCCAAATGGTGTGACCTCCTAGCTCGAGAAATGGGTGGTGGGCGTGTCCGATGGCGCTGGAACTGCCCTCCACAAGACCAGTGGGCCTAAATTAGGGGCTGGCAACATCTTAGAAGCCCTCAGAGTTCAATAGTGGATCTAGAGGGGGGGGGGGGGTGTTGCTCCAGTCTAAAAACGAACAGAGACTTTGTGGAGGACGCCCTACCCCCACACACTGGACTCTTGCAGTGTTGCCTCTTCTTGGCATCGCAAGGCTTTTTGAAATTGTTTATTAAAAAATCCTTCTAAATTTTTAAATTATAATCTGCGAGTGGAAACTTGAAAACCAGTACACTTTTCATGCTATTCAACTGCTCGTTTTTGAAGGAAATCAACTTGAGCCTTTTGAAATCTCATGTCTTGATAAAATCTTTCAAAATAAAGTTTGATCCCTTCTATTCAGATAAGTTAATTTATAGAAAAATCTCTAACTTGATAATTCTTTACTATACTCGGGGTAAGGCTAACCTGACTACGGAGTTAAAGTTACGGAATGTGTACTTCCACTGCATAATATAGTTCCAGTTGAAAAACCCGTGTTAAGGTTTAAACTGAGTCCTAAAAAGGGCATGGATATATAGATGCCCTAAATGTTGTATGTACGTACATTATGAAACAAGAAAGATGACACCGAATTTTCGGATGTAATAAGCACGCTTTTTGAATCCGTTCTAACGCAAATTAAATTTATCAAAGCTATTCAAAGTCAATGGAAACGGTATGGAAAACAATAGTATCTGACGGAAGAAAGAAGGTTTTCAATCGTGTTTTTAATCCCTCAGATATTGCTGTAAACGGAATCGTGAGCTTGCGCCATCTAATTGCAGACTTGTGTGTTAAGAAAAACATGAATTTATATGAGAAACATTTCGCACCGGAAACGCTATGCAACACCGTAATAATTTTTCAAATCGGACTTTTAGAAACAGAGATATTGACAAAAATTAAATTTGACTTTACATCCCCTGGTGGGAAAACCATGCATTATTTTAGGAAGAAGGTTTTCTCAAAAGGTTTTTCCATATGAGAGGTATCGGTCCCAGAAAAAAAAAATTTAGTCGAGTTTTCAGGATCCCAGATTTTGCTACAAATACATCAGAAGCAGAAATTAACACTTATGCCCCCTGGTGACCAACCCATTCTTCACCAAACATTAGAAATTATGTGAAAAATATTTCCCACAAGGTCTTGTATGCGATACAGGAAGAGTTTTTGAAATCGGAGTAAACGCAATTAAACGCAATTTACCTTTGTGCCCCCTAGCGGAAAGTCTATGATTTACTTGAAAATTTTGAATTTATGGGAAAAACATTTCGCATCGGAAACACTATCCAACAAAGAAGGAATTTTTCAAATCGGATTCCTAGAGTAGCGATATTGGCAAAATTCAGATATACGTCTACGCCCCCTGGCGTAGAAACCATGCATTAGTTCAAGAAGAAAATGTTCCTAAAAGGTTTGCCTACATGAGTAGTATCGGTCAACAAACGAATTTTTTTGCAATCGAGATTTTAGAGGCTCATATTTTGCTGCAAATACATCAGAAGCGGAAAGTAAGACTTAGTCCACCTGGTGGCCAAACCATTTTCTACAAAAATTAGAAATTTCGTGCAAAGGTTTCCCATCAACAGCTGTATGGACAGCCACTACACAGAACATCCTCGGTGCGTATGTCGGATTGCCCTTGGCTTCTGCATCTGCCACCTGGACTGCTCTTCTTCCCCGGATACAACGGACTGCTGCCTACTGGAGTAAGGCCCGCCCTTTCACATCGTTCCGTCAACGAGCAGCCGTTATTCGTCGACAACTTATCTCTCTATGCGAATACTCTTGGATGTCGACGGTTGTGCCCGTGTCACAAATGATGACCATCACTCGCCTCTCAACTTCCGTCATCTGGTCTTCACATCACTGGGTTAAACCTGCCACGCTTCATCTGCCAGCCTCTTTGGGTGGCATCCAGCTTCCTGATCCAGCTTTCCTTTATAAAACTCATCGCATTATTCATTTCATTCGCCTTGCCACTTCAACTGTTCCGTCTCTTACCACTACCTTGAATGTTCTAGCTTCTTTCCGTGACCCATCTTTCACCTTCCTACTGTTTCTGAAGATGGATGCATACTCTCTTCTCCCGTCCCACCTCCTCCTCCTGTCCTGCGAGAGGGCCTTTCTCTCTTTCGTTCGCTTCCTCTTCTCCGTTCATTTCCTTCTTCAACTCTTGATCTCCTAGATGAACCTCTCTTCTTCTCTTCTCTTATTCACCCTCCTAACCTCCCTTACTTTTACTTTCCTCATTGGATCCGCTCTGGTGTGATAACTGTCCGTGCTCTCGTAACTTCTGATCTAACCTGGAGACCTCTTTCTTCCCTGTTTCTATCTCCAACCATTACTCTTGCTAACGAATATCTTCTTCTTCGCACAGCGCTTTGGAGCCTCTTTCCACTCCTCGCTTCACCTGATGGTCTCTTCTCGGTCCCCTCTGCTCCTCTTTCCCTACCGTTCTTTCTCCTCATTCGTAGCTCCCGGTTCTAGTTACTTCTCTCTCCTCCTCTTCTCTTTATTGGCTTCTTCTTTCCCTCCCGCACTTCCACTTTCTGTTCATTCTGCTCCTCCTTCTCTTCTCCCCGCCATCTGGACAGCATCTACCTCCCCCTTTCCTCCCCTCTTGAACTCAATGTCCATTGGCAATTTCTTCACCTTCGTCTCCCCGCCCCATCAGTACTGTTTCGCATGACCCTTCTCACCTCTACGCAGTGCTCCTTTTGCCCTGAAGTCAGCGACGTCCAACATCAATACCTATTCTGCCCCGTTCTCCTGCCAGTCCTAAACACAGCATTTCGTCTTGCTGATCGAATTTGTGCTCGATCGTTACCATTTCTTGCATATGCTTGGCTACTCCAAACAAAGCATCCACCTACTCACTTGCCTCCTGTGTGCCGTTATATTTTTCTTCTTGTGAAGTTCACTGTCTATGCTTTCCATCTTCAACAACGCTTCCCCGCTCTTATTCCACCTCCTCAGGAGGCAAGTGCTATCATTCGGAGACGCTTCCTAGCACGGTTAACCACTCGCCTCCAAATGGAGCACTCTCGTGCTGCCTCAACAAACACCGATAGCGTTTTTCAATCCACTTGGGCCCAATCGGCTGGGTGGTTCCATATCCACAATTTGCAGTTACATCTCAACCTATAAGTGGGATTTTTGTTGTCGCCCACGTTCACTGTAACAAATCATGTTTTTACGTATTAATTTTGGTGCTTCGCTATTTGTGATTTTTCTGTTTTAATGTGCCATTGAAGATAGCTCAATATGTTTCCCATGTTCTCTTCGATAATGTTGGGTTTTATGTTGTTGTATATAATTCTTCCTTCTGCACAGTTTACTGCCCACGCAATGTCCCCTTCATTATGTTGAATATTTTTTTTTTTAAATATTAGTCACTGTGTGTATAATTTAATGCAACAAGATGCCCTTCTGAGTACATTTAGCGTTATTTCCCCTTGTCACTGAATACTTCTGTACATATGTTGTAAATTTTGAATGTAGCATCACTGTTGCATTTCTGTGAATTAGTACCTAATGTTTAATCTTTAGTATGGTAGTAATGCTTAATTGGAATTTGTGCATAGTATAGAATCATGTCTTGCCCTGTCTACAATACTGTAGGTAAACATTTTCGTTTGTATCGCTCGTGCTTTATTGTCTGCCTCTCCTTCGCCCTACGTGGCGAAATATTTTTTTATGATTTTAACAATATTTTGTTTTACGTTTCACTGGAACTTTCCAGCTGATGTATATACCGCTGTATTTATTGGCAGAATTCCATTGTCATGTACATAGAAATGTTATTTTACTGAAGAATAAAGGCAATTTTGAAATGTATCCGGTGCAGAAAGAATTTTTCAATTCGGAGATTTAGAAGCAGAGATGTAGGGGGGAATCAATTTACCTGTACTCCCCCTAGCGGAAAGTCTACGAATCACTTGCAAATTTTGAAATTATATGAAAAACATGTCACACTGAAAACGCTATCCAAAAAAGAAGGAAGTTTTCAAATCGGACACCTAGAAGTAGAGATATTGACAAAAATAAGATATACATCTGCGCCCCCTGGCTGAGAAAATGTAGAATATTTGAGGAAGAAAATATTTCAAAGGAGGTTTATTGATGTGAGTGGCATCTGTCCACGAAAGAATTTTTAATCGATATTTTAGAAGCTCAGATTTTATGGCAAATACATCAGAAGTAAAAATTAACACTTACGCCCCCTGGTGGCCAAAGTATTCTTTACCAAAAATTTGAAATTATTTGGAAAATATTTTCCATCAGGAGGTGTATCCGCTGAAGAAAACATTTTTGAAATCGGTGTTTTAGAAGAAGAGTTATCGGGAAAAATGTAATTTATTTTTACGCCCTCTAGCGGAAATTTTATGCGTTATTTAAAAAAGTAACTATATTTGAAATATTCTTCGACATAAGTGGAATCGAAAGATAAAAGATTTTTTAAATCGGATGTTTAGAAGCAAATATGTGAAATAAAACGTATTTTTGAATTCGACATCATCTGCATTTACGCCCTCTAGCGATGAAATTGTACATCGTAAAAAACAAAACAAAATAAAGGATCATCATTCGAATATTTCAAGCTTCCCAATGCAAAAAATAATTTTTCAAATCGGACTAATAGTTGCAGAGATATCGTGGGTACAGGCGGACGGACGGACCGACAAACCGGTAACATAAGCACTATCTTTTTTTACAAAATATGTGCTAAAAAAGGATCCCAATATCGGTCGCGTTTCTAAATAATACAAATATTCGCAGTTTGGCGACGTCATTGTCACTTCTGTTTTGCTCCAGAAAAGCTATGGAGGATATTTACTGTGAGCGGGAGGGGAGCATTGTGTTAGCCTGAGGGTAGTGGGGAGAAAATGGTTTGGTAATTAAGCTTGATCTCTTCTTCGTGATTACTGTTTTGAAATACTCATTCAAAAATCGTTGGTCTTGTGGTCAGCAAGGTTGCGAAGGTGTGGGGGTTCAGGGGTGACGTCGTGAAAGAACACGGGAAGTTTTCTTTTGTCTTTCCTTAAGTCACCCTTAGGAAGAAGGGTCCGCGCCACATGGCACCCCATTACGGCGCGGAGAAATACTGATACAGGAGAATTTTATTCTTTTCGGTGAATCGGTTTCACTGCATTAACAGTGTAATCAGGTTAGCTTTGCCCGGATAATAGTTTTTGTTTATTATCCAATCGAAGTACGCAATTCGATTTGCCTCATCCACACTGTCACACACACACACACACACACACACTTCAAAGTTTACCCCACACGGCGACTTTCCGTACTCCCAATTACTAGTGATGCTAGACAATACTAAAAACGCAGAGCAAAGCTCACCCATTGCTTTACATGAGGAGTCAAAACCTATTTTAAGCCCCTGTGGCGCAGTGGTCTAAGCGGTGGATTATGGCAATTCGTCCGAGTTGGGTACGGTTACGAATCACTGTGAGGCATGGATTTTGTGCATATTGAAAGCACTGACTGTCTGCCTTTGCTGGAACCAGTAGCTCTAAATTAGGGACGAGTGACTATATAGCCCATTGAGTTACTCACGGTGGTCTTAAAACACACACACCCCCTCCCATAAATTTTCACTTCCTGTCCCATCTTTCTATGTAACTGAACTTCCTATTTTTTTATTCTAGTTTTTTTTTTTTTTTTTGTTGAAGTTGGTACAGAATATTTTATCTCCAAATTTACAGCTAATTTTAGTTGGTATGAAAACTTTTGCGTAAACCTAGGGGTTTATTGCTATAAATTTACATAATTAATACATTAATTATTTTTATATTGGCGTTTTAAAAAGGAAAAACCAGCTTTAGGGATCGATTGTCCCTGTGGGCTCCCACTGGATCCGCTACTGTCTGAGTTGTTCATTGCGGTCGTTGAACTCGGAAACAAGTAAGAAAAATTCACTTGAAATTCTTTACTGTCGTAACATATTTAGGAGGGTGATCTCTTCGCAAATTGTTATAACGGTACTTGTTAAATTTTTGGTACATCTCAAATGATAAAATGAGATTCTTAAAAGAAATATGTTTAATAAAACATCAATTTAAATATAACAGGCATCCGAAATATATAAAAAAATTCAGTAAATATTCCTTTCCTTTTTATATTACAATATATTAAATTAAGAATATTATATATTCAAACATGCACTGAATGGCCAAATTATTATGACAACCAGACCATGTTATTTAACATAGCTATTTCGCAGGTGCTGTTGGCGCAAGATGGCGGAATCGGCATGAAAACAAGGTAACGCTGAAGGCATGCAGAGATTAAGGAAGTGTATTGCTCGAGAAATAACGGAATAAAAGAGGCGATCTGACGGACTTTGAACGTTTAATGATCGCGGGTGCTCGAAACATTGGTGCGAGCATTACCAAAACAGCTGCATCTGTGAAATGCTTTAAGGCAGCAGTTATTGAATTTTACAGATAGTGGACCAACAGTGAAAAAATCGGATATGAGCGCAAGTCGTGTAGTCATCAACGGCTACTGGATGATAGAGCTGAGCATTGGCGCGCCCACGTGGCGAGTGCTTTAGGGGCTTAAGCTCCCTCCAGGGTGATTAAGAGCGTCGTACGTCACAAATTAAACATTCAAATATATTATTTTACATTTTCAAACAGTTACATGGCGTCTGCTAATGACATCCCAAAGCCCCAAAAAGATTAAGTGCGACATACGTCACAAATTAAACATGCAAACCTATTATTAAACATATTCAAAGAATTGCATAGTGTGTACTAGTTATATTTTGTGTGCCCTATATGTACGATTCTGCCTTCATTGTCCGGCTAAGGACGTTTCGGACACCCTACGTATTTATTTATTTAGAAATACTTAAATATCTATCAAATGTATATACTAGGTGCGTATACTATATACATGCACACACTATGTACGTATACTATATAATATATACACTGAAGAGCAATTGAATTAGAGATACCTGTCTAGTAGCGTGTAGCACCACCTTTCGCCCTGATGACGGCGGCGATTCGTCTCGGCATGGACTCGACAAGACACCGGAAGCGTTGGGAAGCCATACGGATCCAAGCCCCTGAACAAGCTCCCACAGTTCACGAATATTTGATGGAGGGGGTGAGACCCTCGAACATCTCTCTCGATGACATCCCAAATGTGCTCTTTGGGATTGAGTTCAGGTGACCTAGCTGGCCAAGGGAGCGAGGTCACGTCGGTGGAGTGTTCATCCAACCATTCAGATACAATTCGGGAGCGATGGCGCGATGCATTGTCTTGTTGCAGGATGAGGTCCCCAGTGGGATGTTGAAGACGCACAAACGGGAGCAAATGGTCGCCCACGATATCCCGGTAACGTTGACTTGTGATGGACGATGTCACACGTACCAGGGGTCCTATTTCAGTCCACGTAAACAGTCCCCAGACGAGAATGCCACCCCCACCAGCTTGAAGAGCACCCTGCTGGCAAGAAGGATCCGTCGCTTCATGTGGTTTGCGCCGTACTCGTATCCTGCCATACGCATGTACCAACGTGAATCGCGACTCATAAGTCCAGGCAACATTTTTCCACATGTCTAGGGTTCAGTGGCGATATTCCCGCGCCCATGCTAATCTTTGCACCCTGTGATGTGCGGTCAGCAGCGGTACCCTCGTGGGACGATGGCTTCTGTACCCCATAGCGAGGAGATGGTTCTGGATGGTGTGGCTATTTACACGTTTTTGTGCACCAGCGTTAAATTGCCGAGGGATTTCTTGCACTGTGGCCCGTCTAGCCGCTGTTACAATGCGAGCTAGCGAGACGATGACCCCGCTCATCCACACGCTGTTGTCCACGGCAGTTGGCCCTTGCAGGGGTGGTTTTGCCGGATTCGATGTACTCACGGTGCACCCGTGACACAGTGGCTCATGAAAATCCCAGTGCCTATACGACTTCCGAGATGGAGTGACCCATTCGTCGGTCCCCGACAATTTGCCCACGATCAATTGCGCTTAGATCCTTCCTCTTACCCATAATGCGTCCGACACTTAGTGATTCCCGTCGCACCACTCCTTTTATTGTCGGTTCGCTGCATACGTCATGTCGTTTTCGTTTGCAGGGCCGCCCACAGCTCCACATTTGCATAACGCCAGCTGTATCTAATTCAATTGCTCTTCAGTGTATGATATATATATCAGTGGCGTATATTCGAGGCTAGCGAGGCTAACTGCGAAGACCAGAGGATGCACAAATAAAAGTTTATATTAAACGGTATTAAGATATGTCAATGCTTTCGCTGCGAAAACAACTCGTGCGGATTCGCTTCTTTGACTCAGTCTGGCGAGAAAAGACCAACGGCTTAACGCAACCAGCTCTTCCAGAGTCTTCTCTGTTCTGCTTCGAAGACCTTCCATATGATCGCCTGCTATCGTTTCCATGACAACATGAATGAGCTGGTGGAGGGGAATGGGCCATTGCTGAAAAGAGAAGACTTAGACTACCTTTTTCACTCGCATGCTTACGCGTGTAACAGCGCGTGTTTCGCGAGAGCTGTTTCAGTTTGTGTGAAGTGCCAATGAATTAAAATCAATTATATTATATCTTAATTTCGTGGCTTTGTTGGATTCGAACTGTTTTGATAAATTTTGTGGAAGTTTCCCTGAACATCTACTGTTAGAACTTAAAGAACTCCATGTTTCAAATTTTGATACAGCTCGACTTAAAAATGAACTGAAAGTGTTTTATTCCCTTGATGAATACAAAACCAAATCAGTAAGAGACATTACTTGTTACATAAAGTTAAATAAATTGGACATAGTGTTCAGTGAGGTGTAAAAATTAGCAGAGCTAATATTAAACTTTTCATCAAAAACTGCAGCTCCCGAAAGAAGTTTTTCAATTTTAAAATGAATTTTAGAGCCACACAAGAACATGTACATTTGAGCAACTTGGCTGGTTTGTTAATAGAGAAAAACATTTTTTAAGTATGAAAAAATGCACGCAAGAAACATTTTATTCAAGTTCACACAAAGGGAAAGAAGAATGGAGTTCATTTACAAATACAGTATTCAGAAGAAGAATGGAGTTCATGTACCAATAAGTGTTCAAATCCTAATCCTCATAGTTATTTGGCATGATGTTAGCAAAAGCATGTACATAACATTTAGAAAAAGTTACTTCTATTACTTAACAATCAAAAATTAAACCGCAAATTCTAAAATAAAAAAACAGTACTGTGTGTGTGTGAGGGGGTGGGTGGGTAGCACAGGTCTCGGACCCAAGATACATAACTTATATTTATATCTTACGTATGGTGCAGAGACGTGGACCTTAGCTAAAAGAGACATACAAAGGCTGCAGACAACTCAAAAAAGCATGGAGAGGTGCATGCTTGGTGTAACCAGGAGAGATAAGAAGAGGAACACGTGGATCCGAAAAATGACAAGAGTGGAGGACATCATGATCAGAGTTAAATCCCTGAAATGGCAATGGGCTGGACATACTGCCAGAAGAACAGACCATCGATGGACAGCCGAAATTTTAGATTGGATTCCAAGGGCCAGGAAGAGACCCAGAAGAAGACCACATGGAAGATGGGTGGATGAAATTCGAAAGTATGCGGAAGTGACATGGAAGAGACTGGCACAAGACAGACCGTTGTGGAGGAAACTTGGGGAGACCTTCGTCCAGCAGTGGATTGATAATGGTTGACAATGATGATGATGATGATGATGATACACTAATGGGCGGATACTGTAAATACAGTTTCATATAAACACACACTATGTGCGTATATATATGTTATAGCCCCCCCCCCCCCCCCCCACCCACCCACCCAACAGGATTTCCTCGCTGCACCACTGGAGCTGAGAAGAGAACAGGCAGACTTCTTAAGTCCAACAGATGGGTAACACTTCGTCACATAACAAATAATCTAAACCACTAACAAAGTCCGACAGTTTCTTAACGTATGCTTCACCACAACGGACTATCGCTAAGCCATTTGATATCTGCAGTGAACAAGAAGAAACGCCTCCAGTTCGCTCAGGAACATAAGAATTAAACAGCAAATGACTGGAAAAGGGTAATATGGTCCAACGAATCACTTTTTTATGCAGATGGAAGGGTGATGATACAGAGACAGCAGTACGAAAGCATTGATCCATCTTGAATCGCCACTACTCTTCAAGCAGGAGAAGGTAACGTTATGGTCAAGGACATGTTTTCGTGGGAGTGCTTGGGCCCTTTGATTCGTGTGGAGCAAGTTCTGATCCCAAGGTATTTGAATGCCGTTCTAGACCAAGTCCAACAGTTATGTTGATGGTGTATCCCAATGGAGACGGATACATCCAGCAAGGCAGTGTGCTCCATGTCATAGTGCTCACATTCTACGCGAATGTTTTGAGGAGCATCAAGGGGACGTTTTCCTGCTACATTGGCCTCCTCAGTCGCCGAATCTCAGTCCAATGGAACATTTGTGAGATGAAGTCGAAATTGGCACCACATATATCGATCCGCTATCATCAATGCATCGCATTTAGGCTAATATACCCCAAGTCTCCAATTACCGACATTTAATAAAGTTCGTACCAGAACCAATGCAAGCAGTATTAAGGGGAAAAGGTGACCTGGCAGCGTACTAACCAAGTGGTCATAATAATTTGGCAATTCAGTGTGTTTGAAATACTTCATTCTACCTCCTGTAACGTACCAGGAGATGTGATGTACCTGCCAGAAAAGACAGACACGACATAAAGGCAGATAGGAATCAGAATAAAACGTCCGCGTAGCTCAATTGGTAGAGTGACTTATTCCGGAATGAGGGGACCCGGGTTCGAATCCTGGCGTGGACAGAAATGACGGAGAAATTCACTTCGTTATAATGGCGCCCGAACTATCCGGATGACCCGACCGTTCAAAATCTCGCATTGGTGTGATGTTATTTCCACACCGCGAGATAGGAAAAATAAGAGAATCCCTTCTCCAGCACTTCGAAAAAAAAAAAAAAAAAAAAAAAATGGGGAGATGATGTAACGTACCAGGAGATGTGACGTACCTGCCAGAAAAGACGCACACGACATAAAGGCAGATAGGAATCAGAATAAAACGTCCGCGTAGCTCAATTGGTAGAGCAACTTATTCCGGAATGAGGGGACCCGGGTTCGAATCCTGCGCGGATAAAAATGACGGAGAAATTCACTTCGTTATACTCCTTTTAAGAAATTCCTTTTTAATAGGCGTTTTTTACTTCTAATTACGTGAAACGTATTAGTACATATCATTTTAACACGCTGATTTTGTTTCTGTTTACTTTTTCTCAGTATATTTTTCACGCAACAGAAAAAGGATGTACTGGGAAAACTCACTGGCCTATACCTAGTTTCGGTACTCCAGTATATTGTGTATGAAGTCGGTAATAATGCGCACTCTTGTGCGATATTGAAATGCAAATTGGTTAAGATATGTACATAACTGAAATGTAAATTAAATTTTTTTAGAGTAGCTCGCTAAAACTACAAAAAATAACGGGTAATATGAATATAACATATATTACATAAATATAACATGTAATATTCATGTCCTCAAGTTTATTCCACTTCATTAGCTGTATGTAAAATACAAGTCAAATGAATTTTACAAAATAATATTTCAACGCTTTTCCTGGGCTTCCAGGTCATGTGAAAACAGCTCTGAAATGATTTATGATGTTCTATGAAATGAATAACCTCCGCAATTAAGTATAACCTTACCTTTTGTGCAAAGTGTTCTCACGGCCCCTGTGTGATGAACTTGTCAGATAATACAGTGAACAACTACGAAATCATTTAAATCGTTTTTTGACAACGTTTAACAGATTTCGTGATCAATTATCCGCGGCAAATAGCTTGAACGTGAAGGAGAACAATTCCGATATGCATATTATTTGTTTTCGTTTCATGAATTTATATTTATTTGGCAAAACATACTGTAAATACTGAGATGCAATTACTTACTGCTTTCAAAAGCGAAAGGGCACTTTGGGTTATCGAAAGGAAATATTTTCAGATTCCCTTGACAGTTGATTACCATGCTTCTCCTGTTTCGAAAACACGAAAGACACGTTACATAGCAGTTTACATTCAACATATCTATTCTAAAGCATTATGTGGTCTTTCAGTTTAATTCACAGAAACCAGAAATAAATATTTGCTTCAACCATTTATTTCACTAATGATATTAAAACATTATAAAAACGTTTTTGTCACTGGTTAAAACATTTAATTAACTTGAATAAAAACTTTATGTAATTTGTTGTGGGGACATTCGAACTGTAATGGCGTAAAAAATGCTTTTGGGCTGGAAAGAAAGTAATATCCGATGACGAGGCACCCGAAGTCGAAGCCTCGGCCACGGCGCACATTGGCCATTGAGGTTGCGCAGCACACCCGCATGACGTCAGAAGGTAGGTGGCTTACGTCAGTGGCAGTTAGTGGACAAGGAGCACATCCGTCACTGCATGCTGTATGAGTTTTGACATATCACATCGTCAGTGCTGTTGTTGGTTCGAACGGTTTCGAGAGAGAAATTTTCACGTATCAGATGGTCCCAAAACCGGAACACCAGCAACAGTGGATATGGACATACTGAAGACTTTAGTGGAAACCGACCCGCGTGTGATCAATCAAGAGTTGGCCTAACAGCTGGGGACTACACGCACGAGCATTATTGCTAACCTGCGTCAACTTTTGAAGGTACACAAGGGGGAATTTCAGGTACCCCATCAGTTGAGCAGGAAACAGATCGCATGAGCGCATGCGTTTACCTGCTTGCAAGTAACCAAGTGGAGCCGTTCTTGGATTGCATTGTGACAGGTGACGAGGAATGAGTCCTGTAGGAATATGTCAGCTCCCGGAAACAGTGATTGTTCCCAAATCGGAAGTCCATGCCAACCAACCCCCAAAGCCGGCTTACACCTACGTAAGGTCCTGCTGTTTGCTATGTGGGATATGCGGGGAGTCGCGTTTTTTGATTTGCTGTCGGACAACACCACTATCACCGCCGATGTGTCCTGTCGTCTTTTTCTCATCATCTGTACGGATCTCTCACGTTGAAACTACCAGCACTGCTGAATCGCAAGGGCGTCCTCTTACAGCAGGATGGAGCGACACCTCACACAGAATGGGTGACCTGTCACAATATCACGGACCTGGGCGGAGTACTGTTGTCGCACCCTGCCCATTCTCCGGAGACTACAACCTCTTCTGGTTGTTGCAGCATTTTCTGGACTGACAGCGGTTAACTTACCGGAACGATGTCGGACACGCACTTACTCACTTCTTTGTGTCCAAGCAGCCACAATTCTAGAGGAACGGTATCCAATAGCTGCCCAGATGATGGGAAAAGGTCATGAAAAACGATGGCGACTACATTTTGTACTGATCTGTACTTGTATAAACGGTAAGCAGCACTTTTTTACGCTTTCCATCCTTACGTTGAAGAAGCGTATATGCTCCAGCTTTGTCCGTCTATCTGTCCGCCTCTCCGCACGATCACTCGCGTACAAATGGTTCGATTTCGATGAAATTTTAGTATGCTGTAGGGGACCACTTGGGGACGAACTCTATTGAAAATGGGCGAAATGGGGTTAAAGGTGAAGACATAGGAACCGGATCCATTCCATTGCCCTTATGCGTCATAACTTGCGTAAAAACGGTTTGATTTCGATGAAATTTTACTATGAGGTAGGGAACCACTTGGGGATGAACTCTATTGAATATGGGGGAAATAGGGTCAAAGGTCAGCACATAGGAACTGGATCCATTCCATTGCCCTTATGCGTCATAACTTGCGTAAACATGGTTTGATTTCGATGAAATTTTAGTATGTGGTAGGGAATCGCCTGGGAACGAACCCTACTGAAATTGGAGGATACATGGGGCTAAAGGTGAGGACATAGGAGCCGGATCCATTCCATTGCCCTTATGCGTCATAACTTGCGTAAAAATGGTTCGGTTTCGATGAAATTTTAGTATGTGATAGAGGATCACCTGGGAATGAACCCTATTGAGAATAGAAGAAATATGGTCAAGTTCAGGACATAGGAACAAGATTTATTCTACAGCCATTATCTTCATAACATGAGTAACGATTTCTGGGCCGCCCCGGTGGATCAGTGATCTAAGCAATGGCTTCTGATCATTCGTCCAAAAGGGGTCCAGATTCGAATCCTGGTCAGGCATGGATGTTGTGTTTGTCTTACGGTCCTGGCTCTCTCCCTTCCCTGGAACCAGTGACCCTAAATTAGGGACGGGCGACTGCTTATAACCCAGCAAGTTGCTCACGGTGGTCATTAAACGTCCAATAAAAAAGGATTTCTGGTGTGTTGGAAAGCGTGTTTACTAACTTGTTATTGTCTTGCATTTGCAGACGTTACTTTCCTTCCAACCTAACAGTTTCGTGCAAAAGCTGCAATTAAGAAATTGCACAGAAACAGCACCTGTCTGGGTAGCGTTGTCTGATAGTATTTCGCAAGTAATGTAAGCACTATAATCTTCCATAAATATCTGCCTTTAGAGTAGTCTTCAGCAACTCTTACCCTAAAATAATATTAAATTACAAGTCTAAAACCTGTAGAACGTGGTTTACCCTGGGCTTAGGTTCATGAGATTTCCAGCATAAATTGAAGCAAAAATATAATAGGAACATATTTTAAAAACGTTAGGTTTCACTCCTAGATTTTCAGTAATCAACACAAAATACTAGAAAAATGTTTTATTTCATGAAATTTACGTACTGAAAATTGTAATATGATGTTCAAAGTATTAATGCTTAAGAAAAATACAGAAAATTTACTGCTTTAAAAACGAAAGAATAAATGTCTGTTTGATTTTCTTCTTTTCTGATAATAAGTTATAGCATGACTGTAGAACTGTCTCAATGATTCTCTTAACGGTTCACCTCCGTTTCCACTTCTGGTCGTTTAAGGTAATAACGTTTAAGAAAAAGAAATAAGATTTACTGCTTTAAAAACGATAGAATAGATTTAGAAGATGACAATCCGTTTTTGGTGTAAATATGACAAGCATGGTAAGTCAGATAACATCCGAAAACTTGAAAATTTTGTCGTCCTGGAGCGAGAATCCAACCTGCGTCTCCCAGATTCAAGGTTCGATTCCCCCTCCAGGACGACAAAATTTTCGAGTTTTCGGATATTATCTGACTTACCATCCTTGTCATATTTACACCAAAGAACGGATTGTCATCTTCAAAATTTGTATTGTATGGTGTAATCCCGTATTCCATTCATGATAGAATACATGTCTGTTTTTTTTTCTTCTTTTCTGGTAATGAGTTACAGTATAGCTGAAAACTGTCTCAATTCTTCACTTAACGTTTGGTTGATTTCCGCTTCTACTTGGGGTCGTTTAAGGTAACAATGTTTGAGAAAAAGAAAGACAATTTACTGCTTTAAAAACGATAGAATATATTTATGTTTGTTTTTCTTCTTTTCTGATAATAAGTTGTACTATGGATGTAGAACTGCCTCAATTCTTCTCTTAACGGTTGACTTCCGTTCCCACTTGGTGTTGTTGCTACAGAAGAACTCACATCCTTTATATATTTATGTCACCAACTTCTACATCATCTAGTCTGTTTTTATTTTTGCTATCTCTGTCAGATTCTCCGTTATTGCCGCAAGTGTAGTGATGTGTTCTTGCAAATCCTGAACGCAGTCAGGCCAAAGCTAACGCCAGACGCCATTCGTTTGTGATTTTGACACTTCACTCCATTCCACTAAAATGTTGGAAGCCCCTTGCATGATCTCGTATGACTTCGGGTATTCTCTCAACATGACATTATCGGGCACTCGAATAGCCTTAGAAATGCCCTTGAGTGTTTTCCGCAAGCAAATAAGTCTTGAAGATGGATATTGCTCCTTGGTCCATGGGTTGTAAAAGTCAAGTTCCCATACAGCACAAAACGTTTCAGATATGTATCAATAATGTTACAATCTCTCATTTTCGTTACACTTTCAGAGATATCTTACAATTACGTTTCAGCAACATATATTTTGGAACATTACTCTTTGTACATTATGGTTACCTTAAAAATAGCATTCACCGATACTACTGTTTTATAGTTTCCATTGCACATAACGGCCACCTTGATGTTACACTCCAGCGATATTTAAAATTTTTGGTTTGGCAACTGCGTGGATGCGCATGCGCATTTATGCCATTTCACCGAAGCACTCTCGTAGTCGTATTTCCACGTGCTACTGGGATATTCGTTGGTGATAAAGTCGTATTCGAGTTAGCTAATTAGTTGATTTAATGTTTCATCGTTTTTTTCTGTGTGATTCAAGATCATCTGAAAGTAAGTAATGGTTTTGAATCCCGGTTTCAGCTGTACCACGCTGGCGGGAAGGTGCGGGTGTGGTGTCGACAGCATGGGGTTATGGCCCCGTCGTACCTGGTCGGCTCTGTTCAGTGTTCTGTGATGATTTGAAGAGACTTCTGATGGGACACATTAGATCAGTTAGTGCGTCTGGAGAAGCCCTTAACAACTTCACGCTACCAGCATGTGCTGACACATCACCTACACGCTTTCACATCCTTCGAGCACATTGAGGCCGATGATCTTTTACAGAAGAACGATACGCTGCCCCACCGGCCCGCCGCCACCAAGACACGAGGAACACATCATAGTTTAGAATCATCCAATGTCTCCCAAGGCCGCCGGATTTAATCCCCGTGGAAGCTCTCTAGGATGTCGTGTATGGGACATCAGTTCCATGGATCCTGAACGCCGTCTCGGGTAGAGCTGTGGACAATGCTGCAACAGGTATGGCTTGCATTACTTCCGGCATCTCTCCGACATGTGGTGGAGTCGATGCCTTGGCGTGTACAGGCTATTATTAGGCCTAGGGAGAGGACCAACACGCTATTAGGTTTGTATGTCTAATGTTTTATCCATTGAGTATGTTATTATTTTAAGTCGAAATTCTCAGATTTCTTTCGTATTTTAATTCTTAATGTAAGCGTGAATTAGCCAGAGACTTGTGATTTTTTTAATTGCTAAACATTTTTTGGTTTGTGTGAAATGTTCATTATTTGATTCTTGTGTAATTAAAGCGAGTAACTGTGAAACAACACAAGTTTTATCGAATCCGTGTCCCCTCACTCCGGAGTAAGTCTGCTCTCTTCCAACTGAGCTGCACGGACATAATGTATCGCTGCAGACTTGTCGTCTTGACACCTGTTTTCACCTCTGTAGTACGTCACACCATCTCCCTCCATAGCCCACTGGAAAGAAGAGGCCCTGAAACGATTTAGTCATGTGACTAAGAAGGTTTCAACTTCCGTGCTCTGAACTGCAGGTGAAGTCCATTAGTATGTTGCTGTGAAGTTGTTTTTATTTTATTATTTTGATTTACTATTGTGATTTTCTTTCCAAAGAAAAACAAATTAACACTCGTAAAAACATATAACGTTCATTTACCACTACAACGAGAAAATGTTAGAGCGATTTAAAAAAAAAAAAAAAAGGTACTTCTATCTGCTTGTTCCTTCTGTTACTGATATACAAGTAAGATTCCTTTTCTGTCTTAAGTAATATGACGCGCAAAATTTAGTTATTTATATATACATTCAAGGATTTGCTACTCATATGTTTTGTTGGTAGAGCTATCTCAGTTGTTTAACGGTTTAGCATTTTGGTTAGATGTATACATCTTACGGAAACGTTTTTTGCACTGCTTTTGTTTTCCTTAGTTTAGATTCACTATGTGTTATAAGTTCAAAAGACAAAAGTCCGCCTTTCCATAAAATAACGACAGTAAGAAAATATTCTGAAAATATGTTCACGTCAAGCAAAAGAAATACAAAAAGTACTTAAGTTTTCTTCCTTGAGTAATTCATGAATAAGGAACACACTGACACCGCACACCGGTAATGTTAATATTACAGGTATACGCCGAAACCAAAAATACTGACTCAGAAACTAAATTGAAGGAAATTCAAAAAACGTTCCGCAAAAATCTAACAGGCAGTTCCCCAGGAACGAAACAAAAATTGTAAACAAGCAGCCATTTTGGGATCGATGCAGACATATGCCATCCAAAACATTAAAATATTTCTTGCCACAACTTTTTAAGTAATTTGTCAACAAAACAGCAGCAGATTTCATTTATTTTGTGCGGCGAATTTCAAAGTTCCCATCAGCTGGAATTCTAAGCGAAAACTTCGCGAATACTTTGTCAGTTTCGTTAAAACATAAGCATTTCTTTCATTTTGCGTAAACTTTTCAAAGTACATTATGAACTAAATATTAGCACATTTTATACATTTTGCAACACAATCTTCGAAGTTTCTGTCAGCTCACGTTTTATGAAGTTCTCCCGCTATTCTGTCAGCCCGTCAGCACATTACTGATGTCTAAGACGACACACATAGGGTAGTGAGACTAAGAGCTGGGACTAAGTTGGTCACATGACCTCAGTGGCAGCCGTTCGTTTCAGGGCCTCTTGTTTCCAGTGGGCTATGATCTCCCTCTTAACATTATTATTATTATTATTTTTTTTTTTTGCTTTGAAGCAAAGTAGAAATTTTTCATTAATTCAAAACAATGTGTGTAAAAAACATCACACTTTTTTCGAGGAACCCAAAGGCTAGTGGATCCGTTTTCCTAAATCGGACTTCAATGTGCAAACACAAGTTTTTTGCGTGACAGGCATCGAACCCGTATCCCCTCACCCCGAAGTAAGTCGCTCTCCCAACTGAGCTACGCTGACAGAATGTCTCTCTGCAGATTTGTCGTATTGAAACATGTTTTCACCTCTATAGTACGTCACATAACCTTAAAACATTTATTGTCTTTAGCATACTTGTCATGCAATTTGATCACTTCCGTATTTCGACAAACCTTCACAGGGCTTAACCTACGTATATGTAATCTCATTCTGCCATTATCTTGAACATATCACCATTTTGAATATATTTTCCTAGAATTTGCAAGGTTTCGTCAAATTTTGCTAGTTTTCCCAGAGCACTTTCGTAATCTGCGGGATAAGTTAATTTTTTACTTGAAGATGCAATAGCTAATAAAATATCCCAACAATACTGACGGAAAAAAATCCCAACACCATGAAAAAATAGTTGTAGGGGAATGAAATGGCGGCAATACATTTGTATAGGTAACATATTTAATCGATTAAGGTTTCAAGATCACAGCTTACTGTAAGCGCGAGAAGAGCCATTTTAAATGTGAAATGCTGGTACATTAATAACCGATGTAACCGCCAGAATGTTGAATGCAAGCACGCAAACGTTCATGCATTGTGTCGTACAGGTGCTGGATGTCAGTTTGTGGGATGGAGTTCCATGCCTGTTGCACTTGGTCGGTCAATACAGAGACGGTTAATTCTGGTTGGGGGTGACGCTGGAGTTGTCGTCCAATGATGTCCCATACGTGCTCGATTGGTGAAAGATCTGGTGATCTAGCAGGACACGGCAACATGTCGACACTCTGTAGAGCATGTTGGGTTACAACAGCGGTATGCGGGCGAGCGTTATCCTGTTGGAAAACAACCCCTGGAATGCTGTTCATGAATGGCAGCACAACAGGTTGAATCACCAGACCGACGTACAACTGTGCCGTCAGGGTGCGTGGGATAACCACGAGAGTGCTCCTGCTGTCATAGAAAATTGCTCCCCAGACCATAACTCCAGGTGTAGGTCCAGTGTGTCTCGGCCGCAGACAGGATGGTTGCAGGCGCTCACCTGGCCTCCTTATAACCAACACACGGCCATCACTGGCTCCCAGGCAGAACCGGCTTTCATCAGAAAACACAACAGATCTCCACTCCGTCCTCCAATGAGCTCTAGCTTGACACCACTGTCGTTGCAAACGGCAGTGGTTTGGAGTAAGTGGAATGCACGCTACAGGGCGTCTGGCTCGGAGCTGTCCTTCAAGTAACCGATTTGTAACAGTTCGTTGTGTCACTGTGGTGGCAAGTGCAGCTTTAATTGTTGCCGCAGACGCGGTACGATGCGACACGGAGGTCTTCCCTCTCAGTAGTGCCACGTGGCCGGCCGGAACCCGGTCTTCTTGAGACAGTACCTTCCCTTGACCACCGCTGCCAACAATCATGCACAGTGGCTATATTCCTGCCAAGCCGTTCTGCAATATTGCGGAAAGAAAATCCACCTTCTCATAGCACTATTACACGACCTCGTTCAGACTCCGTGAGCTGTTGATAATGGCTTCTTCGTCTTCTTAAAGGCATTCTTGACTATCATCAACACCCTACGTCAAATCTCAACGATAACTAACGCTCACGAACGTTACAGTGCGTATTTACAGCAAACCTGCTTTGCATGTTCCGAGGGGCGCCACCAGCCCCACACGTATGCGCCGAGCGCGAAATTTGCATAGACGTCATCTTACAAATGTACTCTCACCGCCTACCAACTGTCGTTTATCTAACACAACCCCTTCTTGGTGTTTGGTTTTTTTTTCCGTCAGTGTATTTTCGTCTGGAAAAATAATCATGTAGTGTAAGCTTTCTGATATTTTATAACTCTATCTAGGCCACATTTACATAGACTTCCAGGACTTCCAGGACCAGCGGTCTAAGCAATGGCTTCTGATCATTCGTCTGAGATGATTGAGTCCAGGTTCGAATCCCAATGAGGCATGGATGTTGTGTTTGTCATACGGCGCTGGCTCTCTCTCGTTTCCCTGGAACCAGTGGCACTAAATTAGGGATGGGTGACTGCTTATAGCCCACTGAGTTCTCATGGTGGTCGTTAAACCTCCAATCAACAACCAGGACCCGTATTTCTGATATTTAAAATCGTTGTGTTTCAGAGGAATTGGTTTTTAAAGTAAAACGAAAATTCAACAAATTTCATTTTGTAAGCAGATGTAAAGTATAGATGGCACAATTTTTGACGATGGCTTTCACTTTTACTTAAACTCTAAGAATTAGCATTATATCTAAGTCACATTTTATTCTTAGTATTTTCATTTTCTCGTATAACGAAAATTCTTGTATGTAGAAACTTGAAATACCTTTATAATTAACTAAACACAAACCAATCGAACACAATACGACATGTACAATAGTAAAAGAAAGTTTTGCTTGTTAGTAACAGGAAAGTGAAACAGCTAGTCAAAGCCCACCGTATTGCTACGTTGTGTCGACAGGCGGAAAATGCAAGAAAACTGCAGATTTTGTAAGAACGCTGCAGGGTTTTCTTTAGTTGTGCCTTAATATTTGGTGTTCGAAACTGTGTATGAAAGCAGCAAAAGCCAAGAAATATGCATAGAAAAGAAAGCCATACAAAGTGTGACTTCCAAAAAGTGGGAAGGTAATCATTTTCTTTTCTATCTTTCGTTTTAGGTATAAGAAGATAATGTAACTACTGGTAATTTAAAATATGTAAATAATGCAGAAAAAAAGGAAAGAGATTCTTTACTTAAATAATTTTTATTATTATTGAATTCCTATTTTACTTTAAAATAACACCTGTATCTAAGGAAACGTGAAACTGACGAACATTCAAATATACGTACATGTGTGAAAGTTATCCGTCGAGGCAATGTAGATTTAAAAACATCAATATTGAAAAACTGAAGGGTATCAATTTGATGAATCATGGCAGAGTGTGATGCTCTTACAGCGAACGAACACAATGTTTATGTAATGTAAAATTTTCCAAGAAAATATTGTTTTCCACTATATATACTTCTAGACATGAGGTACTTTAAGTTTCCAGATATAAGAATTTATAAGGTATTTTAAGTTTCAAGATATAAGTGAGGTTAAAATTGCGGCGAAACAACTCATGTTCCTTGAATGAACTTAAGATTTAAAAATTGGCTCCCGCATAAAAATAAAAGAAAAACAAAATCTTTGCCTTTGTATATAAGCACACATACACAGTCTGCTCTTCTCAAATTGTTTAACTACATCTGTCGCTAACTATATCCCACTAAGAACTTTTCCGCTTTACTCACGATATGAACAATTCTGTCTAGCTGAAAAAGTCAGATACCATTAAGCATACTGTAACGTATATCCTATTTTAACTTTCCTTTTGAGTTTATTTTTCTATGTAAATTTGAGTTTGTTTTCTTAGATATTTTCAAATCTTAACGTTATGTCTTTTCCCTCAAACGATAATGATGTTGGCAACACACTGGAGTCGGAACAAGAGTGACGTATGAATTTATGAAATAAGAACTTTGGATAAAAAGACAAAGCAGCAGCTCCTTTGGGTGTGTGGAGATGTTAGATCGTTACTGAGTTTTGCTTGTAAACCTCTTGACTATGATATGTGAAGTGGTGTGTTTTGGATTTCGTCTAATGTTGCTGTACCAATACAAAGTTGACGTAAGTTGGACTTCTTGACTAAGATATGTGAAGTGGTGTGTTTTGGATTTCGTCTAATGTTGCTGGACCAATAAAAACTTGACGTAAGTTGAACTTCTTGACTAACATATGTGAAGTGGTGTGTTTTGGATTTCGTCTCATGTTGCTTGACCAATACAAAATTGACGTAAGTTAAGCTTCTTGACTAAGATATGTGAAGTGGTGTGTCTTGGATTTCGTCTAATGTTGCTGGACCAACACAGAGTTGACGTAAGTTGGACTTCTTGACTAAGATATGTGAAGTGGTGTGTTTTGGACTTCGTCTAATGTTTCTGGACCAACACAAAGTTGACGTAAGTTGGGCTTCTTGACTAAGATATGTGAAGTGGAGTGCTTTGGATTTCGTCTAATGTTGTTGGAAGAATACAAAGCTGATGTAAGTTGGACTTCTTGACTAAGATCTGTGAAGTGTTTTTTTTTTTTTGGATTTCGTCTCATGTTGCTGGACCAATACAAAGTTGACGTAAGTTGGGCTTCTTGGCTAAGATATGTGAAGCGGTGTGTTTTGGATTTCGTCTAATGTTGCAGGACAATGTTGACGTAAGTTGGACTTCTTGACTAAGATATGTGAAATGGTGTGTTTTGGATTTCGTCTCATGTTGCTGGACCAATACAAAGTTGACGTAAGTTGGGCTTCTTGACTAAGATATGTGAAGTGGTGTGTTTTGGATTTCGTTTCATGCTGCTGGACCAATACAAAATTGAAGTAAGTTGGACTTCTTGACTAAGATATGTGAAGTGGTGTGTTTGGGATTTCGTCTAATGTTGCTGGAAAAATACAAAGTTGACGTAAGTTGGACTTCTTGACTAAAATATATGGTGGTGTGTTTTGGATTTCGTCTAATGTTGCTGGACCAATAAAAAAGTGACGTAAGTTCAATTCTGTATATGTTTCTTACCGTAAAACCTTAATTTGACCTATCCGGCACAACTAGTTGCATCGTATTTACCCTTCATTTAACATCTATTCAACCGGAAATCTTACATAACGTAAAATCGGTTACGTTTTAATATTAATAATTGGAGAAAACCCATCAGACTTTATTGCACGGAAAGCAGATCTTGGCAAGACAACATACGAAAAGGGACCGCATTATTGGAATCCTACTAGGAAGAGTAGCGAAGCAAGTAATCAACGATGGATGCAAATTGTTCATGAAATTGTTAATACTAGTGTATCTTACTCATTTTCCAAGGTTAACAGCTTAAATCACGGTTGAAAATGGGTTTGATACGAATGTTAGCAAAAATTCAACATTATGTTTCGTCATGTTTCAGTAAAATTTTGTTTAAAAAAGAAGCAATTATTTTTTTCTTTAGTGTTGAGCATGATATTATTATTCAGTAAATTTTTCTGAGTTCTCTTTACATAATAAACATTGATACACAGAGAAGAACTGAGTGTTTACCTCGTTATGTGAATCACAGTTCCGTCGCTAAGAACCTTAAGAGACAAATCGACCAGCGGCTGTTTCAGTTCTCCATGTTTGATGAAGTATAGGTCAGGAACCCAGATTCGACTCGCGTGGGTCAGGGCTTTCAAGTATCTGTGCTGACCTCCGTCGTTGAACTCTAGCCGTCGATCCCTCCACTCCAGGTGAAGTAGAAATTCCACCTCATAGTTCTCGTTAGAAGAAAAAGAACTTTTTCTCACAGAAAATCAAAACACATGCTGTTTTATGAGAAGCATAAGCACATTGATACATACTATTCTTTACATGACAGAATGGTTTTAAAATACAAATAGTTTCCAAAATCTCCAAGAAAGAGAAATAAAAAAAAAAGTACCTCTGTGTTCGACACGCAAATTGATTTTACGAAACTGAGACCTTTTCTTCATTTTAATAGAAATATTTTAAATTATATCTTTGGTAATTTTCACACATTTTTAACACTTTTCTTTAAATTGCCAAACTTTCTTCTCTAATGAAAGATAAGGAAGAGTGATTTCTCTTCTACTTGTTATTGTGAAATAATAATCAAATGGACATCATTAGTATTCACATTCTAAATGAACGTAAATTTATATGCTTTCAGTATTCTGCAATACGTATTTTTTAAACTTTTGTAAATAACAACTCCATTTGTCGATTAACTCTCTTTACAATCAGAAAATCTACAGAAATACAACTTAAAGTAGAATTTGTGTTAATAATGAACACTACCTAAGTAAAAACTGGATATCTGATAAAACAAAATCAGAGAAATATCTACTAACATTTCCCAACTGTAGTGGCATTCCCCGACATCTTTCCCCTAGAAGTTCGAAAAGTCAGCGGTTATTCCTCAAATAAAATCCTAAATATACACTGAGTTAGGTTTGCATTAGGAGCACCCAACATTTTACATATTGGGACCGATAACGAAGCACTAAGTGATATCAACGTCACATGCGGTTACTATATATTGCGCACACTTATCCTCTGTATGTAATCAGTAAACGTGTTCCAGAAATGGGAAAACGTGGCGACGTAAGCCAATTTGTCCCCTGCCAGATAGCTGGTGTCCGGCGAGAAGGTGCCAGCATTTCAGAAACAAACGCACTTGTTGTCTGCTCCCGCACTACTCTATCAAGGGTGTACCAGGATTGGATTAACCATGCAGAGACATCCAGCAGAAGGGCTCACATTGATCAGCCACACATGTTGGCTGCTCCCGTACTACTGTATCAAGTATGTACCAGGACTAGATTAACCATGCACATCCAGCAGAAGGGCTCACAGCAGAAGTGCTCACATTGGTCAGCCACGCGCGGTTGATCCTAGAAGTGAGCGACGGGTGTCATGACTTGTATCTCAGCAACGATGAGCTAAAGTTACCGATATCACCCACCAGTACAACAGCGGTGTAGTACTACCAGTTCCCTTTTGCATCATACCCTGTACCTTGCTTCTCCTGGAGTTCTACAGCAAGAGACCAATGACAACACTCATAATCAAGCCCTGTCATTACAGACAAGGCCTCGCATTTGTTAAAAAACATCAGTAATCGACCATCGATGGAAGAAAATCAACTGGATTGATGAGTCCCGTTTCTTGCTGCACCATGCTGGTGGACGGGTTCGAATATGGCATAAACAGCATGAAGCCCTATTCCTGGTTGCACAGTTGATATTCAACAGGTCGGTGGATGTGATGTTCTGGTCTATGGAGCTTTTTCTTTGCCCTACGCCCCTTGGTTAGATATATATACAGTATATAATCATCAAAAATTTTCAATTCCCTGCTGGATGAAGGTCTCCCCAAGTTACTTCTGCAACGCTCTATCTTACGCTAGTCTCCTCCATGTTACTCCCGCATGCTTCTGAATTCCATTCACCCATCTTCCATCTGGTCTCATTCTGGGTCTTATCCTATCACTTGGAATGTAGTCTAGAATTTCGGTTGTCCATTCCTCTGGCAGCATGACCAGCCCACTGCTATTTCAGGGATTTTACTCTGATCATGATGTCTTCCACTCTTGTCATTCCCCTTCTTATCTCTCCTGGTTAAACCAAGCATGCATCTCTCCATGCTTCTTTCAATTGCCTGCAGCCTTTGTGCGTCTCTTGTAGTTAAGGTCCATGTCTCTACTCCGTACGTAAACACTGGAAGGATGCATTGATTAAACACTTTTCTTTTGAGGCATAATGTCATATTGCTCTTAAAAACCGTACTGTTTCTTATAAAAGCTTCCCAACCACAATAAACCTACCGGACGATTCCTCGTGGAGAAAGAAGCCGAAAACCGTTGCCGGTTGTCCAATCGGAAGTCGCATTCCAGAGATATACGCGCAGAAAGTTTCGTGACGTCACAACCGGTAACGCACATGTTCGTTGAAGAGCGACGTGGATATTTATACAGATGCACGTATCACAAGGCAATCAAGCCGCCCCGGTGGCGCAGTGGTCTAAGGCGATGTCTTCTGATTATTTGCCCGAAAGGGGTCCGGGTTTGAATCCCGGTGAAGCATGGATGTTGTGTTTGTACTACAGCACTGACGCTCTCCCTTCCCTGGAACCAGTGGTCCTAAATTCAGGACTGCAACTACTTATAGCCCACTAAGTTGCTCACGGTGATCGTTAAAATTCCAATTAAAAAAAAAAAAAAAAAAAGGCATTCAACATTAAAAAAGGTGGCACGGAGTGGGTATGCAAATTCGAAGAACGTGGTGGCGTGAAACCATCAGTTGTACGCCTGCGCGATACGGCAGGTAGGAATAGAGAGGGTTGGCGACGGTAGCAGGTAAGCTCATACTGCGTTGGCACATTTGACAGTAGTGTGGGTAGCGATATGTCGTACAATTTGAGAGAGTATTGTGACATGTATCTCCTATTGAGGGAATGCAGTGGCTCAGCATAGCGTGCTGCAAGGGCCTACAACGAGCAATACCCAGCACGACGGCACCCAGACGCCCAGGTCATACGGTGGCTCCAACCGTAGGTTGAAGAAGCGTATATGCTCCAGCTTCGTCTGTCTGTCTGTCCGCACGATAACTCGCGTAAAAATGGTTCGATTTCGATGAAACTTTATTATGTGGTAGGGGACAACCTGGAACGAACTCTATTGAAAATGGTAGAAATTGGGTCAAAGGTCGGGACATAGGAGCGGGATTCATTCCATCGCCCTTATGCGTTGCACCTTACGTAAAAATGCTTCGATTGCGACAAAACTTTATCATGTTATTCTGGAATTATACTGCGCCGGTGCTGTTGAATATCATCGAAATGGGGTCAAAGGTAAGGGCACAGAAGCGAGATTTATTCCACAGCCATTATCCTCATAACTTGAGCAAAATGCTTCTATTGCAACTAAACTTTAGTAAGTTGTTCTGGAGGTATACTGAACCAATTCTGTTTAATACCATCGAAACACGGTCAAATGTCAGGGCACAGCAGCTAGATTTATTCCACAGCCATTATCCTCATAACTTGAGTAAAAATGCTTCTATTGCGACAAAACTTTAGTATGTTGTTCTGGAGGTATACTTAACAAATCAGTAGTCAGGGTAGAGAGGTGGGTTTGTCTGCGCCAATTTCTGGTATGTTGGAAAGCGTATCATAATCAATGCATTGCATGGTTTTACTAACTTGTGTTAATAATAATAATCTATATCATAATTCTATAAGGTTTTTTACTGTGAGTCCTATTTTGAGAGAACGGCTGAACGTAAAGATATGGTTGAGGTATCAAAATAAAGGCCTTAAAATGTAGATGTGACAGTCGAAGAGAAAACACTGAGATTGGGGCAACGGTTCGGACATTGTGGAGCGGCAAATTTCCCATGTAAAGTCTGTGGGAAAAGCGTGCGGTTGACTCACGCGCTGTTGAAGGTGGAAGCATGGAGGGACTGAGATAGTCCAAAGTCCAAAATCTTCTCTTTTCTGAGCGAACCGTTGCGCAAAGCAACGCTAGCAGGCATTCGTATCAAAGTTCTTCTCATCGGAACAGTAAACACTCTGGAAGACCTGATTGCGTTATGCAGTTGAACTGTGCGATGTATACAGACAATTTAATATTCATTCGATCCAGTTCATTCACGTAGGTAAGAAATTTCCCATTATGTAAAGATGTAAATAAACATTCCGTTGACCACTGTTAGTGAAAATATTTAGAATGTACATACTGAGTTGCGCCATCTATATCTTCATTCTATAAGGTTTTTTACTGTGGGACCTATTTTGAGAGAACGGCTGAACGTACGAATATGGTTCAAGTATCAAAATAAAGGTCTTACCCTGTAGATGTGCCAGTCGAAAAGAAAATGAAGATTGGGGCAACGGTTCGGGCGTGGCGGGGCTGCAAAGTTCCCATGTAAAGTCTATAGGAGAAGCGTGCGACCCTTATCAACATCAGGCGCTCAGTTCAGTGTCAGACTTGGTGTGTGCGTGGTGATCTATGATCAGTGCTAAAGTAAGTAAATACTTTATTGCCTACTTAACCTTAACAGAATGTCTCTCCCGCAGAAAAAAGAAAAACAGGAAACGTAAGAACCTTTTTGGTAGGCGTGAGCGATCAATGGGTCGCAACTATATGTGCCAGACAAGAGAGAATGAAGAGTATTCGCAACGCGAATCTCATTCTAAAACCAGTTACAAACACAGTTGTGACTGAAGATGAGAGTGAAAGCGTGCGCTATCCAGTTGAATTTTTTGCATACGATCGAGATGAATGGACTTCCGCCTCACATTTTACGACTGAAAAAGGGTGCAGTCTTGATGCTCATCACGAACCTGGCCGCCCCGGTTGCGCAGTGGTCTAAGCGCTGGCTTATAAGGCTTCGTTCGTGAAGGGTACGGGTTCGAATCCCGATGACGCATGGATGATGCGTCTGTCTTACAGCACTGACTCTCTCCCTTCCCTGGAACCAGAGACCCTAAATTAGGGACCGACGACTGCTTATAGCCCATTGAGTAGCTCACGGTGGTCGTTAAACCTTCAGTCAAATAAAACAAAATCACGAACCTGGACTATTGTTTTTAAGTGGTTGAATGAAGTTATCAATCAACTGCAATTTACATTTGTTGTTTCATATCAGTTTATTCTTTAAAAAAAAAAAAGAACTAACCGTCGATTCCTACGGGTTTCGTCTAGTCTTCAAAACTTTTCATTACGTGAGAAAAGCAAAATCGCGAAAGAATCATGTCGATGATGTAAGACACTTCAAAATCTATCACCCTAATAATGTCATCCCTTTTTTAACTGTTCCCATAGCAAACGAACGAAATTTGACAAATATTTTCAGATGCATTTGTACAGGAGATTTTATGTTACAGCGAAAGAATTGAGCGTTGTGAAATTATTCAGATGAAGTGCTTAAGTAGTGAAGATAAGAAATAATTTCCTCAGGGTGTGGCAAGAGTTTCCATTAATGTCTTTCCTTCAACCCGAACAATGTAAATGGAAGTAATTAATGAAAGAGATTTATCTCTAAATAAATATGCAAAGACCTTAAGGAAAATGAGATATAATTGCTCGCTGATTGTTTCCAGACATTCTCATTAATTTTTACTGAGAACGTACGACAAAGAGGATAATAACAACAACAACAACAACAAAAAAGCAGTTGAGTTAGTATTTTAGGGGGGGGATTCAGTTATAATAATTTATAGAGAACACTATGTTTTGAATGATGATTTCGCAGAATGAATGTAATAGACTGAAAACACTGAAGACAGGTGGTTGGTACACTAGGAGCTCCCATGGCGTGTTTCGTTTACCGCTGTGAAAAATTGGTTTTCCAGGTAGAAATTTAGAAAAGTACAGGTGTAAAAAATATACCTGTCTCAGTCATTTCAGCAGATGTTGCATATACGTACTTGTATTTTAGTGTTGATTGCATTTGTGACTTAAGTTTTACTTCAGTTTTATTTTTCTCAAGTTGATGCAGTCAGAGTTTGAGTAAAATAGTCGATTATTAAGTAGGAAAAATGTAGGAAATTAATTTTAATTATTGAAGTTACAGCTGTCACATTTAAAATATTTATACATATCTTTTTCCTTTACTTCTAATGCGTTTCAGACTGATTCTTGTAAAATCTCTTGTCTCTTCCCTTCAAAACTGATCATTTTACAGTTCCGTTTATGATTTTTTTGCGGCCTCTCGTTTTACAAAACCTAATAGTCTTCCATTATTATATTTAGTGTTGTATCCTTCTACATTTGTGAAAACACAAATTTGTCCGCGTCTCCTAACACCAGGGTAAGTTGCTCTCCTAACTAAGCTACATGGACGGAATGTATCGCTGCAAATTTGCCGTCTTGACACGTGCTTTACCTCTCTAGTACGTCACATCATCTTCTTCGTATTTATTTTTTTTAAGCGAAGAACGAATTTTCATTAATTCCAGACGATGTGTGGAACAAACACCACACATTTTTCGAAGAACCCAATGGCCTGTATATCCATTTTTAAGTTCGGGCGCCAATGTGAAACAAAAATTTGTCCGTGATGGGGATAGAACCAGAGCCCCCTAACTCCGGAGTAAGTTGCTCTCCCAACTAAGCTACACGGACGGGATGTATCGCTGCAAATTTGTCGTCTTGTCACATGTTTACCTCTGCAGTACATCACACATTACAAGAGAAAAATTAGTAAATGTCACTGTAATTTTATAGTTCTCTCGAGATCACTGGACACCAAACAAATATATGTTTTCTTACTTTGTGTTCAAAACCTCAGTTATTCTACACAAACAGCACAAATATTTGTGGCTTAAAAATTTGTTCAACACAAACAGTTAAGACTTTTGTGAGACCATGGCGTAACAGACTAATTATTCAACAAAACAGCACAGACTTCTGTGACTTAATAGAGCAGTTATTCATGACAAACAGCACATACTTTTGTGGCTTACCAGATCAGTTATTCAACACAAAGAGCACAGGATTTTCTGGAAACCATTGCTTAAGAGACTCAACACAAACAGCAGAGACTCTTATGGAGACCTGATCTACAAGTTTTACTCCGAAAAATCCATTACGTAAAGTCTTTTACAAAGTTTGTAATGTTCCGCTGTTGCGTTTTACGACAGACTTTCCATAAATATACAGAAACTGTGAGGGCAGTTAACACATCCTCGTGCAGACACTGAAACGAAAACCACCATTCACTACATAAAACCTAAACACAAATACAGTATGCAACTATTAGGCAATCGTTCAGTAGAGAAAACAGCTACATTAAGTAGCATTTACAGAACTTCCTTTGCATCTGACTGGTATTTTCTAGCATGGTTTGCCGGCAGACTAGGAAATGTCTATTGTATATCTTTTCTAATGCAAATATTCTCCGCTAGGTGGAACAAACAAGTTTTCGTTCACCAACACCTTAGCTTTTACACAGCAGATTGTTAAACGTTTTGCCAGCTCTTACCGCAGTTAACATAATCCACACACGTCCAGTTTTTTTTTATTGGAGTTTTAACGACCACCGTGAGCAATTCAATAGGCTATAAGCAGTCGCCCGTTCCTAATTTTGAGCCACTGGTTCCAGGGAAGGGAGAGAGCCAATGCCGTAAGACAAACACAACATCCATACCTCACCGGGATTCGAACCCCGGCCCCTTTCGGACGAATGATCAGAAGTCATCGCTTAGACCACTGCGCCACCGGGGCGGCCCAGATTTTTCAAATGCGCTATATATTCTCTGTAGAGGGCATCATATACACCGAGTGATCACTGAATTATGACCACTCCTACAAAAAGTGGATGCGGCCCGTTAACCCCGTGATTTCGGAGAGGGCGCGATGAGTCGACCGACGTAGCATATACACTGAAGAACAATTGAATTAGAGACAGCTGGCGTTATGCAAATGGGGCACTGTGGGCGGCCCTGTAAACGGAAACGACATGACGTACGCAGCGATCCGACAATGTAAGATTAATTTTCGTTGCTAATGCCCTCTCACTCCTCTATTAATAGGGATTAGGTCCTACACAAGCACCTCGTCATTGACCGAACTATAAGAATGCTTGTAGGTCTATGATGAGATAATAGCACGACTATGAATGCAAGATGCCTTTATCGACAGAAACAACTGATTTTCAGCTCGGATTCATAAGGTGCAACATAAGCAATAATTTCGTATGGGCATTTGAGCGGCATTGCAGATCGCTAGCTCGACGGCTGGTAATGTGTTGTACAAATGGAAGCGGACTCGGACGACCTGTTAACTCCAGAAGCTATGAGAACGTCGCAGGAAGGAAATTTTTGCTAAGATCAGGAATCTCAGAACTCTAACCAACATTGTCGCATATCAGGAAACTCTATGTGTGACTACTGAGACTGCTATTGGCACCAAAACCGTGCGCCAGACGTTGAACAACATAAATTATCACAGTCGAGCAGCCAACCACAAGTCGTTAATCACTTCGACTAATGTTACAAGCCGATTAGCGTGGTGTAAGGAAAGTCGACCTTGGACTGTATACCAACGGAAAATTGTTCATTGGACTGACCAATTACGGTACACAATCCACCAGCCTGATGGTTGTTCCTGAGTGTGTAGAATGCCGGGAGAAAGGTATGTATGTTACCGTTGAAGTGTATAATTCAGTTTTTTCATAGAATACCTAGTTATTTCATGAAATAACTGATCAAGTTATTTAAAGCGTGTAATAAATTAATAATTCCACGCTTTAACTAGTTATTATATGAAGTAACTAGGTATTCTATAAATTAACTAATGATAGACAGTTAAAGTGTAAAATAAACAATTTCACTGAATAATAAAGCATACAAAATGTTATTTATATAAAGACACAATAAAATCATTTGTTAGAACAGGGATTACTAAAATGGCATTTGGAATTGCATAGAACATTATTTCTAAAACAAATACATTTTTTGTTGACACACTGCGTTTTTCATGAAAATTGTTTAAATCCCTGACCGGTACCTAAACTTTGAGCTGTAGCAACCGACCGGAGCGATTTCTCTATATCCGGCACTTCTTCGATCTGAATTAGTTTTTGTTCACAGACGCTGAACTGGGATCGGGAATATAGTTGTTTTATGCTACCGTTTTTTGTTCCCAATTGAAAAAGGTAATTCTTCGGTTATTCGTCACCCCTTCCTCTGTCAACTTCAGGTACTGGGATACGGACTGTAAGCCCCACAGAGGCTTCAGAATGAGATTTATCCGACATTAATTTCATCTTCTTAGCTTGAATTTCCAAACATTCTTTAGAGCTTTCTCTCTCCCTCTGAACATTCAGTTCATTAAAACACAATTTGCAGATATTCTGTACAACTTATTTCCGTAAAAATTATAAATAACAAAAATAAACATAAAAGCTAAACGAAACATAAAAGTTAATATCATTATTATTATATAACACTTTATAGTGGGTTGAAAATGTTGTGCTATTTCTGACCAGTGGTTCTCACTTTACAGCCTTTTGAATTTGGGATATATTTACTCGGTTATTTTACACTTTAACGGGGTGTAGATCGTTATTCTATGAAATAACTAGTTAAACCATAGAATACAAGTGAGTTTTACGCTTTAACTGACTTGATCAGTTATTTCATGAAATAACTAGGTATTCTATGAAATAACGGTTTTCATACTTTAACAATAACATATACACAGTGCGTCAAATAATTTTTAAAACTGGAGCTAAATTTCGGCCTACGGTGGCGCTACCAGTGTAATCGTGAATGCATTATAAACCGTGACCATCTGCTTGCTTTCTGCCAAAAGTACTACGCAGTTGTTGTTAAAGTAACTCAAACGAAACGGCCGTTCATTAGAGAAGTAAACATTTTTTCATGTTGAATTATAAAGATGGAACAAAGGGCTGTTATTAAATTTAACGCAAAGCTTGGTAAAAGTGCCTCGGAAACGTGCCAAATGATGAAACAAGTTTACAGTGAGGTTTGTTTCAGTAGATTAAATATTTTCCTGTGGCACAAGCGTTTTTTAGATGGAAGAGATACGCTAGAAAATGATAAGCATACCGGAAGACCAAGTTCATCTAGGACACCTGAGATTATTGAAAAAGTGCGTGATTTCGTGGCAAACAATCGATGTGCGTCACTAAGAATGATGGAAGAGTCTTTAAACATCAACGAAAAAACGATTCGAACCATCCTGCATGAAGATTTGGGCAAAACAAAAGTCTGTGCTAAATTTGTTCCACACACTAACCAATGAACAAAAATCAAGGAGAAGTTCATATTGCAAAGACATCATTTCAGCCGCTGAAAATGATCCAAACTTCTTAAAATCGATTGTTACAGGTGATGAAACATGGTGTTTTCAGTATGATCCTAAAACAAAGCGACAAAGTGAGGAATGGAAGTCAAAAAACTCACCACAAGCCAAAAAAACAAGAAAAGTTCCATCGAAAATTAAAACAATGCTCATTACATTCTTCGATAGTAAGGGTATTATCCACAAAGAATTTGTTCCAAGTGGTCAAACAATTACTGGTGAGTTTTCTTTAAATGTTTTAAGGCGTTTGATGGGCAGAATTCGTCGCATTCGTGTTTAATATCGGGATGTAAATAGTTGGCGTTTGTTGCACGATAATGCACCCAGTCACACCTCACTTCTTGTTCGTAGATGTTTGGCGAAAAATAACGTCTGTGTGTTGAATCACCCAACGCATTTGCCTGATTTAGCACCCTGCGACTTTTCTTTATTCCCAAAACTTAAAATGACCTTAAAAGGGTGTTATTTTGATGATATTTCGACCATACAAACAGCTTCGACGCGTGCTTTGGAGGCAATTCCGCAAAGTGAACTAGAACAGGCATTCGAATCATTATTAAATCGGTGTAAAAAGTGTATTGAAACTGGAGGGACTTATTTTGAATAACAAACCAAAACAAATGACAATTTCTTGTTTCTATTTCATTTTACAGACCCAGTCTTAAAAATTCTTTGCCACACTGTGTACATTCTGGAGTGCATTGCCCCGAAAATGGAGTTTGGTGGAGACAAGGTCATGGTACGGAGCTGTTTTCTATGATTTCGCTTGGGCTCCATTGGTCGTTTTTGACGAAACCACGAATTCTGAGCTATAACTAGGTATCTTTGACAATTACGCACTACCAACGTTGCAAAAGCACTTTCGGGGAACCCCATGCCTCTGTTAGCAGGAAAACGCATCCGTTCATACTTTTTACGTTGTTGCAGATTGGTTTCAGGTCATCGTCGTTGAAAAGTTGGACTGGCTAGCCAACTTTGAGTCAGAAAAAGAAGAGGTTTCCCAACAAACAATGCTGAACTGGTCACTGCATTCAAAACCGAATGGTGGAACTAAATCAACGAGCGGTTACAAACAACTGTTGACTACTATTTCATGAAACTAAAGAGCTTCATGTCGGCCAAACGTTCCACCATGCAATATCAAATTTCCTCTAAATAAAGATTATTTGTAGATATGCAGGAATCAATTATAGGTCTTTGTACAGAGTAGAATCCTAAAGTTGCCGGACTGACTGCTTTCACTTTATTGAACAAATTAAGCAAGTACATAAGGCCTGGATTTACAGCGCCAAACAGAAAAAAATGAAATGACAACATATATACAACGAGGATGATATATGTACAAATGAAAAATGTACTATTTACAGTGATAACAAATTCATATTCGAGGGATTGTTTCACATACTTAAGTGGATACAACAAAGAGAAACAGGTGAAACAGTATAGGCAGACACTTCGTAAAATGAGACAATATGTGCAGTACCATGAAATATAGTGCAATCGAGACAATAAGTATATCCGTGACACACGGCAGGCAAGGTAAAGGCATATTGTGATAAGTGCAAGTGAAACAGATGTGTATCAGATGAGCAAAATAGTAATGTATGTACAACAGGCGCATAGGCAGTGTCATATAAATACAAAGAAGAACATCAATAGAGAGCAAATACGGTAACATAAGGTACAATACCTTGCGACAAAAGCAATAGATGACACTATAACTGATTCGCAATGTACATGCACAGGTTGATGAACAACATAGAAAGGTATACGAAGACATCACTATATACAGCTATTGTGGACGAGCAACAATTATATCAGGTCATGGTACAACATGATATGCGTATAAGTGTAAACAGAAATGAGGCTATGCACAACAGGAAAAAATATACAATCAACAAGTTACGCAAGAACACGAACGTGACAAGGAACACAAGTACTAGTGCAAACAGAATAGTGAAGCAAAATACTAGAACAACCAATGAGTTAAAATATGTTGAAAAAGAGAAAAACCAATACATTGTGCAAACTAATGAAATAATAAAAAACATGAGCTCTACTGTTAGAGCAAAAAATACAACGCAATTTGAGTGAAGAAAAGTCTTATATGCAAATTGTAGGTTGTGCTAAAGAGAAGGACAATAAGCCAATAGTCCAAGGAGTGACTTGCAGGTGTGATGGATGCGGGACTAAGCAACAAAATTGCATCCCAATACCCAACCCAGTCACGAGGTTAGTCGCGCCTGTACGACAAAGTACGTGAATTGCATACCCAGATTTATTATTGGATACGTCATTATCCCCCTCGCAGGAAAATTGGCTCTGTCCACCTATGTCACGCGCTCGCTGTGGTATATCCGGGTATTGTGAGCAACTTACGTAGTGTTCGGCGATTGATGAAAAATGGCGTTTTATGAGAAGCGCCTTAACATTGAGTTTTGCTTTCGTTTGGGCGAATGTCCAACAGCAACTTACGAGAAGTTGAAGCACGTTTGTGGCTAAAACACCCTGTCGCGGTCACAAACACCCGATTGGCATTGGCGCTGCAGAAAAGGCAGACAGGAGGTAGAAGATGACGAACGAAGCGGACGGCAAGTGACAGCTCGCACGGATGAAAACATTTCGAAGGTTGCAGCCATTGTACCCGCCAAGAGACAACAGGCGATCAAGTAAGCAACAGAGGCAGCTGGGATATCGGATAATACGTATCCACAGATACTAACAGATGATCTGCAGGTGCTCCGGGTGTGTGTCAACACATCGTCCCACGCATGTTAACTGAAGATCAGTTGGCCATACGGATGAAAATGGCAGGCGATCTGGTAACCGGCGCTGACCAAGACGCAGAATCTCTTAGAAGAATCACAGCGGGGGATGAAGATTGGTGCTTCCTCTTCGATCCGCAGACTAAGCGGGTGTCATCTACGTGGAAATCTTCATCGTCTCCAAGCCGAGATCGCAGCAAAGGCAAGATCATGTTAGAGGTCTTCTTCTACATCCAGAGTATTGTTCATTTTGAATTTACCTCTGAAGGACGCACTGTCAACAAGGAGCTCTATCTAGAAATCATGCGACGTCTACGCAAGAAACGGCCTCAACTGTGGACCGAACAAACGCGAATGCTGTTGCAGTACAACGTATCGGTGCACAGGTCACACCTCCTTTGTGAGTTTCCCGCCAAAACAAGAAATATTGTCCTCTCACACCCACCGTACTCACCTAACCTAGCCTCGCCCCTGCGGCTTCTACCTCTTCCCTGAGCTTACATGTCGACTTCAGGGTCGTTAGGTTTTCGAGCGCAGAAAAAGGTGAAAAATGCATCGCTGTTGCACTGAAAGACATTGCACAGAATAGGTTCCAGAAGTGCTTTAATGAATTCTACAGCCGCTGGAAGAGGTGTTTTGTTGCAAGAGGGTCATATTTTGGAGTATGTGCTTCAGCTTTGTAACAATAACTATCTATGGTCTAACGGACCCAGCCCAGGAACTTTTAGATCCTACCTCGTATATTCAAATGTTGGATAACATCCCCCAACACCTGGGCGAGGTAACACGCGAGTCGACACTTATTCTGCACACGGACCTCACATATCAGTCAATTAGTAGTCTTATTATTATTGTCAATATACGACCCATTTTGTTATTTGTAACAGTTCAGTCGCTTCTCCAATGCTGAAAAGGCACGTATTAATTTCATTTATGGAAGAGGATTGTGGTGCCCTCTAGTTTAACTGCCGGCAGGTACAAAGACATTCTGAGCAATTCCGCTATAAGTACGCTGTGGCAGTATCTCTCCCTGATTCAGCAAGATCTAGCTCCTTGCCACGTTGCAAAATTTTTCCAGCCCTCGTTAGTGGAGCAGAGGTCCCAAGTGTGTGAATGGCCGTCCCCAAATCCTGATCTGAATCCAGTAGAACATTTATGGGACGAGCTGGAACGCCGAATTCTATCCCGGCAAGTAAGACCTTCCTCCACAGCAGCTCTGGCAGACGCCTTGTATGAGAAATGGAGGAACATTCCGGTACAAATCTACTATAGCATCTTGTAGAAAGCCTGCTTAGAAAGGTCGCTGAAGTCCTAGCATCCAAAGGTGGGACGACTATGTATTAATTTTGGGTTAATAAATGCTACTGTTTCTGTTCGACCTACATACCCTAATAGTTTTGTCTACATAATGCATATGCCCCATTTCTCGCAGGACATTCAGCCAGCAACAGTAGATTTCAATGCAACTGGTGACACTAATTTGAGTAAGTATATTTAAATTTCACATAATTAAATCATTTGTAT
The DNA here is from genome assembly GCA_039090855.1 of Macrothele yani. NCBI lineage: Eukaryota > Metazoa > Arthropoda > Arachnida > Araneae > Macrothelidae > Macrothele > Macrothele yani. The sequence goes on from CM077025.1 coordinate 33,365,081, forward strand.
CTTAGTAGAACGGGAGAAAAACGAGTGATCTGAGAGAGGAAAGACCAGAGCATAAATTCTTAAGTCTTCGTCTTGAAAGCGCTAACTGAAAAAAAGATACACGCTCATTCTTCATAACTTTCATTGAATTATAACTCTATTAGAATAACATTTCGTCTGAAGGGATACTAATTGGTTGAAAATTCACGAGAGCAAAATGCAGAGCGCAGTAAAAGTTTTCGTCGTAACCGTCTACGCTTTTTGCTTACCCAGCGGAAACAATTTTCTCTGGAGGTTGATGAGGAAATTGCTCGGCACTAAACAGATTAAATGATGCGTTGTCGTGATCCCTTACTGCGGTTTCGCGCCACTGGAACGTTTTCTTAAAACTCAAGAGCAACGAACTTTTCAAATAAAATTCTGCTACTGCCATTACACTCTCGAGTTTCCCAGTCGTTTCACCTCCTTATTCGTTCACCGAACAAATATTTGCACTTTGCATGTGCATTCCATGAGACGGGGCTTTGTTGACAAACCCAATATCACCGCAACTGCCATTGCCAAGAATGTTTGTATTAAAATATACATGTAGTAAGAATAGTCCAAAAATACAACTTCGCGAAAACTTTCCTTGTATTTGAAAAATTTGGATATGAATGAACTTATTTTGGCTAGTTCAATAAAACCCATGTTTCTTCATTTAGTGTGTTAGACATAATTTATTTTGATTTTAATGTAAAGTTTGTAAATCTCCGAAAACGAGAAAAGTCTTTAGATGCAGAACAATTCAATTTTTTACTGGGAAGAAATAAAACAGGTACAGCACTTGACTTTGAGACGGAACAATACGTGTAATCACAAAGAAGAAAACACACAGTTTTACATTATTTTAATTGGTGTGCGGAAGGGTGCCCAGGTAGGAACAATAGAACCCGCTTATAACGAGCCCGTATTTAGCGATATTTCAGATTTAACGAGCAAAACAGGAACTTTTGCTTCGTATAATATAAATTCAAAGCTTATTTGATCTTTTATTCAAAGCTTATTTGATCTTTTGGTGTGCAGAAGGGTGCCCAGGTGTGACGTACCTGCCAGCAGGACGCACATGACATAAAGGCAGATAGTAGTCAGAACAAACGTCCGCGTAGCTCAATTGGTAGAGCAACTTATTCCGGAATGAGGGGATCCGGGTTCGAATCCTGGCGCGGACAGAAATGACGGAGAAATTTACTTCGTTATACAGGTAGGAACAATAGAACCCCGCTTATAGCGAGCCCGCATTTAGCGATATTTTTTTCGAATTTAAGGAGCAAAACAGGAACTTTTGTTTCGTATAATATAAATTCAAAGCTTATTTTATATTTTATTCAAAGCTTATTTGATCTTTTGGTGTGCAGAAGGGTGCCCAGGTAGGAACAATAGAACCCGCTTATAACGAGCCCGTATTTAGCGATATTTATTTTCGGATTTAAGGAGCAAAACAGGAACTTTTGTTTCGTATAATATAAATTCAAAGCTTATTTGATCTTTTATTCAAAGCTTATTTGATCTTTTGGTGTGCAGAAGGGTGCCCAGGTAGAAACAATACAACCCCGCTTATAAGAGCCCGTATTTAGCGATATTTTTTTCGGATTTAACGAGCAAAACAGGAACTTTTGTTTCGTATAATATAAATTCAAAGCTTATTTGATCTTTTATAACAAACACATTTTAGTGGAAACCCCGGATTTAAAGAGGGATAGACAGCTGATCACTTTCAATTCAATTCAATTCAGTACAGAATATTTAGCTGTTATATGTAAACCAAAAATACAAAGCAATATAACAACAATGTAGGTAATTGTAACAGCAAGGAATATCTCAGAAAAGGCCACAAAAATCCTGACAAGTCCTTGCTTGACCTGCCTACACAAATGTAGGCAAGTCAGAATTACACCTGAAAGCATGGCGCATAACATTCAAAGGTGTTAGTAGAAATTAGTATTCGTAAGATTGTTTCCTTTTCCCCTTGTTGTCCACCCTCCTCCCAACTTTCCCCCTTCCGTACTATTTTGCTCTCCTGTTCCCTTTTCGTAATGTAACCCTTTGACCTTTTAGTCCCTTCTTCACTCTCCCTTGTTTTGTTTTTTTTTTTTTTGTTTTTTTTATTTCCCATCTCATTTCTCCTTATTCCTTTTTTCCCTTTTTTTATATTCTTGGTAGTCCCAGAATGTAAGGTTTTATTTCTTTTTTAAATAGATTGAAATTATTTATTTTTGTAAGATCATGATATAGAGAATTCCAAAATTGAGGACCGGTATAACTGACTGTTTAACATTCTGACTCCTGGGAAAAATTGGTCTCAGTTCAGATCCACTTCCAGTATTATAGTCAATGAACAAACAAAGTAACAAAATTTAATGAAATTCCATGTTAAAAATCAAACAGAAGTTATCGCTCTTTCCACGTTTATAAGTGAGTCAGGGAAAAATTCTCATTAGCCGCCACCGGGAATCGAAAGACCCTGGGTTCGATTCCCGGTGGCGGCCAATGAGAATTTTTCCCTGACTCAGTTATAAACGTGGAAAGAGCGATGACTTCTGTTTAATGTTCCAAATCCACGTCAATCGCCTCTATTAATTAACCCATATTTAACGAAGCAGAGAAAATCTGCTGTGCACTGTCCTGGAATGAAATAGTAGAAATGGCGGCAAATGGAAGGAAATTGCAGCATCTCGTGGAAATCCTTGTGTGCTAATAGAAGAATGAGAATACAAAGTAAATGGTAGATCGGGGTGGGCGGGGGGAGGGGGTACATCCAATGCTCATGAAAGAAAGAGCTGTCCAAGAGAATTTCTCCTCCTTTCAAAAAAAGGGGCTATGCCTTGGGAGTTTAGTGTCAGCAAAGTTGTAAAAGGTTGACCTACTCCTACGCAAAACGAGGATGAATGGACGTTACGCTCATGTAAATTAATCTCTGGGAGACAACCCAGGTAGCACAGCCTTGCAATTTACAATTAGTATTATGGTGTTAGTAGAAATTAGTATTTCGTTCCAACACGGTGCATCACTGAGCCACCGTCTATTTAACGTAGGCCCAGCCTGGCGTTAAATGGACGGTGACTCAGTAATCCACCGTGCTGGGTATACGTTTTTCCTAAAAGACAGTGGCTCACTGTTGGGCTTACATCAAGGTGCAAGGCTGCCGCTGTGTTGGGCCCACGTTTTCCTAAAAGACTGTGGCTCAGTGTTGGGCTTACGTTAAGGTGCAAGGCTGCTCCTGTGTTAGGCCTACGTTAAATAGATTGTGGCTCTGTGATCCACCGTGTTGGACCTACGTCTTTCCTAAAAGATAGTGGCTCACTGTTGGGCTTACGTTAAAGTGCAAAGCTGCCACTGTGCTGGCCTACGTTAAATAGACGGTGGCTCAGTGATCCACCGTGTTGGGTATACGTTTTTCCTAAAAGACAGTGGCTCACTGTTGGGCTTACGTTAAAGTGCAAGGCTGCCACTGTGTTGGCCCTACGTTTTCCTAAAAGACGGTGGCTCAGTGTTGGACTTACGTTAAGGTGCAAGGCTGCCACTGCGTTAGGCCTACGTTAAATAGATTGTGGCTCTGTGATCCACCGTGTTGGGCCTACGTCTTTACTAAAAGACGGTGGCTCACTGTTGGGCTTACGTTAAAGTGCAAAGCTACCACTGTGTTGGCCTACATTAAATAGACGGTGGCTCAGTGATCCACCGTATTGGGCCTACTTTTTTCTTGAAAGACGGTGGCTCCGTGTTAGGCCTACGTTCAATAGACGGTGGCTCAGTGATCCACCGTGTTGGGCCTGCGTTTTTCCTAAATGACGGTGGCTCATGTTGGGCTTACGTTAAAGTGCAAGGCTGTGTTACCGGGAAACTGAAGACAGGGATAATGGGGGTTATATAATGGGGATATGTCCTTCGGGGAAACGGATGATAAAAATTCCTGAAATTGTGTCCATTGCCCCTTTCACCCTCTAAATGGGCGTTACATTAGGAGGATGAGTGCTGCTATTGCTTCGTGTATTTAGTGCAGTTAAACAGAAGTCAATCTCATATGGCCGCCCAATTTAATATGCTAAAAACATTTTATTTATTAAATATAATACTAATTGTAATTAATTAATTAATTTATTAAATCTTTCAAGTATATGCAATTTTATGGATATAAAATATAAACGTATATGCATATTACCACGTCCTCATATTTTTACACAGACGTTTCACCCCAAAGCGGATTTAGTAAGTACCGTGATTTACGAGGGTTCCGTCGATCTCGAGCTCCTCATTACAAACAGGTTTTACTCTAGTTTCCTGAAGGGGGAAATGATTTCAGAATAAATGAAGTGAAAATACGGAGATTCTGTGTCGTGCCTGCACCGCAGGACCCACATGACATAAAGGCAGATAGCAGTGAGAGCACATGTCCGCGTAGCTCGGTTGGGAGAGCGACTTACCAGAGACGGAAACGGGTGAAGGGTCAACGGGTCGACAATTTCTTGCGGGTCCAACGGGTCGGGTCAAGATGCTCCTGACCCGATTTCGACCCAGTTTTATTTCCGTTTTGTTTTTGAAAAGAGAAACATTTATTTCAAAGAAAACTGCGCGTTGTGGAATTCGGTAGTCGATACTGTTGCCCACGGAGTGAATAATGAATTGTCATGGGAAAATATTGTCTTCTCTTTCTTGAAGCAACGAAGATTTACACCGACAGACGTCAAACACACCGACACCATATTGTAAAAAAACACTTCCTTGGCGTTCTTTTACAGTGCGATTGTCCAGGGCAAGATACAGGAAAACGCCATTCGCCTGGTTCTCAGCTGAATCACTCTCTCCTTGCGAAGTTCACTGTATGACTTTTCACGTCGCATCTTTTACATTAAGCATTCACACGTTTACGATTGATGCGCTAACATCCCGATCCTATGACATGCCATGTCAAAATTAACTCCTTATTTGTTAATATGGATGGATTCAGTCGAGGCTAACAAATACGTGATTGTTGAAAATCATAAGGGTGAAGAGTGAATGCTGGAAATTGTTTCGTCTCACTAAAGAACCAGTGAACAGTTCTGTGTTGTTTGGTCTTGCTCTTTGTTCAAAATGTGAAAAGTACAATTACAAAGAAAGATGTCGACGGTGTAATAAAAGATTATGGAACCAAAAATCTAACGCACCATATGAAAGTATGCGCTACTCCATCAAAGCGCGGAAAGAGTGAACAATCTAAGTACATTAAAATAATGCATTTCTGTAATTGTAAATGATGATTCCCATTTGTAATATACTCCATGGGCACGGTCATAGTCAGCCATTACTTCTGGATTACACAAAATGGTGGCACTGAAAATGACACCAAAATTTAGCAAGTAACCAAATTTTATTATTAAAAAAATTCAGTTATTAAATATTAAGCAGTTATTAGGATGAATATATATATTACGTTTATATGTATATATATACACTGAAGAGTAATTGAATTAGAAACAGCTGGGGTTATGCAAATGTGGCGCTGTGGGCAGCACTGTAAATGGAAACGACATGACGTATGCAGCGATCCGACAATATAAGGAGTAATGTGACGGGAATCAGCAAGCGTCGGACGCAGTATGGGTAAGACGAAGGATCCAAGCGCATTTGATCGTGGGAAAATTGTCGGGGCCCGACGAATGGGTCACTGCATCTCGGAAATGGTGCAAGCACTGGGATTTTTACGAGCCACTGTGTCACGGGTGCACCGTGAGTACATAGAATCCGGTAAAACCATCCCTACAAAGGCGAACTGTTGTGGACAACAGCGTGTGAATGAGCGGGGATCATCGTCGGCTAGCTTGCATTGTAACAGCGGATAGACGGGCCACAGTGCAAGAATTCCCTCGACAATTTAACGCTGGTGCCCAAAAACGTGTAAGCAGCCACACCATCCAGAACCATCTCCTCGCTATGGGATACAGAAGTCATCGTCCAACGAGGGTACCGCTGATGACTGCACATCACAGGGTGCAAAGATTAGCATGGGCGCGGGAACATCGCCACTGGACCCTAGACATGTGAAAAATGTTGCCTGGACTGATGAGTCGAGATTCACGTTGGTACACGTGGATGCAGGATACGAGTACGGCACAAACCACATCGAGCGATGTATCCTTCTTGCCAGCCGGGTACTCTTCAAGCTGGTGGGAGTGGCATTCTCGTCTGAGGACTGTTTACGTGGACTGAAATGGGACCCCTGGTACGTGTGACATCGTCCCTCACAGGTCAACGTTACCGGGATATCCTGGACGACCATTTGCTCCCGTTTGTGCGTCTTCAACATCCCACTGGGGACCTCATCCTGCAACAAGACAATGCAGCTCCCGAATTGCATCCGAATGGTTGGATGAACACTCCACCGACGTGACTTCGCTTCCTTGGCCAGCTAGGTCACCTGACCTCATTCTCATCGAGCACATCTGTGATGCCATCGAGAGAGATGATCCCCTTCATCAAATCTTCGTGAACTGTGGGAGCTTGTTCAGGGGTCGTGGATCCGTATGGCTTCCCAACGCTTCCGGTGTCTTGTGGAGTCCATGCCGAGACGAATCGCCGCCGTCATCAGGGCGAAAGGTGGTGCTACACGTTACTAGACAGGTATCTCTGATTCAATTGCTCTTCAGTGTATATAAATTGAGTTTAGAATTTATAGTTCAAAGCAGATTTGTCCGGGTCAGTTACGGGTCCGGATCGAGTGCGGGTCGTGTCCAGTTACGAGACGTTCGTGTCCGAAAGTTTTGACCCGCTTCCGACTGTGCGACTTACTCCGGAGTGAGGGGACGTGGAATCAATGTCCAGCTCGGAAAAACGTGTGCGTTATAATTCCCAGAAGTGCAATATGGCTGGCAGAGAAGATTTATGTGAAGGCTGGACTGAAAGATTAATCAAAGTTTTTCATCTTATTGATTGACGTTGTTTAGAATGTGGAACCAACAGCAGTGTGAGGAACTGCATCTTGAAAAATGTTATCTGTAAATGGCGTGGTGTTCTATGCCAATACTTAAGAGAGAAATAACGAGAACTGGAAAGCTGGAGAAATGCAAAAGGAAATAGAAGACCAGCGAATAATGGATTGTTGCAATTAATATTTTCTTCTTCTGATGCCATGTCGAAATCAAGGGAGTTAATGACCCGTCTACAAAAGCTGCACGCAATCGTGGTGATAGATATCCCGTAGAATGGAGACAATTATGAGGTGGTTTCTCATTCTCCCACATTGAATGTCAAGACGTAGCAGCCAGAAATACACTATATTGACAAAAGTCACCGGACACCCCTTCAAAAGCAAATGAACGGATCTGCTGCGTTGTTAAGATGCGCGGTACAGCTACAAACGGTATAAAAACAAGCCTGCAGCTGACCATGATTGTATCGCACTGTGAGGTTGAGTAAAAATGTTGCGGCGGGAGAGAACAGACTTTGAGAACGGATAGATTATTGGATGTTATACACTGAGTGGCCACTTTGTTATGACCACCTGACAGTTTTAAGCAAATGAGCTATGACTGCACGCTGTTGCCGCCAGAGGGCGAGGCTAATATAAAAAGGGAAAGCTTAGTGCTTGCGATAGTAGTAGAAGTGATTTTTGGGTGAGGAGATGGGTATAAAATGCGATTTGACGGACTTTCAACGAGGGATGATTGTAGGAGCTCAGAGTCATGGAGTGAGTATCACCTAAGCCGCCGCATTCCTGAAATGTTCCAGAGCAGCTGTTGTTAAAGCGTTTAAAGACTGGACTGTCAACCAAAAAACTGGGTCTCTACGTGCAACGTGTGGTCGTCATCGACTAGTGACTGCTCTGGCGGAACGGAGAGTGTCCAGACTGGTAACAGACAACAGAAGGGCAACAGTGCAGCAAATTACAGACCATCTTAATCAAGGATCCCCTGAAATGATCTCTACACGCACTGTTCGCCGTACCCTGCATCGGATGGGATATGGCAGCCGAAGGCCTGTTCGAACACCTTTGCTGTCTGCAGTTAACAAGAGAAAACGTCTCCGGTTCGCACAGGAACACAAGGATTGGACAGTCGATAATTGGAAACAAATTATGTGGTTCGATGAATAACGTTTTCAGTTGCACCATGCCGATGGCCGAGTGCGAATTTGGCCGAAACAGCACAAAGGCAAGGGCCACAAATTCATTGCAACAACCCTTCAAGCTGGTGGAGGGAACGTTATGGTTTAGGGAATGTATTCCTGGAATGCTTTGTGCCCTTTTCTTCGTGTCTGACTGACTCATCATATCTAAACATCCTTGCGGACCAAGTGCATCCTGTCATATGGATGGTTTATCCCAATGGCGATGGCTACTTTCAACAAGATAATGTGTCTTGCCATTGTGCTCGTATTGTATAGGATTGGTTTCAGGAACAAGCCGGTGAGTTTACTTTGCTTAGGTGGCGCCCACAATCTCCAGATTGAGAATTTGTGGGATGAAGTTGAACAATCCATCAGACAGCTGGATCCACAACCCTGCAATCTGACACTCCTGGAAAGTGCTATTCATCAAGCATGGTCTCAGATTTCACAAACCATCTATTAACATCTCGTGGAGTCCATGCCACGAAGAATCCACGCAGTATTAAAGGCAAAAGGTGGCCCAACGAAGTACTGAGGAGGTGGTCATAATAAAGTGTTCACTCAGTGTATTAGTGGGTTGTCCATAAGAGAAAGGGACAGGCGTTTAAACATACCCAAGCCAACTGTTTTGGATGTACTGAATAAGTGGAAGACACAGGACGTGCCTGAAGCAGCAAAACGTACCGGCGAACCAAAGAAAATCACTGAGAGAGGACGTCGAAACCTCAGGAGAGTCGTTACAGCTAATCGACGGAGTACTGCACAAGACCTCAGTGTACATGAGAGTAAAAATGCTGGATTCCCGGCATGTACACGTACCATTCGCAGAGAACTTCATTCCATGGGTTACCGTGGTCATGCGGCTGCTCATAAGCCTTTCATCTGCACTCGGAATGCTACTCGTCGTTTAGCATGGTGTAAAGAACACTTATGGTGGACCGCAGATCAATGGAAACGGGTTCTATTGACTGATGAATCCAGATACACACGATCCATGAGTCTGATGTCCGTGTGTGGGTATGGCGGCTGCCGGTAGAACCCTATTTACTACAGTGTACTGTTCCTACAGTCAAGTTTGGGGTGTCAGTGTATTCGTGTGGGGTGATTTTCGTGGTATGGTCCCGGCCCATTTGTTATGGTGGACAAACTTGTTAACAAGCACGTCCACCTCGATTTTCTGGACAATTACGCCCTACCAACTCTGTGGCAATACTATGGAATCGAGCCTTGTTGGTATCAGTAGGATAAAGCCCTAGACATAAAGCAAGGACTGTTACAGCGTGGTTTGACGATAATTCCGTATCGTGTGTGGACTGTCCAGCACAGAGTCCTGATCTTAATCCCATAGAGCACCTATGGAATGAATTAAAGTGCCGCATAAGAAGTTTGGAACCGAGGCCTACTACTAAGCAACAGTTAGCGGCAGCATTACGTACTGAATAGAAGTGCATACCTATCGCTGTGATCCAAAACCTTGTCGAAAGCATGTCTCTAAGGGTCAATGCTTGCATTAAGGCCAAAAGTGGACCAGCACCGTACTAATGTATGCAAATAAATCCTTTGTTTTCTAGGTGCCGGTGACTTTTGTCAATATAGTGCCTCTCAGTACCTCCAAACCCAAATTTGGGTGATCCATCCAGCATTCGTGGAAAACTAGAAAGTGTATGCTCACCTGTAAGATCTGAGCTCACAGCCGTCGTCTGCTACACATGCAAGGAAATCGTGATAAGAACTGGAAGAAATTATTTAGATGTGCTGTGCCAAAAGAGTGACAGTGAGGTCGAAAAGCAAAGTTTGAAAATAAACAATTGGCAACACTTTACAGTATTGCAACTTATCTAACAGTGAAATCCATACAGAACGAGCCAATGTTGCCGATATAAAGGTGTTGACGTGGACATGTTACAGCTAGGAAAGGTACGAACAGAAATGGAAGAAGAAGGGAAGAGTTAGAATGACAAATTTTTTTAAAAATTTGAACAAAAAAAAACAATATTTCTTGTATTGCTAAAAACGAAGGATTCGTACTGCTTAGAGATACCAGGACAACGAGTACCGAAAGGCGTAATATGAGGTGGAGGTGATCTTTAAATAAGGTTATGAAATTATTTAAAAGGTTGAGATAACGTATGATAGAACCGAGTAGAGTTAGAAGTTCCGAAACAGCTACCTGACCAAAATGCGGTACCGATAATGCAGTGGCTCCTTTGAAATACACTGGCCAGCAAAACTTAAGGACGAGACGGTTTTTCGAATGTAACGTCGTGCAGAAGTGCTCCGCATCGACTCAAATCATACCATAAGATCTCCGAGATGTAAGAATATGGGACAAGTGAGCAAACCCGTCCAAAGAAGGAATTCTAAGGATACAAAGGCACTTTATTGAAAAGGTAGCTTCTAACACAACAGGACAGAAGACAGAAACGTCCATGTGACAGGCGGCTGCGAAGAAAAATCCAGTCTTTAGTAAGGGATATGTTCACCCCTGACTGCGTTGCAGGATTTGCAACGTCTGTCCATGCTGAGGACAAGGTTGTCAAAGAGCTATTGAGCCATCGCGGCCCGTTCCTCTTGTAGCGCCAATAGCAGCTGCGGAATCGTTGCTGGCGGCTGGTGACGTGCTGTCAAGCGCCTCCCGAGAAGGTCCCACACGTGTTCGATTGGATTTAGGTCCGGGGACCTTGAGGGACAATCTATGAGTTGAATATCTTCACTCTCCAGCAGCTCGGCGACAGCCACTGTACGATGAGGTGTAGCGTTGTCGTCCATGAAGAGGAACTCAGGAACCACAGCACCTCAAAACAGACGCACGTGAGGCAGGAGCGGACACTAGTGACTGAACCTCCTTGGAAGATGTGGAGGTCAGTACGGCTACCAAGCATGATACCGCCCCAAACGAGAACTCCACCATCTCCAAACCGGTCCCTTTCGATGATGTTGGAGTGTGATTGCGTGCTCCCTGCTCTCTCCAGATGTGTATACGTCCAGAAACGCTCGTCAGACTAAATCGGCTCTCATCCGTAAAGAGAGCTCGACCCCATTGCTGATGTGTCCGGCACTTGTGTTCCTGGCACCACAGAAACCGCCGTCTCCGATCAGCAGGCTTTAATGACACACACCGTACTGGTCGTCGTGCAAATAGACCACCTTTGTGCAGCCTCCTGGCTACGGTAAAGCGCTATAACGGACGTCCAGTTGTCTGGTGCATGTGTCCTGCGATTTCTTCCGCTGTCTTCCGTCTGTCTCTTCTCGCCTGTAGGACAATATACCGGTCGTCCGCCGCCGTGGTTGCTCGTAGACGACCACTGCTAAACTCTCGGACAGCTGTTCCTGTCGTTTGAAATGCTCTCCAAGCTCGTGAAACGATGCTGTGAGCGATCCCGAACACCTCGACCACACTAGTCACACTTCGGCCTTCTTCCAACTTCCCAATGACGCGACCTCGAGTAAAGTCATCCAGATGTCGTCTACTGGATTGCCTGTTGGCCATATCACACGGTGGCAGCAACTCGACGTCGTTCAAACCGATGTACACCGTGCAATAGCTTTCGCCGAATTGCTGAGCGTACATAGACCGTATGCTGCATATATGCGCATGCCTTACCGTACCGGACCCTAATCTATCTCCTGAGTTGTCTTTCGTTCGGTTCTGCCTGCTCGTTCCGCTGTTATGCTCATTTTCCCTCTTCGTCCTTAATTTTTGCACACCAGTGTATAATACGAATCGTAATTAAATGAATGAATAAACAAACGGTTAAATCGCGATTGATTAGGCAGCAGCAAGTGGTTCTGTTCACTCGGGAACTGAGGTGGCATAGAATCAAATTAATGAAATTCAAATAAATTTTATTCATTGCAATTTTGCAATATTTTATTTACTAAATATCTTTGGCACATGATTTGGTTTCCTGTAGTCATTAGAATAAACAGGTAAGCCAAATTCTAAGAATATTTGAACGGAGCTTTGAACTATTCTTTGTATTTCCTTTTATTCATAATTAACGTCAGTAAACATTCTTGCAACTATGTAATATTACAGAAGTCGGATATTCATATAAACTTTCGTGAAATAATTGCTATGGGTATGAAGTTATATAATATTATTCGTTAAATATGTGTAATTATGTGTAAAAAAATCAGCTTCCTTACAACATTATAAAAATTAGTTGAATAAGAATAACTTCGAGCGAAACATGCTGTAGCGTTTACTTGATATTCCGGAGACATAAACAGAAATACTTCTTAATTACATACTCATTCACTGAACGGTCAATAAATCAGTACTTACTCAAACGTTAACGGTTTTATTGCAATCCAAAAACTGGTCATATTAACGATTAGTACAATTATTCATATCACTCTTAACGTGTGATACTCTTCAAGCATAGGAAACTTGTTAAAAAGTTAATGCTGTAAGTTCGAAGCAATACAGGCTCGGATCTAAAATTTCCAGGACCGCACCTGTACGGCAAAGTACGTGTGTCTCATGCCCACCGTGATTATTAAATTACGTTAAGACATTATCCCCCTGACAACGAAATTGGTTTCATCCATCTACGTCAAGCTCTCATTGCGGTACATCCGGGTATTTTGAGCAACTTACGCACTGTTCTTCGATTGATGAAAAATGGCGTTTTATGAGCAACGCGTTAACGTTAAATTTTGCGTTCGTTTGGGCAAATGTCCAACAGCAACTTACGAGGTGCAGCAGCGAATTTATAACTGAAACACCCTGTCGCAGTCACAAACATCCGATTGGAATTTTTTTTGTTTTTTGGATTGGAGGTTTAACGACCACCCTGAGCAGCTGGTCCCTAATTTAGGGTCACTGGTTCCAGGGAAGGAAGAGAGCTAGTAGCGTAAGACATACACGACATCTACACTTCAACAGGATTCGAACCCGGACCCTTTTGAGACGAACGATGAGAAGCCATCGCTTAGACCCCTGCAATACCGGGGCGGCCGATTGGCATTGACGCTTCATAGAAGGCAAACAGGCGGTCCAAGACGACGAGCAAAGCGGGCGGCAAGTGACAGCTTGCACGAGTGAAAACATTTCGAAGGTTGTGGCCATCGTACGCGCCAACGGACAACGGCTGATCGAGCAAATAGCAGAGGCTACTGAGGTATCGGAGATTATGTGTCAACAGATACTAACAGATGATCTGAAGGTGCTCCGGGTGTATCAACACATCATTCCACTCATGTTAACTGAAGATCAGTTGGCCATGCGGATGGAAATAGCTGGCGATTTCGTAACCGCCGCTGACCAAAACTCACAATTTCTTAAAACAATCAAAACGGGCGATGAGAAATGATGCTTTCTCTTCGATCATCAGACTAAGAGGCATCAGCTACGTGGAAATCTTTATCGTCTACACGACGCTTAGTAGAAATTCCGCCGAGGTCACTACAGAGGCAAATTCATTCTAGTGTTCTTCTTTGACAGCCAGGGTATCGTTCATTTTGATTTTATTCCTGAAGGACGCAATGTTAACAAGGAGCTCTATCTGGACATCATGCGACGTCTACGTGAGTCGATCCGCAAGAAACGGCCTCAACTCTGGAATGATCAATCGTGGGTGCTGTTGCACCACAATGTGCCGGTGCACAGGCCACTCCTCCTTCGTGAGTTTCCCGCGAAAGCAAATATTGTTGTCGTCCTACACCCACCGTACTCACCTGATTTGACCCCCTGCCACTTTCACCTCTTCTGTGAGCTGATCCGTCGATTTTCGAGCGCAGAAGGAGTGAAAAACGCATCTCTGCTTTCACTATAAGATGTTGCAAAGAATGGGTTCCAGAAGTGCTTCGAGGAACTCTACACTAGCCGACAAAAATGTGTTGTTGCAAGAGGGACTTATTTTTGAAGTAGGATGCGCTTCCGTTTTGTAACACTAAAGATCTATGGACTTACAGACCCAGTGTGGGAACTTCTCGATCCTACCTCGTGCAATAGTCATGTTATAATAAACTCGGGCCTCAAAATGAGGTAATCTAGACATGAAACGTGTAACTCAAAACATTTAAAGTGAAGCTGCAGAATTCATCCGACAAGAAGCAACACTTTGACGGAAATTAACTAGAAAGAATTTGACCAAAGCCAGCTAGAAGACCACCCGACTCGAAAGCTTTGCTAACACACATTGCAAGCATCGTTCTTATCTCTGTTTAACTCATACAGCGTTCTACTAATGACGTTAATTTAGGTTGTCACAAGACATTTATTCGAGAGAGAAATACACTATCTACCAACAAGTAATTGGACAACCCTACAATCGACGATCTATGCGATCCTGATACACGTCACGGCCGCCGCCGTTAAACATCGTGTGGGAAACAACAACGCAACCAGTCGCATGCAAGACGCCACGCAGTTCGAAGCTCTCTGATTTCGAGAAAGGTGTAATCGTCGGGTATCACAGAAATGGCTGATCCATACGTGGCATGTCCAGCGAGTTGAAGTATCCAAAATCGACAGTGGCCTACGTGATTGGCAAGTGAAAGATGAGAAGTGACTGTCGGAATGTGCCCCGACCCGACAGACCCACAAAACTGAGAATTAAAGACTGACAGGTGCTGGCCAGAGAAATTCGGAAGAACCGCACCAAATCGATAGGCTACAACCGCGAGGAGTTTCAACAGGCATCCAGGAGTGTTCTTTCGATGAATACTATCCGTATGGAAGCCCATCTTCTCGGTTATCATGAACTTTCTGCCGCCCACAAGCCTTTGATCACCAAGTCCAATAGCGCTGCTCGGCTAACGTGGTGCAAAGAATGTCGAGAATGGACAGTTGAACAGTGGAAACAGGTTCTCTGGAGCGACGAATTAAGGTTCATCAAGTACCGTTCGGATTACAGGGTCTGGATTTGGCGTCTGCCTGGAGAACGCCTCCTGCCGGAATGTATTGTGCCAACTGTGAAGTTCGGCGGCGGGGGAATTACGCTATGGGGATGTTTCTCCTGGTATGGCACGGGACCCTTGGTCGCAATTCCTGGTAGACTCAACGCCGAGACCTACTGCACCATTTTGGATGACCATGCGCTTCCTACGTTGTGGCAGTTTTACGGGGTGGACCCATGTTACTTTCAGGATGACAGTGCCACCTGTCATGTTGCGAGGTCCGCCATGGCTTGGTATGGTGACAATGAGGTTAATAGAATGGACTGGCCTGCGAAAAGCCTGGACCTTAAGCCTATCGAGCACCTCTGGGACGAGTTGGAGCGTCGACTTAAGGGGTGCCCCCACCGTCCGAAATCGGTGAAGGAACTTACCTGTCTTCTCCAAGCCGAGTGGAAGAAAATACCGCTAGCCGCCGTACAACGCCTGGTTGAGAGTATGCCCCGGAGGGTCGCAGCTGTAATCGCCGCTCGTGGATGCTCCACCAACTATTGAAAGTGAATAAACTTCGTTTTCCTTTGCTATCACAGGTGTCCAATTACTTGTTGGTAGACAGTGTACAACGATAAGTGAGGAACTGCTTCTCCATTGTTGTTGTTTTATTTGAAGGTGTAACAACCACCGTGAGCAACTCAATGGACTACAAGCAGTCGTCCATCCCTAATTTAGGGTCACTGGCTCCAGAGAAGAGAGTGAGCCAGTACCGTAAGACAAACACAACATCCATGCCTCACCGGGATTCAAACCCGGTCCCTTCACGGACGAATGGTCATAAGCCAGCCCTTAGGCCACTGCGCCACAGAGGCGGCTGAGAAACTGTTTCAAGGAGAACGATTCAGAATTTACATAGACACAACAACTAAACAAGGAAGTTATATAAGAGTATACGTCACAGTTATTTCTTGTTGAATAGCTAATATTTTTGGAAGAGGAAACAAATTTGCAGCAGTTTTGCAAACATTTTCGTGAACTATATTCAATATCAATTTAAGGCCTTCAGAACAAGGTGACAATGTTGGATTTTTGTGGCACACATTACGACCGCTAGTGGATGTAAGTAGCTACTTCTGAATGCTTTACTTTTATCTAGAAATTCGTTAATGTGCTCGCGCCTGTGTGTTTGTAATTGGTTATTTTCACTTTGTAGAAGTTTACGCACTATTATTATTATCTTCTTTACTCGAAATATACGAAACACAGCCTATGAAAATCAAACATAAACAATAAAGTTATCACTGATTGGTGTTGTTGAGCTGATACTGGTTTCAACCGTATGAGTCAAGAGTCAGAATAAAAATATGTGATATACCCAGGAGAGTTTGGTGTGAGTCAAGAGTCGGCGTAAAATTTGTGATGTACCAAGTAAAGCTGTCCTGTGCACTTCTGTAGGTGAAATAATTCATAAAAGTTTTGACATTGCTCCAAGTGCCCCGATAACAATGGAGACTACCGTTTGTGTTTAGTCCATAATCTGGTAACTTTTATGGCCAAGTCCCAGTTATTTTTAAACGACTCTGGCATCACCAGGAATCGCTGTATCAATTGTCCAGACTTTCTGATTTTCTATGACTGTTATGTCTAGAGCATTATGTTCTAAGTGTCATTTTCCCCAGTTATTTTTAAACAACTCTGGCATCACCGGGAATCGCTGTATCAATTGTCCAGACTTTCTGATTTTCTATGACTGTTATGTCTAGAGCATTATGTTCTAAGTGCCATTTTGCCCAGTTATTTTTAAACGACTCTGGCATCACCGGGAATCGCTGTATCAATTGTCCAGACTTTCTGATTTTCTATGACTGTTATGTCTACAGCATTATGTTCTAAGTGTCATTTTCCCCAGTTATTTTTAAACAACTCTGGCATCACCAGGAATCGCTGTATCAATTGTCCAGACTTTCTGATTTTCTATGACTGTTATGTCTAGAGCATTATGTTCTAAGTGCCATTTTTCCCAGTATTTTTAAACAAATCTGGCATCACCGGGAATCGCTGTATCAATTGTCCAGACTTTCTGATTTTCTATGACTGTTATGTCTAGAGCATTATGTTCTAAGTGCCATTTTCCCCAGTTATTTTTAAACGACTCTGGCATCACCGGGAATCGCTGTATCAATTGTCCAGACTTTCTGATTTTCTATGACTGTTATGTCTAGAGCATTATGTTCTAAGTGCCATTTTGCCCAGTTATTTTTAAACGACTCTGGCATCACCGGGAATCGCTGTATCAATTGTCCAGACTTTCTGATTTTCTATGACTGTTATGTCTACAGCATTATGTTCTAAGTGTCATTTTCCCCAGTTATTTTTAAACAACTCTGGCATCACCAGGAATCGCTGTATCAATTGTCCAGACTTTCTGATTTTCTATGACTGTTATGTCTAGAGCATTATGTTCTAAGTGCCATTTTTCCCAGTATTTTTAAACAAATCTGGCATCACCGGGAATCGCTGTATCAATTGTCCAGACTTTCTGATTTTCTATGACTGTTATGTCTAGAGCATTATGTTCTAAGTGCCATTTTCCCCAGTTATTTTTAAACGACTCTGGCATCACCAGGAATCGCTGTATCAATTGTCCAGACTTTCTGATTTTCTATGACTGTTATGTCTAGAGCATTATGTTCTAAGTGCCGATTGGTTTGAACTCGAAAATCCTACAAGATCTTGACCTGATCATTTTATACGACTTTCCGGTTTTCTGTGACTGTTTTGTCCAGAGTACTATGCTCTAGGCGCCGATCGGTTTGAATTCGAAAATTGCACAAGATCTTGACCTGATCATTTTCTACGACCTTCTCAGCCTGATGCTCTCATGAGTTTTCCGATGATGGCAGACTGAGCTTTCTGCATAATAGCCAGTGAATCAATTTTGGAACCCTGTCGTGTCTAGCTTTGTAAACCGTCTGTTCAAATTTGCTACACCCACATGAAAGGTGAGACACAGTTTCATCTTTTTCTTTACAAAGTAGACACTTTAGATTATCACTAACTTTCTGGATTTTATCCTTCATATTGTAACATTTGTTTGAATGCCCGTTCTTGTGTAGCAAAAATCAGACCTTCTATTTCTTTCTTGATGGAACCCAATTTCGACCATACCCAAGTCAAATTGTGGTCACTTTTTCCTTCAATATTCTTCAGAAATTTTCCATGCAGTGACTTGTTCTTGCAGCCATCTAATCTGCTTTCAAACTGCTTTCTCTTGTAAATCAGCCTTGCTTTCTGTTGTTTTTAATATATTTTCATTTTTCACTGCCTGAAACAGCTTTTCTCTGCGTCTGTTGACGTAATCATCCAGGCTTCCTTTTTTCCCTCTACTACCAGTTGTACTTGTAGCAGTCCTCTGCCTCCAATTTTCGGAGGTGTATATAATATGTCTACATCACTTTTTGGATGAAGTGCATGATGCATGTTCAATAGATTTCGAGTTTTCCGATCCAATATTTCTAATTCACTTTGGGTTCAATAGATTTCGAGTTTTCCGATCCAATATTTCTAATTCACTTTGGGTTCAATAGATTTCGAGTTTTCCGATCCAATATTTCTAATTCACTTTGGGTTCAATAGATTTCGAGTTTTCCGATCCAATATTTCTAATTCACTTTGGGTCCAATCAATTATTCCAGCTGATTATTATAATTATTATTCTTAAGAATAGTTGAGATTCTACCTCTTCCTGCGGTTTTTCTTTTCTTCCTTCCAGGACGGGTACGACGTACCAAGCCTAGGAAGTGGTATTTCTTTCTCCCAGATGTTCAGGAACTTTCTTACTATCCTGCAAGTGTTCAGGATAGCTGCCTTCTTTAGTTCCATGTAGGTTGAAGGTCTAGTGTATGTACAGAGCTGTGAATGGTCTTAGGTACAACTCCTATGGCTGATATTACTATGAGGACGGTGGTGACGTTCTCCATATGCCACATTTCCTTGAATTCGTATCGTAGGTCGTTATACTTCGACAGCTTCTCTCCGCGCGTCTTCTGGATGTTGCACGTGTTGTGCATGGCTATGTCAATGAGGTATGTTGACTTCTTTTCCCTGTCGACCTGGACGATGTCGGGCCAATTGGGGGTTATGGTCTTATCTGTTCTAATCGATATGTCTCACTACATCTTGTGGTTATTTTTTTCTAGAAACGTTGTTGGCTCATACTTGTAGTAGGGGACTGGCTCAGTTGTAATGAAGTGGTGCTTTCTTGCCAATTTCTGGTGAAGAATCTAGGCAACTTGATTGTGCTTGTTCGTGTAGTCTGTTTGTGTGAGGACTCTGCAACCTGCTGTGGTATGCTGGATGGTCTCTTGTGCTTGATGGCATTGCCGACATGTATTGCTTTCCACTGACGTGTCCTTTAGGATATTATTATTATTATTATTATTTTAAGTAATGAGCAGGTTTTCCACTAGTGGTCGTAAGTGTACATTTTTTTTGCTGATTTTTTGTTCTGTTAAAAATCTACTTTGAAAAATATTTTTTGCGTGCCCGATAGATTCGGAAAGACAGTTGCTTAAAGTAATTTCTTCCTTTGAAAAGAAGCGATGCATCTAATCAAGATGAATTAAGTACAAGCCATTTCCTTTAACTTATTATAAATACCAGTCTTTATCTTCGTCGTAGCAAAAGTCATTTCTTCAGGTAATTACTAGCAACAAAACTTTAAAATCATATTAACCAAATGTTCTTGTAGTTCCTAAAATCGTAAGAAATCCTTAAAGCTAATTATTGCTTCATCGTTGAGTTAAAAAATCCACCTGTCTGCTTCAGCTCGTCTGCATAATTCTAAAGCTGTGTGTGTTCCCAGAATGTTACTAACAGGGAAATATCTCGAGTTTCGGAGCGCAGTTCATTTGTGGAACTAATGAAATCGTCGTTGCTTAACTTAGAAGATTTATATTTACATTTTTCGGCCCACCCTTGCAACCTATTCTGCTGTACGCTGCACTCATTTCAAAAT
Source organism: Macrothele yani (assembly GCA_039090855.1). Taxonomy (NCBI): domain Eukaryota; kingdom Metazoa; phylum Arthropoda; class Arachnida; order Araneae; family Macrothelidae; genus Macrothele; species Macrothele yani. The sequence goes on from CM077025.1 coordinate 33,385,038, forward strand.
GCAGTATAGCTTTTTAATAATTCATGTATTTGCGGTCATCACCAGTGAAACTGCATTTTCGAAAATTATCATTCGCGTGATAGCTGCTAATGAATCTACACTGCGCGACGTCTGTGCGAACCGTACAAGTACCTTAAATATTTAATCAATGTAAATAAGCTCATACTCCTCTTCAGAAGATAATGGCGGCCTTTCTTTTCGCCGAGCTATAAAATTGCGATTGTATAAAATGCTGACCGGTTGCAGATGCTAGGAAAATCTTCATTAATATTCACGCATGGCCATTAAATTGGAACATGATGGGAAATGCTCACAAAGGCAATTTTCTAAACTTCCGTTGACTACATCACCCGTTTTATTTGTTGTTTGAATTTCGACGTATTATGGATGAAGTAAATGAGCACCCTTTTCAAGAGATATCTTCTTTTAGTACATTACACAGAGGGAATCAGAATGATGTGAGCCATCAGAAGCATTTATTGAGAAAAATACTATTAAGCACAAAAGTATGAAGCTTACACAATTAAGAACAGCAACTAAAAGAATGTGTTTCAAGATGCCTGTGGAAGCTCAATCTGCGTACTAAACGTCCACTTACTGCTAAGCGTCCATTTGCTGCCAAACCGATAACAACATCTGGCACTGAATCGTATGAAGAGCCCTGCTAATAAGGTATTTAACCATTTAGCCATCCGATGTCTCTGAATCAGATGATGCCCAAAATGTCATGCGCTTTGTGACGTACGTACTAGAGATGAGGCACATGTCAAGACTGCAAGTAGCAGTAACAAGTCCTCGCCGGCGTAGCTTAATTGGAAAGGCATTCAGCTCCGGAGCAGATAGATGCGGAATGTCGCCACCGGCAGACAGTGGCTTTTAATTTCACAGCTCTACAAACAGAAATGTTCATATAGCGGGCAAGTTTTACGAAATCTTCTTATTAGCCTGTTGACACCCACTGCAGGGTATAGGCCTCCCTAGTCTTTTCCAACTTTCTCGATTCTTAGCCTCAGTTCACCATTAAGAACCTCTAAGTTTATGAAGATCATCTCTCCATCTTATTTTCTGGCGTCATCTTCTTCTCCTTCCGGAAATCTCTGGGTTGTTATTCTGTTACTAATCGTGTCCATCTTTCATCCTTCGGAAAGCTAGAGGACACAATTCATAAAAGCTACGAGAATACAATTCATTTACATTTCTCATCTCAACAATGCTTACTATAAACCTATCATGAGTTTTTTATTCCCTGTTTTATGACCCAAGTTATGATGGGAAAAAGCAGAGCTTCCTGACCAGGACATCGTGTCACCAGGTAAAACAAGAAAGATGACACCGAATTTTCGGGTGTAATAAGCACGTCATTTGAATCCGTTCTGACGCAAATTAAATTTATCAAAGCTATTCAAAGTCAATGGAACCACTATGGAAAACAATAGCATCTGACGGAGGAAAGAAGTTTTTCAATCGGGTTTTTAATCCCTCAGATATTGCTGTAAACGGAATCGTGAGCTCATGTACTCTGGTTGCAGGCTTGTGCGTTAAGAAAAACATGAATTTATATGAGAAACATTTCGCACTGGAAACGTTCTCCAAAACAGAAAGAATTTTTCAAATCGGAATCTTAGAAACAGAGATATCGGCAAAAGTAAGATCCGACTTTACGTCCCCTGGTGGAAAAACCATGAATTATTTTAGGAAGAACGTATTCTCAAAAATTCTTCCATATGAGCGGTATCGGCCCAAGAAGAAAAAATTTAGTCGAATCTTCGGGAGCGCAGATTTTGCTACAAATACATCAGAAACAGAAATTAACACTTATGACCACTGGTGGCCAAACCATTCTTTACCAAACATTAGAAATTATGTGAAAAATATTTTCTATCAGGTCTTGTATGCAATACAGGAAAAATTGTTCAAATCGGAGTTTTAGAAGCAGAAATAACGCAGAAAACGCAATTTACCTTTGTGCCCCCTAGCGGAAAGTCTATGATTTACTTGAAAATTTTGAATTTATAGGAAAACCATTTCGCATCGGAAACACTATCCAACAAAAAATTAATTTTCCAAATCGGACTATTAGAAGTAGATATATTGACAAAAATAAGATATATATCTACGCCCCTGGCGTAGAAACTATGCATTATATCAAGAAGAAAATATTCCTAAAATGTTTGTCGGCATGAGTAGTATCGGTCAACAAACGACTTTTTTTAATCGAGTTTCTAGAGGCTCATATTTTGCTGCAAATACAACAGAAGCGGAAATTAAGACTTACGCCCCCTGGTGGGCAAACCATTTTCTTACAAAAATTAGAAATTATGTGCAAACGATTTCCCATCAGGAGCTGTATCCGGTGCAGAAAGAAGTTTTCAAATCGGAGATTTAGAAGCAGAGATATAGGGGTAAACGCAACTTACCTGTACGCCCCCTAGCAGAAAGCCTATGAATTACTTGAAAATTTTGAAATTATATGAAAAATATGTCGCATTGAAAGCACTATCCAACAAAGAAAACGTTTTTTAAATCGGACTTCTAGAAGTAGAGATATTGACGAAAATAAGATATACATCTACGCCCCTGGCGGAGAAACTGCAGAATATTTTAAGAAGAAAATATTCCGAAAAGGTTTATCGATGTGAGTGGCATCAGTCCACGAAATTATTTTTTTAATCGATATTTTAGAAGCTCAGATTTTATGACGAATACATCAGAAGCAAAAATTAACACTTAAGTCCTCTGGTGGCCAAAGTATTCTTTACCAAAATTTTGAAATTATATGCAAACGATTTCCATCAAGAGGTGTATCCGCTGAAGAAAACATTCTTCCAACTGGCGTTTTAGAAGACGAATTATGGGGAAAAACGTAATTTACTTTTACGCCCCCTAGCGGAAAATCTATTCGTTATTTGAAAAAGTAAGACATAAATGGAATCGAAAGATAAAAGATTTTTTTCAATAGGATGTTTAGAAGCAAATATGTGGAATAAAACTAATTTTTGAGTTCTACATCATCTGAATTTACGCCCTCTATGCGGCAAAATTGTACATCGTAAAAAAAAACGAAATAAAGGATCATCATTCGCATATTTCAAGCTTCCCAATGCAGAAGGAACTTCTCAAATCGGACTAATAGTTGCAGAGATACCGTGGGTACAGACGGACGGACTGACGGACGGACAAACCGGAAACATAGCACGATTTTTTTTACAAAAAACGTGCTAAAAAAGTGACACACATCTTCTCTCTCCTTTCTTAGATTTGTCGCCATAGCCCATTCAGCAGGTAAGCAGTGAGAAAGAATCCCTGCCAATCATTCCCCAAAAATGACCGCTTTGAATTACAGATCTAAAGGGAAAGCAACACTTTATGGTGCGCAGGTAAACTCATTCCAGTCGCGTTTGGCCGATTTCTTAGACAGCGAATACATTATTTTGAGCTCAATTCAACCCACTCTGCAAACTCCCAAGTTAATTTGTTCCAGCCGATCAAAGGGTTCAAATCATGCACGTTTTAAGGCAATGGCAATAAATAGCATTACCATGGTACTTCGAAAGGGGATTGCTTTCTTCTTCAAAAATATCTAGCTTGCATTACTCAACGTTCTTTTAATTTTTCTGATTCCATTCTTTTTCACGCTTTTCAACCGCAGGTTGAAGAAGCGTATATGCTCCAGCTTTTCCCGTCTGTCTGTCTGTGTGTTTGTTCGATAACTCGCGTAAAAATCGTTCGATTTTGAGGAAATGTTAGTATGTGGTAGGGGACAACCTGGGGACGAACTCTATTGAAAGTGGACGAAATGGGGTCGAAGGTCAGGACATAGCAGCGGGATCCATTCCATCGCCTTTATGTGTCATAACTTATGTAAAATTGCTTCGATTGCGATAAAACTTTGCCATGTTGTTTCGGAGGTATACTGACCCAGTTCTGTTGAATATCATCGAAATGGGGTCAAAGGTCAGGGCACAGAAGCGCGATTTATTCCACAGCAATTATCCTCATAATTTGATTAAAAATGCTTCTATTACGACAAAATTTTAGTATTTTGTTCCGGAGGTATACTGAACCAGTCCTGTTTAATATAATCGAAATGGGGTCAAAGGGTAGGGCACTGGAGCTAAATTTATTCCACAGTCATTATCCTCATAACTTCAGTAATGATTTCTGGTATGTTGGAAAGCTTATCATACTCAATATATTGCATGATTTTACAAACTTGTTCTTTATATTCTCATTTCTTCTAAGCTCCTTCCTTTAATCGGCCTAAGTATTTAAGTTCTTCCAGTTTTTATTATGTTCCTTTCCGTTCTTCCAGTTCTTAATATTATGTTCCTTTCCGTTCTTCCAGTTCTTAATATTATGTTCCTTTCTGTTCTTCCAGTTATTGCTCTTTTTCGCGTGCTTGCCTAAGTTTTAAAATCTCACATAAAGTAATAGGTCTCGCAATTGTACTCTGTAAGTTTGATTAGTGCCATTGTTTTTAGGTTGTACATGTTTCATACTACTGTTATAACTACAACTTTTTATTTTAATTTAAAAATTAATTTTTAATTTTTTTTGCAGATTTTTCTCACGGAGGATTAGGCAATAGCAAACCTTTAATTTTTTCAAAAGGGACTATTTCCCTAGTCTGTACTACAGCTTGATATTTAAAACTTCGGCAATTTCAGGTCTTTTCTTATGAAATAATTACTATTTTGTTCGCTAGTCTTCTCCAATTAAATTTTGTTCCCTACTTTATAAAGGAGACAGGTTAATTTTCTCATTTCTTCTCTGTTGTCAAAATGATACTTTTGTCAACTGGACTTATTCGTCGCACCGAAAATAAAAATTTTCAAACTCTTTATTTGGTTTTCTTTTATTTATTTATTTTCTTTTTTCTTTTTTGGATTAAGTATAGGAGAAGGCTGCAAAAAATATGAATATGAGAAGAGCAGAAATAAGTATATCAGGAGAGCAAAAATATGCTGCAATGGGGTAATTTGTCCTGTGATTTGTACAATTTATTTTTAAATATAAAATTCCTGAACTTCACTATTACCTGAGAGTCCTGTAGTCTTCGAAATTTCTCATTTATAGGACCTTTAAATTAGGCAAAATCATGTTTGCAAGTATGAATGTTATTGATACAAATCAAGAATCCCAGTGGATATTATGTAGGTACTGTTCACAGATTTGTTGAATTCATATCTTGCATTCTCAATTATTGCCCAATATTACTTGAAAGTCCTCTATTCTTCGAAATTTCTCTTTCTCTCACTGAATGACATGTCTAATTCTTTAAGTTTTTTGTTTATTTTCATACGAGTATATTGAGTTCTCGATTTCGTCTTAAATTTCATCAGGCGCTCTTGGTTTATTTTACCGATTTTATTCCCGTGCGTTTTGATCTTCACTCATGAATTAGTTACTTGTTGGTTTTTTTTTTGCGGAAAATTTCCGATTTTCCGCAAAAGCGAAGATAAGGTATTCTTTTCAATTCGTAATGGTATGAATGCATTTGCCTCCCAACTTCGTGAATCTCAAACTGTCAATAGTCATCTCTAAAAGAAATTTAAAGATTTTTCTAATTGTTTAAAATAATATAGGTAATTTGTCATGGCTAAATCATCATCATCATCATTGTCAATTATTATCAATCGACTACTGGACGAAGGTCTCCCCAAGTTTTCTCCACAACGGTCTGTTTTGTGCCAGTCTCCTCCACGTCACTCCCGCATACTTTCGAATTTCATCCACTCATCTGCCATGTGGTCTTCTTCTAGGTCTTTTCCTGTCCCTTGGAATCCAATCTAAAGTTTCGGCTATCTATCGATAGTCTGTCCTCCTGGCAATATGTCCAGCCCATTGCCATTATTGCCATTATACGTCCAGCCCATTGCATTATTATGTCCTCCTGGCAGTATGTCCAGCCCATTGCCATTATAGAGGAATACCAGAGAGTATGGCTAAATACTGTCTCGTATTCCTCTGCTTTTTATTCAATCCAGTGTTGTTGAGCTTCGTAAGGTGCACCGTATGCATCTCATTCCACTTCCTAGGATATCCCTTTGCTTTTTCTATTTCGTGTTAGACAATTTGGAATTTCGTCCGAAATATTTTAATCACGTGTTCCAGTAGAATTTACAGAAAATAATATACCTATTCCAATAATCCGACTTTATTTGCGTAGTATAAACATCACTTTTACAAGATTTCGCACATCAACCAGATGGCTTTTTCAAGGAAGGTAGACAGAAACTGCAACCTGAATAATAGAACACTGTAACAATTTAAACGCGGTGACTTGACAATAAATACGACGTAATATTCAGAGGGATCACGTTGGTTGGGCGCGCGGGATTTCGGTAGGAAGAAGGTTTTACTTGAAGAACTGGCTCCAAGTTTGTGGCAACTACAGAGAGACGCTATCATTGCAAGTATCGCTGTTGGTAATGATCGCCAACGTTTCTTGAAGAGCTGTACGTTTAGGGATAGAGTGGGTGACTAATTTCTTTATACCATCCCGTTGAGGAGTAGCAGACTTGAATTTGACTTCTCTGGATAAGGCAGTGGTTACTTTACCGTACCTTGTGTCCCTTTTATGCTCGTTGACTCCGTCTACCTTCCTTGAAAAAGCCATCTGGTTGATGTGCGAAAGCTTGGAAAAGTGATTTTTTATACTACGCCAATAAATTCGGAAGACTAGTGTAGATATACTATTTTCTACGTAGTTGGTGCACCTCGTTATTAATTAGGGCTTACAGATTTTATGTAGTGTTTGTTATAAGTTTTGTTATGTGTTTTGAGGAAGTGTATGCACCAACAGTGTTTTAGATGAACTCCTGTATTTCTGTTCACCCATTCTTGAACAAAATGAAGAGGTTTTGAAGCGAGGCAAGTGTAATAAACTTCATTAAATGCATATAGTTTATTTAGTGGCAATAATTTCATGAATCCCATAGAGGAACATGGATGTAGTACACCCGTCATAAAAAGTGTGCACTACCTAAGCCCTTGACAGACCGTGGGAGTCGAAATTTGTAAAGAGAACTATAGCACGAAACATACGACACTAAGGTACCAAATGGCATTTATTAAACCAAAAATTGTATTTATACAAAAGCGTCAAATGAAAGTGTCTGGATAAAAGGCTCTGAAAGTCCCTGGATTACATGTAGCTAAACGCTCAGAACCTATCTTCAGTGTGAGGTGATGCAAGGCCGTCAAGAAAGTACAAGGCCATGACATTAGAGCGATGAGTTCCCTCCTTTGGTGACATCACTCTTATGTTTCACGCCCTAATGCATCAGTGTCGTGCTTGACTTCTACACGACAGCGTTGGAAACCAATCAGAAGCTTTGGATTCGGCGTGATGTCACTAAGAGAAGGAACTCGTCTCTCTAATGTCATGGGCTTGTGTCTTCTAGACGGCCTTGGGTGACGTCACCATTGACAGTGATGGAAGCACATACCAGCTTTTCAACAACAGTTTTGCTGTCTGCTCTTCTCCTGGTCCACGGGCCAATTTTGTCATTCATTCAAGCCTTCAATAGCTGTTTTCTGGAACTAGTGCAAGCTGCGCGGGGGGATCCAGAGGCATCATACGACCTATTTCAATTCGTTCTTAGCATGCTGCATGAGATTCAGATCGGGTAATTGTGCGGGTCACCCCGTCGATCAGATCGTCACTTTCAGACAGTACACATCCACCGCGGTTGAGTAATTGGCAAAGGCGTCACCCTAGTCTAGGATAATCCTATTCCTTCTGTTCATGCTGAAGTCCTTTCTGATTGGTTGTAGATTGCTTTCCTGACACTGCATATGGTCATATTGGGCTACACGAGAATGAGCGCAACATATGTAGCGTCCATACATATTTCCTGCCTGTGTTTCGTCTTCGAAATACCGCCGCACTAAACACACTCGGTTGAGTGATGGAAACGTCCAGATAGTCCTGGCACCATTCGTCCCTTCACACACACACTTTGTCTCCGGTTATCAAGTGTCATAATGACTCGCCAAATAGACATTAGGAAACTGACACACTCGCCAGCTGTCTGACGTCCACTCAGCACGGGATCTTGTCTGCCATAACCGGGTACCGCGGTGACGACGTGTGAGCAGAGGTATTCTTCATGGGCGCCTGAGGCAAAAATTGTGGACATTCGACCAACGCCGCATGGTTTGCGTGAACACTACGGATACAGTAGCCATCAGAAAGAAGTATCTGCGAGGTGTTGCCTAGCTAGAAAACTGGGATAGCCTTGCGCAACCGTTGTTGCTTACTTCAGGCGTTGGTAGATAGGCCTATTCTTCACACTTCCAGTTTCCCGACAGCGATTTTGAGTTTGAGAGATGTCGTTAAATCTCACTCCAAGCTGTTGCCCAACTTGAGAGCCTTCTTGTCACGCTGCGCCAACAAGGGATATCAGTGCGGATAGTTGGGCTCTTCCCCGTCTAATGGTATGGTTTGCATCGCCACAATATAGGGTCCGCGGCGGTCGCCAACTGTAGTCCAACTGAAACCATTGGTGACTTTCCTGTGCTATGTAAAGTTTGAGCTCCACTTGCACTCTCGTAGGGTTTTTCCAGAACGTTCCAAAAAGGACAAGCAGCCAAGGGTTTCACTTCGGTAAAACGATGCTAGATTAAACCTTTGTTGTAAATCTTTTCGAAAGTGCAAATTTTCCTAAGTTGTGTAAGTGTGGGGTATAAATTAAAACAAAATTACCTGGGCAAGTCATTCCTAGATATAAATTTTTCACCATTATGGCATTAGTAGCTTTGTTAGTGAACATTTTAAAATTAGTAGTAGCAAACTTTACTAAAACATTTTTACTTACCAAGCTCGATTCATCCGGGGAAGCGACAGAAAACAGCTGAATCGACGCATTCACTACTGTCTTATCTACATGAATAAAAACAATCAACAGCCAACTGAAAATCAGTCATCAGATTTAAAAGCGAGCAATCAGTAACAGGAAAGCATTTAGCCACATAACAACAAGAACGACAAAAGTAGCTCTTAATTCACTGTTTAAGAAAATTTAAGAGCGCTTAAGTTACACTGAGTTTAAAGAACAATACAGCGCTGGCTTTCTTCTAATTGACTTGTAAACCCAAGATATGATTTGTATTTTGGATTTCAAAATTAAAAAAATAGGATAGAGAATTTCAAATTTTATGTACAAAGGAAGGAGTTTTTAGGTTTTTGAAGTTTCCGTATCAGCAGTTTGAACTCATCGAAGTATACACCGACGAGCCATAACATTATGGCCACCTCCAGGCTAGAGAAATGAGCCTGCCTGGAGACCAAACTGTGTAGCAGGTGGAATTCCCAGAGCAGTATATATACAACACGAAGACCCGCTTTCGGTTAATACAGTGATCGGAGTCAGAATGGAAAAAGCTGCCGATTTAACGGAGTTTGACAAAAGACAAATTGTGTTGGCACGGCACCTCGGAACTACGATCTCGGAAACGGCGCAACTTGTGTGTTGTTCACGTGCCGTTGTAGTGAGTACGTATCAAAAGTGGCGCACCGATGGCCAAACGACGAACCGTCGTCCAGCTGTGTGTCGTCTGCAGCTCATTGATTCCAGAGGGGAGTGAAGACTGTCGCACATTGTTCGCAGTGACCGCAGGGCCACAGTGCGACAAATCACTCGCAGCTACAACAGTGGTGATCAAGGCAATGTGTCACAGCACACAGTTTCTCGCAGCGTTCTGTTCATGGACCTTCATAGCCAAAAACCGAGCAGGGTCCCCATGCTCACTGCACGTCATCGCGAGCAACGCATGAAATGGGCCCGAGAACATCGATATTGGACCGTGGATGACTGGAAGAAAGTGGCCTGCTCTTACGAATCAGGATTTCTGGTGCATCACGTAGACCACCGAGCGCGGATACGGTGACTATCAACGGAGGCTATGGCACCTAGATGCACTGTTGGGCGGAAACAGGTAGGCGGCGGCGGTGTTATGTTGTGGGCGACGTTTTCTTGGCACACTTTTGGCCCCATTATCCCAATAGCACAATCCCTGACAGCTGTCAGGTATCTGAACATCGTTGGGGGCCAGTTCACTCATTCATGGATACTGTGTTCCCTACTGGTGATTGTCATTACCAACAGGATAATGTGCCATGCCACACTACCAGAATCGTCAAGGAGTGGCTCGAGGAACATGATGGTGACTTTCTGTTGGTGTCCTGGCCTCCAACGTCACTTGGCTTGACCCCAATCGAACATTTGCGGTTTGTCTTGGAAAAGCGGGTTCGCGCTAAATCAGCACCACCCTGGAATGTACGAGAAATGCACGACCTGCTGGTGACAATATGATGCCAGATACAGCAGGATACCTATCGCCACTTCATCGAATCCATGCCTAGCTCAGTAGCCCGTGTTTTTCTGGCTAAAGGGCATCCTACATCTTGTAAGGTAGGTGGTTATAATGTATTGGCTCGTCGGTGTATGCGTATTTAATATTTTGCATTGCATCGTACCTTATTTTCATGCGCGCAAGATGTGGAGTTTACACAACGTTTGCAAATGTCTGACCTCTAAATCGTGATGCAAAAAAATCTAATACGAAAATCAGCTATTTAGTTGCGCGCAGGATGTCGAATTGTAATATAGTTTGCAATGTCAGACCTCCAATCGTGGCTTAAAAAACGCTTAATAAAATAATAATCCATTCAAATTTCAGTGTGCATACAGTTTGCGATGTAGTATACATTCTTGTTCTTTCCGATCTATCGTCATCAGTCCTTAAAAATAAATTACCCTTGCGATCTTCACCCTCCATGGTTTCTGGTAGAGTTCTTGGAGTGTAACGTATATTCTGTTTTAACTTTCCTTTTGAGTTTCTTTTTCTATGTAAATTTGAGTTCGTTCTCTTAGACAGTTTCAAATCTTAACGCTATGTCTTTTCTCTCAAACGAGAATGATGTTGGCAACATCCTGAGGTCGGAACAAGTGACGTATGTGTGGCCGGATAAGAACGATAGATAACAAGTTAGTAAAATCATGCAATGCATTGATTATGATACGCTTTCCAACATACCAGAAATCATTACTAAAGTTATGAGGATAATGGCTGTGGAATAAATCTCGCTCCTGTGTCCTGACCTTTGACCCCATTTCGATGATGTTCAACAGAACCGGTTCAGTATACCTCAAGAATAACATACTAAAGTTTTGTCGCAATAGAAGCAGTTTTACGGAAGTTATGAGAATAATGGCTGTGGAATAAATCTTGCTTTTGTGCAATGACCTTTGACCCCATTTCGCCCATTTTCAATAGGGTTCTCCCCAGTGGCTCCCTACCACATACTAAAATTTCATCGAAATCGAACCATTTTTACGCAAGTTATGACGCATAAGAGCAATGGAACAAATCCCGCTCTTATGTCCTGCCTAACCTATGACCCCATTTTGCCCATTTTCAATAGGGTTCGTGCCCAGGTGGTTCCCTACCACATACTAAAATTTCATCGAAATCGAACCATATTTACGCATGTTATGACGCATGAAGGCAATGGAATGGATTCCACCTTTATGCCCTGACCTTTGGCCCCATTTCGCCATTTTCAACAGGGTTCGTCCCCAGTTGGTTCCTTACCAAATACTAAAATTTCATCGAAATCAAACCATTTTTACCGAAGTTATGACGCATAAGGGCAATGGAATAAATACCGCTTTTATGCCCTGCCTGACCTTTGATCCCATTCGCCCATTTTCAATAGGGTTCGTGCCCAGTGGTTCCCTACCACATACTAAAATTTCATCGAAATCGAATCATATTTACGCATGTTATGACGTATAAAGGCAATGAAATGGATGCCGCTTTTATGTCCTGACCTTTGACCCCATTCCACCCATTTTCAATAGGTTTCGTTCCCAGCTGGTTCCTTGACACATACCAAAATTTCATCGAAATCGAACCATTTTTACGCAAGTTATGACCCATAAGGGCAATGGAATAAATCCCGCTCTTATGCCCTGCTTGAGTTTTGACACCAATTTGCCAATTTTCAATAGGGTTCGTGTCCAGGTAGTTCCCTACCACATACTGAAATTTCATCGAAATCGAACCATATTTACGCATGTTATGACGCATAAAGGCAATGAAATGGATCCCGCTCTTATGGCGTGACCTTTGAACCCACTTCACCCGTTTTCAATAGGGTTGTTCCCCTGGTGGTCCCCTACCACATACTAAAATTTCATCGAAATCGAACCATTTTTACGTGAGTCATGTGCCGACAGACAAACGGACGGAAAAAGCTGGAGCATATACGCTTCTTCAACCTACGGTTGGAAAGCGTAAAAAAGGCAATGTAGCGGTTGTTTTCGGGGATCGATGTTATTGATTATAGACGTGCTGTTATACTGCAATTGGATGTTAAATCACTGATGCTGTATTGAGTATGCCAATATACCGGATGTGAGTGTGGAGTACAAACCATGCAAGCAAAATAAACGTATTTGTAAGTACTACAATTGATCTCTTTCTTGTAATGCGTATGAGTACCTTCTAATATTACATTGACTTTAGCACACATAACGTAATTACAGACGTAAGGACTAAGTAACAACAAATTACGTTATAGGAGGTTTAAAGCAAATGTTCTCATAAGCAATTGCAATTTATGGCGTACAGAATCCATCTGATTCTAGATACACTAATCTTGAAACAGGTCAATTAAAGATACTAAGAGAATAAGCCGCACAGGAAGGAAAGTTTAAAAAATTGTTAGACAGATTTGACAATCTAACATAAAAAAAAATCTTCATAGAAACGCAGTTCTTAGTAAAATCACAGCATCGATTATATGGATCTCAACATGAATCAAAAGGCCTAAAACACTCCAACAAAACATGCCCCTGACCATAACGTTGCCTCCGCCAGTTTGAAGAGTAGTGACGATGCACGATGGGTCCATGCTTTCGTGCTGCTGTCTCCATATCTTCACCTTTCCATCTGCACGGCGTGATTGAAAACGTGATTCGTCGGACCACACACACATTACCCTTTTTCACTTATTTGCTGTCCAATGTTTGTATTCCTGAACGAACTCGAGGCGTTTCTACTCGTTCGCTGCAGATAGTACTGACTTACGGACATGCAGTCTGCTTCTGCAGTCCATACGATGTAATGTGTGGCGAACTGTACGTGGACAGGTCGCCCTTGAACCAGATTAACTGTAATCTGGCGATGTGTTGCCCGTCTGTTGAACACAACAAATCTTCCTACTCTCCGCTCAGCTAGAGCGTCCAGTAACTATTGACGACCAGACGCTTTGCGCTTAAACCTAGGTTTTTGAGTGGTATAAAACTCTCTGTAAACTTTAACAACTGTTGCCCTCGAACATTTCACAAGTGCAGCCGTTTAGCTAATACTAATCCCAATGCTTCTGGCACCTACGATCATTCACGTTCGAAGTCCGTCCGATCGCGTCTTTTACCCATTATATCTTGCTCAGTGCGCTTCATTAGTCTGCGCATGCCTTCAGCGTTTCCTTTTTACGCTTTCCAACCGTAGGTTGAAGACGCGTATATGCTCCAGCGTTGTCCGTCTGTCTATCTGTCCGTCCGAACGATAACTCGCGTTAAATGGTTCGATTTCGATGAAAATTTAGTATGTGGAAAGACACAACCTGGGGACCAAACCTATTGAAAATGGACGAAATGGGATCAAAGGTCAGGACATCGGAGCGGGATATATTCCATCCCCCTTATGCGTCATAACTTACGTAAAAATGCTTCTATTGCGACAAAACGTTATCGTCATAACTTACATAAAATACTTATGCATCATAACTTACGTAAAATGCTTATGTGTCATATTATGCTTATGCGTCATAATGTAAAATGCTTATGCGTCATAACTTACGTAAATGATTATGCGTTATAACGTAATATGCGTCATAACTTACGTAATGCATAACGTAATATGCGTCATAACTTACGTAATGTATAACGTAATATGCGTCATAACTTACGTAATGTATAAGGTAGTGTGCGTCATATCTTACGTAATATGTGTCATAACTTACGCTTATGCGTCATAACTTACGTAGAATGCTTCTATTGCGACAAAACGTTATCATGCTGTTCCGGTGATATACGGAATATCATCGAAACGGAGTCAAAGGTCAGGGCACAGGAGCGAGATTTATTCCACAGCCATTATCCTCATAACCCGACTAAAATGCTTCTATTGCGACAAAACTTTAATATGCTTTTCCAGAAGCATACTGAACCAATTCCGTTTAATATCATCGGAATGGTGTCAAAGGTCAGGGCACAGGAGTGAGATTTATTACACAGCCATTATCCTGATAACTTGTGTAGTAACGTGAGTAATGATTTCTAGTATGTTGGAATGCATTGCATGGTTTCACTAACTTCTTACACCGATTCAACCATGTTGCATCAGTGGCATATGCGAGATAGCTACTTTGCAAGAAATGGTCTGGTGGTCATAGTAATGTGGCCACTCAGTGTATGTTTTTGCCTAATTTCAAGTTAGATAAAATAATTTGTAATGTTTTTCGGATTACAAATTTGTGCAACTCTCCAACGAAATTTTGAATACTTCGTAAGAATCCAGTTTAAAATATTGTGTTTTAGTGCGTCTTCTCATAGACATTGTTACAAAGAAATTCATAATACGCGGCGGTCAGTTCTACCTAGTAAAAAAGTGCTCCAAAGAGCAATTTCTGTTACGTCGAGAAACATAAAGAACAAGAAAAAAACCACGTTATTTATTTTTATGCATTCGATGGAAACTAAGAAATTGCGTCCTACTTGCAGCTACAAAGAAAGAAACAACGAATGGGCGTGGCTTCCAGTCAGAGCTCAATGACTAATACCATTGAGCCGTGCTACTGTTTTGATTCTAACAGTAAGGTGATACCTATTCATTCCCCCTGAAAACAAGAAACATAAGGTGTAAAAAAACATGAGAAATGCACCGCGAAGGCGACACACTCATCGACCTAACACGAGAAAACTGTCTACTGCTCAAGCAGTTGTTTCATTTATTTCACCATTGTTGGCATGGGGGAGAGATAGTAGAATTACAGGAACCACCTAAAACGAATGATTTTCTAACTTTTCTTTTGTTTTCCTCGTTTTTTTTTTTTTTGTTTTTTTTTTTGGTTATTTACTGATGACACTCTTCGACAAAAGTTAAGTTAAGACCATGTAACGTATATTCTAGATTAACTTTCCTTTTTTAGTTTCTTTCCCTATGTAAATCTTATTCTCAGTATTTTTTACTCTTAACGAAATATCTTTTCTCTCAAACGAATACGTTTGGCAACACAATTGAGGTTGAATGCACGAGACGTATGCCTGATATTGATAAGAGCAAGAGATAAAAAACGACGACTAAGTTGTTGTGGAGAGCGATTATTACGAGCGTTGCTTGATGAGAGCGTTGTAAAGAGCGTTGCTAAAAAGAACATTGTGCTAAGAGTTGTGTGGTGTGTGGAGAGTTTAGTGCAATATGCTATGCTACGATGTGTTTGCTACATCCTGAATAAAGCATCTTTTCCGTAAGTTTGACTTCTGTTGTTTACATGTTTCGTCTGGCCGTTAAGGTTTCTTTCATTTAGGAACTATTTCTTAGTGTGTTGATGTTCTAAATTAACGTAGAAGTACGAAAAGACTTCTACGTCATAAACATTAAAGTTGACACAGCAATATAATGTCTGGATCGACTTACATAAAATCCAGGTGAAGACACAATAAACTTTGGAGAACACATGAGAGCATAAAATGCATAAAAATGGATAGCAGTGATATTATTGTTGCTAGAAAAAATGTTCTTCATTAGTGGCAACACAAATGAGTTATGGTGGTGGTCAATAGGGAGTATAATCACCCCTGTCCACTAAGCATGATGCAAAATGATCATGTAATCTGGTAATAAGATGGTGGGTGAGATCTCGTGGCAATGAAAGCTACTGTTTTGTAAGTGCTGATCGCACCG
The DNA here is from genome assembly GCA_039090855.1 of Macrothele yani. Classification (NCBI taxonomy): domain Eukaryota; kingdom Metazoa; phylum Arthropoda; class Arachnida; order Araneae; family Macrothelidae; genus Macrothele; species Macrothele yani. The sequence continues at coordinate 33,401,019 of CM077025.1, forward strand.
CTATGAGGCTTCTGGGAAGGGATTGAAAAGCAGCAGTGCTTCCCCTCAGAGAGTCTCAGACATGTTCAATAGGATTAGTTGGTTGGTGGATTTTAATGGCGCAAGGGCCATGTCTGGCCAAAGAACCCCACACACAAGACAATCAAACAAACAGTATTAAAAACGTGATATAATGCTTAAAATTAGGCTCATGCGGTAAAAGTGAAAAAGGAGAATGAAGAAAAGTGCAAGAACTAGATACGTTTAAAAAAGTCAATTCGTTTTAAAAATGAAAAGGCAGCGACAGTATCGCAGGGGTCATCGAGGAGCCGCTGCAGCGTAGCAGCGTGGTCGTTCAACAAATGAGAATGAAAATAGCGAAAACGGGCAGCACGAAAACAAACACAAGTACATAAAAAGGATTAAAATATCCAGGGACCTGGTTGGATTATCCGTTCAGTACATAACTTCTTTTTCGAGGTAAACGTCGACAAGCCAAGCTTTATCAGGACAAGTATTATTGTCCACAAAATTGAACTCGGGACAGGAAGTCCCGCTTGAAAGTATTAATCAGAGCTCAAGTATCTCCTGTACATACCTTTGAGTACCTGAAGCACATTGAATGGTGTACTCCCATCCAGCGTTACGCTGCTCACACCATATGACCTACTTCTCCAGAGTGGTTGCATTCTTGGATATTACAGGGATGGCTGTAATCCCAGTTCAGCTCCTTATTGCATCTTATAGCAGGTTTAAAGTAATAAAGTTCAGCAATCGATCATGTCTCTTGCGTTTTACTTTTTTGCTATGCTGCTAAATTTGCACCCTCTAACCAGAATATAACTCCAATAATTCCCATATCAGATGCATTACTCATTTACTTTTCTGGGAAGGGATTGAAAAGCAGCAATGCTTCCCCTCAGAGAGTCTCAGACATGTTCAATAGGATTAAAATATCCAGGGACTTAGTTGCACAATCCATTCGATACATAACTTCTTTTGCGGTGACCGTCGGCTAGCTAAGTTCTATGAGTACAAGTATTATTGTCCACAAAATTGAACTCGGGACAAGAAGTCCATCCTTGAAAACCTTAATCAGAGCTTAAGGAACTCCTCTACGTACCTGTGAGCATAACGATACTACCCTGAAACACATTGGATGGTGTACTCTTATCCAGCATCCCACCAGACGACCTCTAGTATGGTCTCATTCCCGGATGTTACAGCGATGGCTGCGTGTTACACATTATCACCAGATCAGCACCCGTCGGAAATCCATAGTCAGAATGAAATGACTCATCCGTGCAGAATACATAGCATTTGAAAAGTACAGAGACCATCTGCAGTCTGATCAAACATTCCAGCCATAAAGTCAGAATCTTAGAAGCCACGTCTTGAAACATTTCCAGCATGCCCTCCAGCAATGAATTGTAGATTTTATTGTTTCGGAATTTCTCTTGAAAACTATAGTCTTGGTTATATATACTTACACATCATTTAAATCTCCATTGGAATAAAAACCAATTGGGAACATTTTCGAAGCTCGAATCCCAGTCCAGCTCATCACGTGATCTTATAGCAGGTTTAAAGTAAAGCAGTCCAACAATCCATTATGTCTCTTGTGTTTTGCTTTTTTGCTATGCTGCTAAATTTGCAACCTCTAATTAGAATACACTTAAATTTTGGCGGCGAAATACAGCAAATCTTTCAAACCAGTTATTTGAACGAAGAAATTTTATGTTCGTGACAGGAAGTGAGGCAGCGTGTTCACTTATTTTAAATCTGGTTACCTCGACAAAGTAAAATGTATGCATTACTTACTTTATATAATTTTATCCAGATCATATGTAGAGAATTTTAGGAAGGGTCTGACCCCAGGTCTTAAACAACCCTTAGAAGTAGGAAGCTAGAGGAGATTTGGGCTAAAGTGCCAGATAGGAAAGTGACACGGAAGCGTGGTAGAAAGTGGGAGGAAGACGCCCTTATTTATGACCGGGGGTCCAGTACACGGGATCCGACGACTTAACGTGCCCATCCGACGCACAGCAGATATTTAGTGGTTCGAGCGTTCATACCTGCCTGGGATCTAACCTGAGGTCTCTCCATGGCATAATTTTATCCAATCGAAGGATTGACATGTTTAGCTTCCCCTAGAATGCCAGCTCAAGAAATTCTGCTGAAAATGGCAGCCATGATGTCGGTAGGAATTCTTCGCGTTAGAGGCTGCAGAAATTATTCTAGTTAGAGGAGGAAAATTTTTAGTCAAAACCCTTCTGTGTGTTTAGAGACACGAGTGCCACGTTCGTTCAGAGCAATCTCGCCCTGGCATGCACATTATTTGAACACTTGCTTTAAAACACGAACACTAAAACCTGTCCCCACGGGAATTCACTTTGTTAGTTTTCGATCGTAATAAGCAAACTTTCCAAAACAATTATAATTAAACGAGGTATTTCTCCTCATTTCTCCCGTGTAGCTATACACAGGGAGCTGGTGGAGTAAATAAAGGCACAGAAAATTGTTACACACGTACTTTTAATCATGTTGTTCTGAAAGTATGACTGACAGACTCACTCGTTTTCTTAAACGTGATTTGAAACTGGCTATTCCCATAAATTTCTGTTCGTTTGTTTATCTGTGTCTGAACTCGTTAGGGAACTGTTGAAATTCCAGAGCAGAAAAATGCTTCTGATATCCATAAAAATAGTGAAACCAGGAAATATTTCCTGGTTTAAACAATTTTAAGTGGAATTTTCAGACGTTCTTTATTCCGTAGGATATCAAATGCGAATGATTTCTTTTTATCAACTTTTAGTTTTACATTCAGAAAAGACACAGAATCTAAAGCAGAATATCTCAGTTATCCTCGCTTTGATCAGTTTGTTTTAAATGTATTGTGTCGGATTGTTTATTCTTGTGGACACCTACATGAACCCGAAAACACATTATTTTGATGCTGTTCATAGGATTTTGGAGGAAGGCAGGAGACTGGTATATGACGACATTCCAATGCACTCGCTATTCTAAAAGGTCTGTGACATAGAATTTCGAAAGTAGTACCCCGTAAGAGAATGCCGTTTGCAAGTGTGCTGTTGAGTTTAGTTCATAACGAAATAGAGTAAATTCGATTGCAGAATGTAACAATGGTACTACGAAAATGTCTGATAGAATAGTTGAACTCAAATGATATCTTAAAAAATAGATGGCATTGTTGTCTTTCCTTTTTGAAGAGTCTTCGCAAATATGCCTTATATGCTTTTTTCTTTCTGAATTCCTGAAAAGTTCTAAAAAGTAAGTAGAGCAATGTTTATTTTCACATTATTTTCTTAATCCCTGAAGAGTTTTACAAATAAGCCTTATTTGAGTTTTGTCTTTCTGAATCCCTGAAAAGTTCCAAAAATTAAGTAGCACTATGCTCATTTTCCTTTCTTTATCCCTGAAAAGTTCCAAAAATTAAGTAGCACTATGCTCATTTTCCTTTCTTTATCCCTGAAAAGTTCCAAAAATTAAGTAGCACTATGCTCATTTTCCTTTCTTTATCCCTGAAAAGTTCCAAAATTAAATAGCACTATGCTCATTTTCCTTTCTTTATCCCTGAAAAGTTCCAAAAATTAAGTAGCACTATGCTCATTTTCCTTTTTTATCCCTGAAAAGTTCCAAAAATTAAGTAGCACTATGCTCATTTTTCTTTCTTTATCCCTGAAAAGTTCCAAAAATTAAGTAGCACTATGCTCATTTTTCTTTCTTTATCCCTGAAAAGTTAGAAATACTAAGAAGCACTATCAGTCTTTTCTTCTAAATCACTAGAGATGGCTAAAAATTAAGTAGCGCTGCAGGAGTCTTCCCTTTCGGAATCTCTGAAGAGTTCTAAGATTATGTAGCAGTGCAAGTCGTTTCTTTCTGAGTCACTGAAGAATCGTAAACTCAAGTAGTAGGTGCAGCTCATTTTTTTCTGAATCACGAAAGAGTCCTGAAAACTAAGTAGCGGTATGAGTCTTTTCCGATTCACTGAAGAGCTTCAACTTAAGCAGTATCGCGAGTCTTTTCTTGGTGATTCACTGAAGAATCCTAAAAATTAAGTAACAGTGTCTTACCTTTCTATATCACTAAGGAGTCCAAAAATTACGTAGCAGTGTGTTTTGTCTTTCTGAATTACAAGAAGTGTTTTTAAAATTCAATTGCAGTTTGAGTCTTTTTTCCTGAATCACGGAAGAGTCTTAAAAACTATGTAGCAGTGTATCTTTTCTTTCTGAATCGCTGAAGAGTCCAGAAACTTAAATAACACTCAGAATATTTTCTTTCTGAATTAATTAAGGGTCCTAAAATTAGGTAAGTTTAAGTCTCTTTTCTTTATGAATTACTGTTAAGAGTTCTACAAATTCAGTAGCAATGAGTCTTTTCTTATCTGATCCCCCTAAGATTTCTAAACACTAAGTAACAGTATGAATCTTTTCTTTCGGAATCGCGTTAAATCGCTGTGTATGAGCAACTGCTAGTTAAAGGTTGAGACTTAAAAATTTATTTATTTTATATTTTGTAAGATTTTCAGTTCTTTTTAGCGCAGCTATAATGATATCGAAAGATATTTTTTAGTTTAGTAAAACGAAAAAAGAAACGCGGAATGCGTTGTTTCTTAAAATTCCGTTCGTAACAGCAGGAGAGATTGATGCGCTACTAAAATCTCATCCAGTTCTCAAAAAGGTCGTACCAATTTTACGAAGTTCTAACAATTGAAAATAAAGTCATATAAAAAATTAGGGCAACGAATTTAATCAATGTGAACAAATGAAATATGAAAAACAGTGATTCTGAAAATCATCCGCAAAGGATAAGATGCTACAGTTCAATATAGCGCAATTTACATAATTTTTCTTATGAATTAATTCATACTTTTCATTGCAATTATTATAGGTTATTTTGAAAAATTGAAATAAAATCATATTAAAATTAGGGCAAGGAATATAATTCCACGTGAACGAATGAAATCTGAAAAACAGTGTTTTTGGAAATCATCCGTGAAGGATATGTATTATAGTTCAACATAACTGTGATGCTATAGGTCGATATACATGTAACCTTCCTTATTAATTAATTCATACCTTTCAGCGCAATTATTGTAGGTTATTTTGGCAAATTAAATTAAAATCTTATAAAAATTAAAGCAAGGAGTATAATTTAATGCGAACAAATGAAATCTGAAAATTGGGATTTTGAAAAATATCCCTAAAGGATATGATACTGTTTTTCAATATAACGTAATTTAATAAACTTTTCTGCATTGCAATTATTGTAGGTTAGTAACAGAAGGTTCAATGAAGAAAAGCAACCATTGGAAATAGAATCTATGCAAACTGTCGCACTTTAAATAAAAAAAAAACTGTAAATTTTTCTGAAAATCCAATCAATCTTGTATTGACCACATTTCCAAAAAAAAAAAAAAAAAAAAAAAAAATGGCTGCAATGGAATTAAATTGAAGTAATTATTTTTAATTATAACTAATAGGACTTTGAAATATATTTTGAGAAAAATGAAATGTCTTTCTTCAACTTTGATATTGTGATGTGTACGTTAATACATTTACATTGCTAAAACAAAGAATCTCACTCAATGTTTTGACGAAGGTAGATGAAATTACTTTCAGTAAAATACTTACTTTCTGGTCTTAACCTTGGATCGTAGCGTTTACTGTCCAACAAACTGTCCAAGATAGCTTTGTCTGTTACATCGGTAAATCTAAAATCAAAGAAAAAACTCAAGAACAGGTAAAAACTAGAGGAAAGCTAAAAAGTTGCATGTGTTCATGAAAGTTTCAGGATAATTGAAATGTTAATTTTGCATCAACTTTTATATTCATATGGAACAAATCAAGAGACACGATAAAGTTTTAAAAAACGAGGAACCACAAAATACCCTTATACTTCGCAAAACCTGAAATTCTTCTTCCTCGGGATCAGCATCTATGGCTATTATGAGTCAGCCGTCTGTAATTTTGGGCCACTGGTTCCAGGAAAAAGGCAAGGGACAGGCTGCAGTGCAAATTTACCACTACACCACATCCGGAACAACTCTGACTACCTTCCGGTAGCCAGTGTCACTGAAAACTCGAGAAGCTGAGAGGCGACCTAAAATTAAATTGTCTGCAGTCGCTCTTACAACAGGAACAACAAAAAGATTTTTATGCAGAAATCATGAGTTCCTAAGGCATAAAGCTGGAGTTTCCTCAATGTTATACTGTATATTTGGTTAAATAAATTTGCCTTACGAATTGCATGGGAAATTATTTAAGAATTGTAAAGGAAATTATTGTTCCAATGCAGACTGTTCGACATCGGACATTACTCCTCATCTGGTGCCGGGTTCATCAAACCTAGACCTCTGCAGAGTGGAGCCGCGTCGTCTGGTCAGTTGAACCACATTTTCAGCTATACCGAGCTGACGGGTAGTTGTGGGCTTGGTGTCGACAGCATGGTCCCGTCGTGCCAGGACGGCTCTGTTCAAGGCTGTGGTGTGTTTTCCTGACAGTTTGGGAATCCTTCTCATGGGACACATTAGGTTCCTTAGTGTGTCTGGAGAGGTCCTTAACCACTGCAGGCTAGCTGATCACCTACAAGTTTTCATGACCATCGTGCATCCTGCGGCGGATAGTCTGTTTCAGCAGCAGAATGTGTAGCCCACAGTGCTGTAACCACACATAGGTATGACTCGAAGAGCACTCATCTGAGTTTAGAAATATTCCACTTGCACCCAACGTCCCATGACATAACCCTGTGGAAGTTCTTTGAGATACCGCGGAGCAGAACATCTGATCCATGGATCCTGTACCGACGTCTGGGGTGGAGCTGTGTACAATGCTGCAATAGGCATGGCAGGCATTACGTCCAGAAACCGTCCGGCATCTGGTGGAGTCAATGCTTTGGCGTGTGCATGCTATTGTTCGATGTAGAGGAGGACCAACACGGTATTGGGTAGATATCTCTTGTGCTTGCCCATTGAGGGTGCATTTACAATATATGTATATATGTACATACAGAAGTTGCACATGCAATCAAGAACATGAAGCGGGGAAAAGCTCCAGGAGAAGATGGAATTACTGTAAACATCATACAAGAAACAAGTGGAGAAATCGAAACAGTACTCGCCCAAATTTTCACTCGATGCCTTAATGAAGGGAAGATTCCTGAAGATTGGAACAACGCTACAATGATCCTGCTACATAAAAAAAGGTGACATTGAGGATCTCAGGAACTACAGACCTATCAGCCTCCTATCATTGGTTTATAAAATCTTCACTAAAGTTCTTTCACACCGTTTGAAGGTGACACTGGACATGGCTCAACCGAGAGAAAAAGCTGGATTCAGGAGTGGCTACAGGACAATAGATCATATCCACGTACTGAGAGAACTAATTGAAAGAGCGAGGGAATATGAACTTCCATTGTACATGACTTTTATCGATTATGAAAAAGCCTTCGATTCGGTGAAACCATCAGCAGTTACAATGGCTATGAAATCCTGCGGTATTGAAGATGCGTACATTAATATTATTAATAATATCTATGAAAATGTAAATGCAAAGATTCGGCTGTTTGAAAATACAACACACATAAAAATTGGAAAGGGAGTGGGACAAGGCGACACCATATCTCCGAAGCTCTTTAATGCCACATTGGAAAATGTCTTTCAATCACTGAACTGGGAAAACAAAGGGATAAAGGTTAATGGAGATCATCTAACCCACCTTTGTTTTACTGAAGACGTAGTCATTTTTGCAACTACCCCATCAGAGCTGCAGAGTATGATCCAGGATCTTGCTGACAAGAGTAAAGAAGTGGGATTAAAAATGTACTTTCAGAAGACAAAATTGATGTTCAATGCTTTTACAAGAAATGAAGATTTATCGATTGTAGGAGAAAGCTGGAGTTAACAGACACGTACGTTTATCTTGGACAGCAGATATCAAGTGAGGGTCACATTGATGAAGAAATTAATCGGCGTACAAAACTTGACTGGAGAGCTTTTGGAAGAAACAGCATAATTTTCAAGAGCAATATGCCATTATGTCTTAAAAGAAAAGTGTTTAATCAGTGCATCCTTCCAGTGCTTACGTATGGTGCAGAGACGTGGACCTTAACTAAAAGAGACATACAAAGGCTGCAGACAACTCAAAGCAGCATGGAGAGGTGCATGCTTGGTGTAACCAGGAGAGATAAGAAGAGGAACTCGCGGATCCGAAAAATGACAAGAGTGGAAGACATCATGATCAGAGTTAAATCCCTGAAATGGCAATGGGCTGGACATACTGCCAGAAGGACAGACCATCGATGGACAGCCGAAATTTTAGATTGGGTTCCAAGGGACAGGAAAAGACCCAGAAGAAGACTACATGGAAGATGGGTGGATGAAATTCGAAAGTATGCGAGAGTGACATGGAGGAGACTGGCACAAGACAGACCGTTGTGGAGGAAACTTGAGGAGACCTTCGTCCAGCAGTGGATTGATAATGGTTGACAATGATGATGACATACATATACCAAGGTGATTCAGAAGTTCGTATCATTTTAAGTTACTCATAATATTGGGCTTACATTCCTGTTCGAAAGGTACACCAGCATCGACTAGGTATCGAGATGACGTGCCATACATGAAAGTGCATTCTGCATGGAGCCATACTGTTTTGTGAGATGATCGGAGAATGGAGCTAGGTAAACGTGCTGTTCGAGTTCTCCTACGCGATTACTGGAAAGATGGATTAAAAAAGGAGCCAACAACGAGAGAATTTTGTGTAGTTGAAAGCGAGGAAACGGTGAATAGAAACACTCCACAAAATAGGTTCCGACATTTTAGTGCTAGAGATACCAGTCTCGAAGACAAGACGAGGTTAGGACATTCGCAGACTACTAACGCAGACACTCTGGTCGAAGGTGTAACGGCAAAACCTGGCACCAGCGCATGACAACTGGCAGTTGAGGTGGGTAAATATATTGGTGCAAAGAGGGCGTCTGGAAGAACAGGCATTGATGTAAAGAGGGCGTCCGGAAGAACAGACATTGGTGCAAAGAGGGCATCAGGTAGAACAGGTGTTAATGAAGGGAGGTCGTTAGGAAGAGCAAAAATTGGTGCAAAGAAGGCCTCAGGAAGAGAAGGCATTTGTGCAGTGAAGGCGGTTCGAAAGATAAATCATTTTGTGCATTTGGTGGAATCGCGAGGGCTCTGTGCATTTTGAACTCGTACCAGTTGTTCAGGCTGTGGACGGGAACTACTATGCCCAACAACTGCAGAGAGTCCATGATGATCAATGCCTATAAGCTGCATAGTGCTCATCCATAAACAGGGCATTACTGTTATACACTGAGTGACCACTTTATTATGTCCACCTGACAGTTTTATGCAAATGAGCTATGACTGCACGCTGTTGCCGCCGGAGGGCGAGGCTAGTATAAAAAGGGAAAGCTTAATGCTTGCGACAGTAGTAGAAGTAAGTTTCGGGTGACGAGATGGGTAAAAAATGCTATTTGACGGACTTTCAAAGTGGGATAATTGTAGGAGCTTGGAGTCATGCAGCGAGTATCACCGAAACCGCCGCATTCGTGAAATCTTCCAGAGTAGCTGTTGCTAAAGTCTTTAAAGACTGGACTGTCAGCTAAAAAGCTGGGTCTCTGCGTTCAACGTGTGGTCGTCATCGAATACTGACTGCTCGAGCGGAACGGAGAGTGCCCAGACTGGTAACAGACAACAGAAGGGCAACAGTGCAGCAAAATACAGACCATCTTAATCAAGGATCCCCTCAAATGATCTCTGCACGCACTGTTCGCCGTACACTGCATCGGATGGGATATGGCAGCCGGAGGCCTGTTCGAACACCTTTGCTGTCTGCAGTTAACAAGAGAAAACGTCTCCGTTCGCACAAGGATTGGACAGGCGATAATTGGAAACAAATTATGTGGTCCGGTGAATCACGTTTTCAGTTGCACCATGCCGATGGCCGAGTGAGAATTTGGCGGAAACAGCACGAAAGCATGCACCCCAAATGCATTGCTACAACCCTTCAAGCTGGTGGAGGCAACGTTATGGTTTGGGGAATGCTTTTCTGGGGTGCTTGGGCCCTTTAATTTGTGTTGATCAACTTCTGACAGGCACATCATATATCTAAACATCGTTGCGGACGAAGTGCACCTTGCTATGTGGATGGTTTATCCCATTGGCTATGGCTACTTTCAACAAGATATTGCGTCCTGCCATAGTGCTCGTATTGTACAGGATTGGTTTCAGGAACATGCCGGTGAGTTTACTTTGCTTAGGTGGCCCCCACAATCTCCAGATCTCAACTCCATTGAAAATTCGTGGGATGAAGTTGAACGAGCCATCAGACAGCTGGATCCACAACCCTATAATCTCATCAAGCATGGTCTCTGATTCCACAAACCACCTATCAACATCTCGTGGAGTCCATGTCACGAAGAATCGACGCAGTATTAAAGGCAAAATGTGGCCCAAGGAAATACTGAGCGGGTGGTCATAATAAAGTGGCCATTCAGTGTATAAGCAGATAATGTCCCAATTCGCACTCCACAGTCATCTGCCGAATATTACAAGAATTAGAAGGGCTTGAGATCTTACCCCATCCTCTGTATAGTCCAGACTTTGCCCCATCCAACTTTTACTATTTTCGCTCCATGACCTATTCCCTACAAGGACGGGGGAAATGGCAATAATTCAAATGATCAGGAAAGGTAATAAGCGTTCGTGGCATCGTGAACAACGTGAAAAACCTGAATTGGCAATGAGCTGTACATATTTCTAGAAGAATTGGCCACTGTTGTACACCGAAAATACTAGCTATCTCCTACGTGGGTATTTACCCAGAAGAGTACCACGTAGCAGGTGGGCTGATGAACTTTGAAGGGTCACGGAAGGCAGTGGTTTGAGACAAAGAGTTATGGAAGTGGCTTGGGAAATCTTCATCTAGCAGTTAATTGAAAATTGTTGATCATGAGAATGATTGCTCAAAGCAACCAATAATTGTTTTCCGAAATCGTTTTTATAAACTTAGATAGCAGCTGATACAGTAAGTAGAAATATGTTTATCAACATTTCTGATCAATATTGTGATATCAGTTAGCAACGTTTTCCGAAGGCAAGATATTTTTTTCTTTTAATTGGGGGTTTATGGACCACCGTGAGCAACTCGATGGGCTATAAGCAATCGCCTGTCCCTAATGTAGGGCCACTGGTTCCAGGAAATGGAGACAACCTGTTCCGTAAGTCAAAAACAACATTCATCTTTCACCGCGAGTCAATCCTGGACTCATCTCAGAAGAACGGTCAGAAGCCAGCTTATGGAACACTGCGCCACCGGGGTGGCAGAAAAGTTACTTTAAGAAGTTAGAAAGTTTGTCATGATTACTGAAATGTAAAACGAACGCACAAAAATGATTCGCCATTATTCTGTAAAACATCCAACATTTACGTTCCGACCTCATTTTTTCCCCATGCAATTACAAAAACAACGTTTTCTAATTTTTATCCGTTTCTACAATCTATTGATTTATCGCACCATTTATTTACAATTTTCCCTAAAGAACAGACAAAACAGTTTTTACGAGTTTGAAAAGTTACTGTTCAAAAAATCATATGTAGAACCATAAAGATCGAAATATCGGGTCAATATCGCGTGCGAATTTAGAAATCTTATAAAGTTAGAATGTGGTTGCAAAGAAAGTACTAAAGACTATAAAAAAAAAAAAGAGGGGGAAGTGTGCCGTATTCAGAATAAGAAATGTAAGACTAGTGAGACATATCGCATCCGACTTTCACAAATGACAGGCTTTACGGAAATATTCTGAGGTGGGTTTGTCGGGCACGTCGAAAGGAGGATAAAAGAACATCTTGACAGATGTTCAGTTGTAAAGCGTCTGGGCATTGACCTCCTGTCGGCTGAGAATGCATTGGATCGATGGTATAAAATGACCTTCTACTGACACAAGTTTCGAGAGGTACAGGAAGCGAGTCTTACGAGGAGTGAAAAGATTCCCTGTTCAACCGCAGATGTTTCTCCGTTTTCTTTACAAGTTATCTTTCTAGTAATTTATATGGCATATTTAATTAAGTGTAAATTCATTTTACTAAATTGTTGGAAAACGAGAGACGAAAATAGTAATAAATAAAAATTATATCAATCGAGAAAAAAATTAACTGATGTTGTTATTTACTGAAAGAGCCCCGACAGCGAACATCAATATGTTCATACATGTAAAAGTCGTTACTCCAAATTTGTACAAAAAAAAATTGAGACTGAAAGTTGTTTGGTGCCTCGTTGGTGCAGTGGTCCAAAATCTGGCTTCAAACATTTTGTTCGAGTGGGCTCGAGTTAGAATTCCAGCGTGGGCAGTGAGTGATGTATTCAGACAACTTCTCGGGGGTGTTTTGCTCCCCAAAAATCCATCTCCCGTAGGCCTTTGGGGGATCTCCTTGTATATGTAGTGGTATCATTTTCGTTTATAGATGAATATTTGGAAAAGGTAATTTAAAATAAATAGGAAATGAGGGAAAATATTATAATAATAAAGAAAAAAAAACACTCACGTGGATTTCAATTTAAAATTTCTATCATCCTCCAATAAAACATAAAACATTCCTCGCTGAAGGGGCAATATTTCAAGCACTAACAGCTCGGACAACTTTTTCGGCAATAAAAACCTAATTCCACAGAGTAGAAATGTTTGCACTGCAATGCATCATCATATTTTGGAAGCTGGCACTCAGCTTCATTTCAGTCTTCTATGTCGACTTTCCATGCACACGGTTAAAACTCAGTGTAGCTAACGTGCCGTTAGTGCTTTTACATGTACAACAAAGTATTTGCTCCCTAATTTGTAACAGTAGTAAATTATTAGAAATTCTTCCCATAAAGAGGGTTTTTTTTTCTGGCGGTGGGTGGTTTACACTTCGTTACAAAAAAAAAAAAAAAAAGACGGGGAACCTCAAAGTGGCATCCAAACGGTTCGGGAGTTTTCTGTTTTTTATTACTATGTGCTAATCTAAATAATCTAAAGAGGCTGAAACCAAGTGGCACGGGAATGATTTGCACCATAAGTTATCAGGTAACACTGTAATGCTTCCTTAATAATCAGAAACACGCTTGTAGTAAGGCGAGGACATTTTTATTATTCCTAGTGTTTTACGATGGGGAAGGGAAATTTTCTGCCGCAGAGCGTTATCTTACTAGGATCCTTAATACACTGCTGGTCACCCAAAATGCAACACCAAGAAGGACATGAGATAGCAAAGCCAGATTTACTGGACACAACAACAGATACAAAGATGAAACCATTGAGCTTACAGGCCCGTGCGACTTGCGAAACACGCAGACATCAATAGTTCATGTGGCCCCCATGGCTGCCAATAACGGCCGCTACACGCCGCGGCATCAAATGAAAAAGGCTTTGGATGTGGGCTTGGGGTATGTCGGTCCAGGCTGCTTCCACACGTTGCCACAGTTCATTAGGCGTAGCCGCGGGTGGTGCTTGCCGGGCCACTCGGTTGCCGATCAGCGACCAGACGTGTCCGATGGGCGACATATCGGGAGAAAAGGCAGGCCACGGCAGCAGTGACACCTGGTGGGCAGTGAAGAAATGCTGCGCGATGCGTGCCACGTGCGGGCGCGCATTGTCCTGTTGAAACGTGGCCGCTGGCGGGTCCAGCAGGTACGAGAGGACTACAGGCTCCAAAAGTCGGAGATGTAGCGGTGGGTGCTGAGTGTACCGGCGATGCGTACCAGAGGGGTGCGGGTGTCATATCCAATTGCTCCCCAAACCATAACGCCAGGCGACGGACCGGTATGACGATGCATAATGCAGGCGTCATACAGTCTCTCGCCGCGGGCCCGCCGCACGCAGATCCGACCATCGTGATGTTGCAGGCAGAAGCGGGATTCCTCGGAGAAGACAATGTCGTGCCATTCTGTAGTCCAGGTGCGGCATTCAACGGCCCACTGCCGCCGCACTCGCCGGTGGTGTAACGTCAATGGTAACCGGAGCAATGGGTGCCGTGCGACAAATCCCCGCTCCTGCAGACGACGTCGGATGGTACGTGCTGACACAGGTTGTTGCGCAAAACACCCTAATTCCTGCGCTAACGTTCGTGATGTGGCGGTGCAAGCCGTCAATGTCCGCCGCCCAATATGCCGGTCCTCTCGTTCGGTGGTGTGCCCCGCTGCGGCAATCACTCAGGTCGGTCCGTCCTTCCCTCCTACACCCACCGAACTTCTACTCGCCTCACTGTGGCTGGATGTCGTCCCGCACGGGTGCCGATGTCTCGGTACGATAAACCGTTGTCGCGATAAGCTACTATTCGTCCTCTGTCGAACTCCGAAACGTGCTGGAATGACTCCCGTATTCTGCGACGAGACATCAGGAAGCTTCCCTAGCACAGGTCCGGCAGCACAACACACTTCCACTACTTACACCCCGCCTTCTGTGCATTCTTCCGGTGTCGTGCCGGGCGCACATGATTTGCATATGCCCTGCAATCCTAATAGTTTGCATGTCCTCTCGCGGGCGACGCATGCTGCGAATTTCAAGCCAATCGGATGCTTCCTTCTTAGTGTTGCATTTTGGGTGGCCAGCAGTGTATTTTACACCACTCCATGGTGAAATCAGTGGTGCATTACTGAATTAAAGCAAAGGTATAACATTTTCACATTTTTAATCACTTGTATATTTTGATTTCTTGGACTTTGCATTTGAGATATACGAGCATAAGAAAAGTTTATATTCTAGTTTAAAATTTGTTTACATAATAATGTATATATAAATAACAAAAATCGTGCTTGTATGTATACAAGGTGCATAGGAAAGTCCCTTTAGCCTAACATAACTTAAAAAGGGAGAGAGGTACAGTTGTGCGAGTGAGATAACGGTATGGTAAAGTGACTACGCCCAATCGAATGCAACCAATAGCAGCACCCCTAGTGGCGAAATGCGGAATTTAGCCATTGCAAATCGAAAGCGAAAAGCGATAGAGCAACATTTCCAATTACAAAGTTGCAGAGCACCCATTAATTAGTACAAAAGGACATTTGTTACGTACTTATGTCATTACAGTTTGATGACGTCAGACAAAACAAAAACAAAAAAGGCAAACTGGCGCACAGTGATGAAAAGTTAATGCCGATTGTGTTCGAAGAGTTCGCCATTGCCCACAAGCCGTCTCACTACACTTGCGATGGTAACCGCACTTGGATGTGGCCCAGCTGGAAAACGAACGGCATATTCCCGTGCAGCTACCGCCGCGTTTCGTTGGTATTCGCAGTAAATAAGCACCATCTCGCACTATTGGGAGTGAGTGAAGCTCACCATTCTCACACAGCGTACTTAGACCTAAACTTGTGATCAGAGTACACTCTGCTACTGGTTTTTATATCGTAGGTACGGTACAACGTCACAATCTGCATTTGCGTACGGCTACATTTGCGAAATGTGAATATGCAGATTCGAATCGTCCCGCATCGATTTCGGACATTTTAGGTAATCAGGCGACAATTTATCTTATCGGTGTGAAACAAATGTAATTTTGTAATAATTAATTAATGCTCTGCAACTTTGTAATTGGAAAGTTTGCTCTGTCTCTTTCCGTTTTCGATTTGCAATGGCTATCTTCCGCATTTCGCCACTAGGGGCGCTGTTATTGGTTACATTCGATCGGGCGTTGTCGCTTTACTATACCGTTATCTCACTTGCGTAATTGTACCTCTCTCCGTTCGCAAGTTATTTCAGGCTAAAAGGACTTTCCTATGCACCCTGTATAATCAGCCAACAAGTTTCAGCCCCGTCAAAATTTGTAATCCCCCCACCCGAAAAAAAGTCTCTGAATGCAACGCCGAGCATGGGTGACGTGTTTGTCTTGTTACCCTATTCCTTCCGTAGAATTCTCCTAGGCCCCGAATTAGGGACGGAAAAGTAACTGCTTTATATCCCTTAGAGTTGCTTCTACCGTGGTCGGTACACCAGAAACAAAACAAAGCATGAAAGATGACACCGAGTTTTCGTTTGAACGCCTTTTGAATCCGTTCTAACGCGATTAAATTTATCACAGCTATTCAAACTCAATGGAACCTGTTAGGAAAACAATTCAACCGGTTTCAACAATTGATGAAACATCCGGAAATAGAAACATCTGCTTCCTTCTACAAGCGGCTAAAAAGCATGTTACCAAATTAACAAATGGCGCACAAAACATTTCTTTTAGCACAAGGAAGGTATCAGAGACAAAGAAATTTTCAAATCCAACAGTTTAAGCAAGAAATATACATGAAAAGAAAATATTATATAACCCTATGCCTTCCAGCGGGAGAATTTTGTATAATGGAAAAGTTTAAAATAGGAAAAAAATATTTTGCATGGGAAAAACTGTACTAAGCAAAAATAACTTTTCAAATACGTGTCCCGAAAGCAGAAATAGCGAGGACAAGATTTCGACTTTTACGTCCCCTAGCGGGAAGTCTGTGTATTATTCAAAGAGGATAATGCTCCAAATCTCTGGTGTATCGAATGGTATACAGTCAAGAAGAAATTTCTCACTACTGTTTTTAGAATCGGCGATACAGCTGCAAACTGAAGTACACAAACTCCACCTACCCAAAGAACTGTGAACTGCAAAATTCCTCATACACTAGCATAAAGTGTTCTATAAGGTAAATGGCATCCGGTGTCGAAAGAATTTTTAAAGGTACATGTTGAAGCAGAGGTATTGAAAAAAAAACAGATTAAGTATTTGCGCTCGCTAGCGGCAATAGTGTGTATCATTTGGGGAAGAAAATACGCACGCAGGGTCTGCATAGTTAGTAGTATCTGACCGAAGAAAGAAGTTTTTCAATCGGGTTTTTAGAACCGCAGATATTGATAAAAACGGAAGCGTGAACTTACACCCTATGGTGGCAGACTTGTGTGTTAAGAAAAATTTGAAAATATATGAGAAACATTTCGCAGAGGAAACACTCTCGAACAAAGAAAAAAATTTTCAAATCGGACTCTTACAAGAAGAGATATTGACAAAAATAAGATATGTATCTACGCCCCATGGTGGGGAAGCAATGAATTGTTTTAACAAGAAAGTGTTCTCAAAACGTATTTCGATCTGAATGGTATCGGTCCACGGAAGAGTTTATAACGAAGTAAATTTCTCCGTCATTTCTGTCCACGCCAGGATTCGAACCCGGATCCCCTCACTCCGGAATAAGTCACTCTACCAATTGAGCTACGCGGACGTTTGTTGTGACTCCTATCTGCCTTTATGTCGTGTGCGTCCTTCTGGCAGGTACGCCACATCTCCTGGTACGTTACAAGTTGTTTCAATCGAGTTTTCAGGAGCAAAGATTTTGTTGCATATACATCAGAAGCAGAATAAACACTTACGTCTGCTGGTGGCCAAACGATTCTTCACCTAATATTATAAATTACATGCAAAGCAAAAGCATTTTCCATCAGAAGCTGTATCCGGTACTGAAAGAATTTTTCAAATCGGTGTTTTAGAAGCACAGATATCGGGGAAGACGCAGTTTACCATTACGTCCCCTAATGGAAAGTCTATGAATTACTTGAATATTTTAAAATTATACGGAAAACATTTCGCACTGAGAACTCTGTTCAACAAAGAAGGAATTTTTGAAATCGGTCTGTTAGAAACAGAAACATTGACAAAACTAATATATACATCCATGCCCCATCGCAGAGAAACGACGTATTAGTTTAAGAAGAAAATGTTCTTAAAAGGTTTATCGACGTGAGTGGTATCGGTCCACCAATGAATTTTTCAATAGAGATTTTAGAAGCTGGTAAATGGCACAAATTAACACTTACGCCACCTAGCGGCCAAACCTTTTTTTACAAAAAACTAGAAATTACATTTCCCATTAAAAGCTGCAATCCAAAAAACAATTCTAAGATTTCCCATTAAAAGTTGCAATCCAAAAAAAAAAAAATTATAAGATTTCCCATTAAGAAAGAGCTGTATCCGCTGCAGAAATAACTTTACAAATCGGTGTTTTACAAGCAGAGTTATCGGGGGAAATTCTGTTTACTTTTACGTCCCCTAGCAGAAAATCTATGCGTAACTTGAAAAAGTGATTATACCTAAAATAGTCTTCGGGTAAATGGAGTTCAAAGATGAAATAATTTTTTCAGTCGAACGTTTAGAAGCAAATATATGGAATAAAATTTATTTTGAATTCGATATCATCTGCATTTACGCCCCTAGCGGTAAAATTGTGCGTCGTGAAAAAAAATAAAGGATTATCATTCGCACATTTAAAGCTTCTCAACGCAAAAATAATTTTTCAAATTGGAATGTTAGCTGCGTAGATATGGTCCACAGGCAGAGGACGGACGGACAAACCAATAACATAAGCACGATCTTTTTAGCAAAAGACGTGCTAAAAAGTTACTTAAAGTAGTATAACTATATTAGTAATCCGAATATTTTGGTGTAGAATAAAAATCAGAGTTTCCATCAACCAAATGGCTTTTTCAAGGAAGGCAGAAAGCAAACTACAAACTGAATAAATAGAACGCATCTACACTTTGAACGCGGCGACTTGACGATAAACGAACAGATGCGAAAGTTATTATGCATTCAAATACTCAAGGCGTTATGTTCGTTGAGCACGCGGGATCATAGAAACAAAACAACAGGTATTCACTATTTGAAGAACTGGTTCCAAACTCGTGATAACTCCAGTGACTCACTGTTTGTAAAGATTTCGAAAGTTTCGCGATTGGCAGTAGATTTTGGGGTGTAGTACAAAGCTAATATTTTTATGTCATCGCACCTAGAAGCAGCGGACTGGAACTTGATTTCCCTGGATAGGGACGTGGTTAATTTGCCGTTCTTTATGCCCGTTTTATGTTCGTTGACGCCAATTCCAAATGAACGTTTTGTCCTTCCATTGCAGTATCGCTTGGAGTCGTCCGGATATTGTAGAGGAATGGCATAAATACCTGCTTCATTCGAAAGTGGGGATTTCTCAGTGTTTTCCTTAACAAAAAAAGTTATTTATATCATAAAAATGCGACAGGGTTGTTTACACTCTTTTGCTTAGGGTTAAATGACCACCGTGAGCAACTCAATGAGCTATGAGCAGTCGCCCGTCCCTAATTTTGGGCCACTGATACCGGGGAAGGGTACGTTATACAAACACAGCATCCATGCTTCAACGGGATTCGAACCTGGACCTAACTCGGACACATGGTAACAGGCAAGTGCTTAGACCTCCGTTTCACCGGGACGAGTGTTTAAACTCTAGCACTTCAGGATTGCAAACAATAACTTTAGTGCAGCTCGTCAACAATAATGATGTATTTAAATATTCCGCTGTTTACCTTTAAAAACAAAAGACGTAATGAACTTTTTCATCATCGTAATCTTTTACTGCATCGTAGCTTTTTTTTCGGGGTTTGGGGGTAACGACCACCGTGAGCAAGTCAATGGGCTGTAAGCGTTCGCTCATCCCTAATTTATGGCCACTTGTTCCAGGGAAGGAAGAGAACCAGTGCGGTAAGACAAACACAACATCCATACCTCACAGGGATTTGAACCCGGACCCACCTTTGACGAATTGTCAGAAACATCACATCCTCTTACTCCTTTTTTTTCCATTTCGTCTGAATGGTGTTCTGTGGCTAAGAAGAATTTAACAATCCCTTTTTAAAATGGACGAACAGCCATAGTAACAGCATATAAACATTCAAAAGGATAATTTCTTTCGGTAAGGTAAATCACCAAAAGAAATGAAATGAACTGAAACTAAGAATCCGAGAAAATCAATTACGTTGAGTGAGAAACTCGAAATGGGAATGGTAGATGTCCATGCAAACGCAGTTATTGTCTTCACTGACAGAAGATACTATTTATTCTCGTTATTCTGGGTCACAGATATAGTGTCCCATCAATATAACTGTCTCTTACTCTTCCGAAAGCTTCGGGAGAGCACCACTTGTCTATTTTCATCTTGTTGTGTAATTATTATATGCGACTTGAAGATTATTTATTCATTACTCTATACAATGTCACGAAATTTTTCTATTGTGCTGTAATTTACGAAACTATGTATTATTGACACAAGAGAAAAAAACGTCGATACTTTTATACTCAAATAATTGCAAAATGCGTGCTTGTTCAAAATGAATTTTTTCTCATGTTTCAGAAGCAAAAAATTACAGCCGCCGCGGTTTGCGAGTGATATAAGGCCCTGGTTAATGATCGTTTACCGGAGTTGAACCCGACTGCAGCTCCGGGCATGGGTGGTACGTTTTTCTGATAACTCAGGCGTTGTTCCTTTACCGGAACCTGTGGTACCCTCGGAGTTGCTCACGATGACGGTTAAACAACGAAAAAAATATATACATCATAACAAAACATCAAAATCTCGAGAATATTGTGATGTCTAAAATACATTTAACCAGTCCGTTATACAAGCAGAGGAGAAATGCGAGCGTACATTTGTATTACTTAAATGAAACGTTGTGCAAGAAAAGAACGGAATTGATATAGGAGATATGTTCGTAACCAAAATATCGGGTGTAATCAACACGTCTTTTCGCTAGAAGAAATGAGCGTAACGGAAAATGCAGTAGTTATCGTAAACATATCGGACTGCAAGATCTCAATACTAAAGAGTTATGATAGCATACTGTAAGAAGTGTTCGTCATAGAAACCGGAGTCTGACACAGATTATTTTTAGTGAGGGTTTGAAATGCAGTGATATGGGATGAAATAAATATCAAGGTGCATTTACGTCGTCATGACGGGAATCTTATGTATCGGAAAAAAGGAGAAAATATGCACGGTTTGTCCGGAAAGTTATGAGACCACTTCTCCTGGGCCAATCAGAAGGGCAGGAGGGCGGAGTCTCCGAACGTGACGGGTGGCGGGGTATGTTAGGTAAACGATCGATGTCTCGTCAGTTGGCACTGCGCTTTTACAGAGTGAGGATTGCTTGTGAAGTGGGCAGCTGTATGAGCGTCGCATAACGGTCAAAATGCAGAGGAGTGTCGAACAGCGATACGCAGTAAAGTTTTGTGTTAACTTGAAAAATACGCAACCATGACGCTTGCTATGATACAGAAAGCCTACGGAAAGGATGCTTTATAGAAAGCACAAATGTTTTGGTGGCACAAAACGTTCACAGAGGGAAGAGAGAGCGTCGAGGATGAGCCACGCCCAGGGCACCCTTCAACGTCTCACAGTTCGGACTATGTGGAAAAGGTGAGAGCGGTTTCGGCCTCTGACAAACGTCTGAGTTTGCTCTCAACAACCGTGTGTCGATTTCTCGTGAGCTTGTGGACCGTCTGAGGAGTGAACCTGATTTTTGGAGAAAGTGATAACAGGTGATGAAACGTGGGTCTTTGAGTACGATCCGGAGACGAAAAGACAGAGCTCAGAGTGGCACACTCCCGAGTCTCCCCGACCAAAGAAGGTTCGAATGTGCAAATGGATATGAAATCGATGCGCATTGTCTTCTTTGAGTGTAAAGGTGTTGTCCATAAGGAGTTCGTACCGCCCGGGCAAACGGTCAACGCTGTATTTTACGTGGAAGTACTTCAACGACTGAAGAACGTCCGTTATTGAATGCGTCCTCCCGGAGATCACCAACACTTGGGTTCTTCACCACGATAATGCGCCGAGTCATGCGTCGCTGAGTGTGAGAGAGTATCTGGTGAAACACAACGGGGCAACGCTGCCCCAACCTCCCTACAGCTAGGACTTGGCCCCGGATGACTTCTTTTTGTTTCCCCGGCTCATGTCCAGCCTGAAAGGACACCATTTTAGGACTTTTGCAAACGTTCAAACTGCCGCGACGAGTGCTTTGAAAGCAATCCCTGTTCACGACTTCCAGGCAAGCTACGCAGCGTGGCAGAACCGCTGGCAGCGGTGTATTGATGTTCAAGGATGCTATTTCGAGTAATTTTAATGTTATATAAGTATAACTTTAATTAAACGTCTGTTATTGAATGAGTCTCATTACTTTCCGGACAGACCTTGTATAGGTGAAAAAATCTTATCACCTATCTTACATAATATATAATATTTCTAGACTTTCCTGTCTTGTTTCCCTTTTAACTCGCTACCAGTGCGGCCCCGTAGAGAGAAACGTTTTGTGTGTTCATATTTGACGCTTAAGTTCGGAAAGTGTAACCGAAAGATAAACAAAATTGACATAAGGGATAGTTAGAATGTTCACACAGTAACGATTGAATCTTTCTACTTACATCGGTACCCTTTGATCACTCGGTGCTCCAGCAGCACTGTCCGAGGTAATCGACAATGACGTCATCACAAGCGACCACATGACAAAATAAAACATCTTCCTCGAGGGGATCAGGTTGAGTGGTCGGGAGCTACAGGAAATTCAGTTCACCACATATCTTCCTGCTGAAAACGAAATAAAGAATAATTACTAGGAACAACTGTATTCAACGGAATTTCTAGCAAATACTTTTAAGTAAATCATTTGTAACTGTTTCAACCCAATCTGATATATAATTGATCCTTTATAAGCTTCAGGAAGGAATAGTTCCACTTATGTGAAGTTTTCAGAAAATATGCTAGCTTACAGTGTACAGCACGTCCTTTTAACATTTCTAATTCTCCCAAAACTCGTGCTGTTATTATCAGTCTAACAATTTGCGTGCATTTTACCACTGTAACTATTGGTCGGACTTCTTTTCTTTTGATGACATGAGCTATAAGGACCACGATCAGTAACTGTTATTCTTTTATCGATGAGCAATCTTGACGCTATCGGGTGAGATAGCTATTTCTTTATGTATGCATTGGAAAGAAAATTCAGCTGTTCTAGTGGTCTGAAAGCGCTGGCTTCTGACCATTCGTGCGAAATGGGTTTGGGTTCGACTCCCTGGTGAAGCATAGATGGTGTGTTTGTCTACCGGCACTGGCTCTCTCCCTTTCCTGGAAGCAGTGACCCTAAATTAGGGACGGGAGACTGCTTATATCCCAATGCGTTGTTCGCTGTGGTTTCGTCAAACTCCCAAACAAACAAAAAGATGACAATGTTCTATACACACTAAACTAATAGTATGAGGGTCCGTCTTTCGGCCTCACAACAGCAGCAACACGTCGCGGCGTGGATTCTACCAGGTGTTGGGAAAGTTTCGATGGTATTAATGTCCATGATTCCAAGACTCCCGCCTGTAAAGTGCAGAAACTTGCCGGTGGTGGGCTTGACGATAAAATGCATCGTTCTAGTTCGTTTCGCAGATGCTCAAATGGATTCAGATTCGGTGAGTGACATCGCAATTTGAAGGTTGAGAACTCACTGATATGCTCTTCCAACCCGTCTTTCAAACGGGACCAATGAGGCTGGCGTTGTGTTTTTGAAAGAAGACATCCTGCTAACGAAATTGACCGGTTGTATGTCCTCAGCGAGTACAACGTTGCATTGCGGTGCGATTCCCACGTAAACACGCCAAGTAAATCTCCACCGGACTGTAATACTCTTACTGGACATGTCGGATTCATGACCATTAGACGTCAGTGACACAAAAGTGTCTCATACCCGCCCTCCTTCAGTGTGCTGTATTTGGAACCTGGATTCGTGGGACCAAAGTACATGCTCCCAGACTTCCGCCGTCCATAGGTGATCTTCCTTCCCTCACTGCAGCCTTATTGGCTGGTGATTCGCTGTTAACAAAGGAACTCGATATGGGCGTCGGCTGCCATGTTCCAATAGTGCTACCATCTGTTGAACGGGTCTGGTACGATTCGTCCAACGGCGATTGGTCCAATGCCGATTCGTCCAATGGACAATTGGTCCAAAGGTACGATTCCTCCAATGGGACGATTGGTCTAATGGCGATTCGTCCAATGGACGATTGGTCCAATTCCGTCCTATCTGTCTAAAGTGCTACTCGAGCTATAAAAGTCTCATCTGTTCTGATTCTATCTCCGATGTTATACGAACGTACCGGTAGTCCAAAGAATGTAAAATAATGTTACATTTCATGCGTAATATTGTGGTTACAGATTTCTTTTTTTTTTTTTTTTTTTTGAATCGCGTTTTCTTGTTATACTGTCCTTGCTGCCGTATGAAGTTGCTGATGTACGAGCCGTTCAATCAACTTCAATGTTTCTCTTTTGCATGAAATAATATAAAATACTAGTGTTCCGTTTCTGTTTGTAGAATGCAGTGGGGTTTTCTGCCAACTGCCCAATGGAAACAACTGGTCGGGGTTTGGACAGTGGTCTTTTCAACAGTTTTTATTCCAGCGATGTCATATTCATAACGTTTACATATTAAATGCTAATAATATTGCGCTTTTACTTAAACACGAAATATTAATTCATAGGCGCAGCCTGGGCTTTTTTAACAGTTTTAATTCTACCGATGTCAGATTCATAACGATTACATATCAAATCAAGTTAATAATATTGAGCTTTTACTTAGGCACGAAATATTAATTCATAGGCTCTAGGACTAGGCCTCTTTAACACTTTTTATGCTAGCGATGTCATTTTCAAAACGTTTACATAACAAATCAAGTTAATATATTGCGCTTTCATTTAAGCACGAAATATTAATTCATAGGCGCGCTGCCTAGGTGCCTAGCAAATACCTCAGAAATGATACGATGAGTGCCTTTTATAAAGTTTTACAAAATGTTTAGAAATATCCAGGGCCGCCCCGGTGGCGCAGTGGTCTAAGGCGTTGGCCTCTGATCATTCGTCTGTCAGGGGTCCGGGTTCGAATCCCGGTCAGGCATGGATGTTGTGTTTGTCTTACGGTACTGGCTCTCTCCCTTCCCTGGAACCAGTGACCCTAAATTAGGGACGGGCGACTGCTTATAGCCCATTGAGTTGCTCACGGTGGTCGTTAAACCTCCAATCAAAAAAAAAAAAAAAAAAAAAAAAAAAAAATATCCAGGTTGAGACTTAAAATCTTCTAAAATGGCCCGCGGCCTAGGTGCCTTGCAAAGACCTCAGAAATGATACGATGAATGCCTTTTATAAAGTTTCATAATTTTTTTACAAATATCTAGGTTGTAACTTAAAATCTTCTAAAAAGGCCCGCGACCTAGGTGCCTGGTAGATAGCTGAGAAATGATTCGTTGATTGCCTTTTGTAAGGTTTTATAAAATGTTTACAAATACCAAATATCTGGGTTGTAACTTAAAATCTTCTAAAAAGGCCCGGGGCCTAGGTGCCCCGTAAAGACCTGAGAATTGATAGGATGAGTGCCTTTTATTAGGTTTTATAACATATTTACAAATATCAAATACCTAGGTTGTAAATTAAAATCTTCAAAAAAATGCCCGAGGCCTAGGTGCTTTGCAAACAGCTGAGAAATGCTCCATTGAGTGCCTTTTACCAGGTTTATGTAAAATGTTTACAATTACTAAATATACGGAAATTATCTTTCAAAAGGATATAAAGAGGAGAATAATTTAAATTATTATTCCTTTCTGGAAAATAAAAAAGTTTACCGTTTGTGAGATGATACCATTGGACGAATCGGCGTTGGACCAATCATACCATTGGACGAATAGGCATTGAACCAATCGTACCATTGGACGAATCGGCATTGGACCAACCGTCCCTTTGGACCAATCGGCATTGGACCAATCGTCGTTAGACGAATCGTCCGGGACCGCTGTTGAACGACCTTTATACAGTATAAGTCTTCGTAGATGCCTCGTTGTTTTTAACACTTATGCTATTTTCTCTAATGTGTCCATGCGTTCGAAGTTTCGTTAACGCCCTCATCTCGAACCAAAACTCCTCTTTGACCGCAGCATTTTGCTGACGGCTTCAGGTTTTGCCGGGGTTTTTTTTTTTTTTGTGTTCCAGGTACATGCATGCGACGGTTGTAGGCGGAAATTCAAGACGTTTTGCAGTCATGCACTGTAAAACAAAATTGTAGATTTTACGGTTTTAAACCGTTTTTCAGGGTGCCAACGCAAAACCGTAAAATCTACAGTTTTATGCCGTGTTGGACCAAAGCTATAGCTTTGCTCCAACACCGCATTTAACGAAGAAAACAGCACAGAATTTGGCTGGAGCGAGTCACAGTCCAAATAATCACGAAAACACAAAAATTTGGCTGGAACGAATGTGTTGATTGTGTTGGAGCAAAGCTATAGCTTTGCTCCAACACGGCATAAAACTGTAGATTTTACGGTTTTGTGTTGGCACCCTGGAAAACGGTTTAAAACCGTAAAATCTGCAGTAATTTCTTTACAGTGTGGGAGTGGAGCACCCCTTCTTCCTAGCACCGATTACCTGCACACTATCGAATACATTCAAGTCGCCGTGCTTAAAAAGCATAACAGTGGAAGATACGCTTGACTGCTGGTAGATATCTAAACTACAGTATTTATAGCCAGCAGGGTTTGGGCTGGGCATATTATTGTGGCAGTGTAGGGAAGGTTTGTTGATGTTGCGTATAACAAAGTGTGCTTGCTTTTAGCGGGTGTAGATCTATAAGTTATCCTTTTAGGAATTGCAAATGTATTGTGGGCGGTTAGCTTAGGCATTGTAGATGAATGAGTTCTTCCTCTAGGGAATATAGATATATTGTCTATTCCCCGCCCCTGCTTTGCTTCGAAAAGCTAGCTTAGAAATGGATATTTGGGTGCGATAGATTGAACTACGACGAAGGTTTGGGGTATATTTTCTACTTTTCACAAACAGCTAGGGGAACTTTACAAGATATTTCTATTTGAACTCATATTTTCGCTTTTAAAATTACCATCGACAAATATTCTTTTTGCAACTTATACCATTCATCTTGGCCAGCATATTATGCGTGTATAATTCACAGCTTTCCTTTCGTATCGTATGGCGTTCTCTATTCATATTTTGTGGCATTTTATGCTTTGTAGAAATGCACTGTTCTGCTCTTAAGGAAGTAAAAGCACTTTTGAAACCTATCTCTGGTTGAAAAATTCTTCTTACGCGCTTTAATACCTTTTTGTTGTGGTGAACATTTCGTTAGTTTTCGCTTGCCCCGGGCTGTAAACTTTCATACCTCAATGAAAGAGAAATCAGTAATAAATTTTATACTCAACCACACTTTGTTTCGTGTCGCACTTATTGTGTTCGAAAATTCTATGGCACTCTTCTTGTTTTTGTCTCAGTACACTGACACGCAAGTTCTGGAGCCTTCGGTTCACAGCAACCGTAATTTTACATTTTCTCAAACAGAAAAGCAGGCGCTCAACCACTGATATAAAATTTTTATTTAAGTTGTTTCATATGCCATTTTCTACTTTAAGTTACTAGTAGTTCCACTGTAAACACTAAGCAGTTTATCTTTCGTAAACTTATTTGCCTTCACTGTAGAACTCGGATTTCACATTTCATTAAAGTTGAAAAGGCCGCCCCGGTGGCGCAGTGGCCTAAGCGATGGCTTCTTATCATTCGTCAGATATGGGTCCGAGTTCGAATCCCGTGAGGCATGGATATTGGGTTTGTCTTACGGCACTGCCTCTCTCCCTTCCCTGGAACAAGTGGCCCAAATTTTGGAATGGGCGACTGCTTATAGCGCACTGAGGGCTCACCACGGTCGTTAAACCTCCAATCAAAATAAATAAATAAAGTTGAAAATAATTAGATATAAAATATACACCGAAGAATCAAAACATTATGACCACCTGCCAAATGTTATGTGGGGCATCCACGTGCCTCCGAAACAGCTCTTACCCGGCGAGGGAAGGACGCTACAAGCTTTCTATAGTTGTCTTGTGGTATCTGGTACCAAAACGTTACCAGCAGATACTTTAGCTCTGGTATGTTACTTGGTATCGTTACTGCAAATCTGATTTGCTGTTCTAATACAAGCCACAGATGACCGACTGTATTAAAGTCTGGAGAATCTAGAGGCCAGGTCAGTAACTGGAAATCTTCCTTACGTTCCGCAAACCATGATGGAACAATCCGGCGAGTGAGGCGAATTATTCTCTAGCAAGAATGCACTTCTTGTGGAGAATAACCTTTCCATGAAAGGATATACCTGGTCCGCAATGATGTTTCTGTAAGTGCCAGACGTCAAAGTTTCCTGCACATAACTGACTTGACCCAGGGATTCCCTGCAGAACACTGCCAAAAGCATTACACTTCCTCCACCGGCTCCATTTCGACCCGCGATGCGTGCTGGTGCCAACAGTTCCACATCTAAATGACGCATGTGTAACCTGTCGTCCACACATGGTGCAACAGGAAAAAATATCCATCGGACCATACGGCCTTCTTCCTGTCATTCAAGTTCGAGTTTTAATGCTCGCGTGATCATTGTAGACCATTTCGGTGGTCTACCGAGGTTAGTATGGGCACGCGGAGCGGCCTGCGAGACTAGACAACCATATTTTCAGGAGGGCGTGATATACTGTGTGTTGTGACAGATTAATCTCGTCACCAGAGTTCAAATTACAGTCGAGTCGCGCCACGGTATCCCTTATGATGGCTCGTACCATACCGGATAACCTTCGCTCACCTGTAGTATCAGTGAGCCATAGTCGGCTCACACATTGACGGCGGTTCGTGGTTTTTACCTTCTCGGACCACTTTTTGAACGTACTAAACCACGGCTAACCGTGAACACCCCACAAGCCTTGCTGTCTCGGAAATGCTCTGACCCAGTCTTCTGGTCATTGCAATTTGGTCTCTGTCAGACCTGCTGTCTTTCCACCTGAAGTACAAGAATAACTTAAAATAGTACTAGTGATCCGAATTTCTTGGCGTAGAATATAAATAAAAGTTTCCAAGCTTTCGCACATCAACCAGATGGCGTTTTCATGAAAGGCGAGCTTCGGTGTCGGCATAAGGACTTCGGCATCTTTATGTACGATGCTTAAAAGAAATATAGACAAGCCTCCCTTCTCAATGAGGTAGGTGTTTTTGCCATCCGACTACAATATCGGGACGGGTCCAGGTGATACTACATCGGAATGACCAAACGTTCGTCTGGAATTAAAATCAACGAACATAAAAGGGATACAAAAGACGGTAAAATAACCACTGCCCTATCAAGAGAGGTCAAGTTCAAGTCCGCTGATCCTCTGCGGAATGATATCAAGAAATTAACTTCATACTCCACACCCAAATCTACTGCCATTCGCGAAACCTTGAATATCTTGACCATCAGCGAAGCTTGCAGTGATAGCTTCTCTTTCGAGTTGCTACGCATTTGGAATCAATTCTTCATGTAATGCTGTGTTTTC
The DNA here is from genome assembly GCA_039090855.1 of Macrothele yani. Classification (NCBI taxonomy): domain Eukaryota; kingdom Metazoa; phylum Arthropoda; class Arachnida; order Araneae; family Macrothelidae; genus Macrothele; species Macrothele yani. The sequence continues at coordinate 33,430,228 of CM077025.1, forward strand.
CACCAGAGTAGCGCGAGCCTAACCAACGTGATCTCGTTTCTTCGAATGACTGATCACATTTGCGTCTATTCATTTATTGTCTTGTCAAGTCACCACGTTCAAATTGTTGAAGTGTTCCATTTTCCAGTTAGCTGTTTGCCTTCCTTGAAAAAGCCATCTGCTTGATGAGCGAAAACTTGGAAACCTTGATTTATTATATTCTACGCCAACAATTTCGGATCACCAGTACTATTTTAAGTGTAATTGGTGTACAGTTCCTTGTTATTAATTACGAGGATAACATTGATTAACAGAGCTCATTATCAGATGTTATTTATAGCGATTAATGATCTTCACCGGTGCCGTCGTTTACTTGCAGTTTCTTCGATTTGCATAAAGACGCGCTGGTCATAAGCTTTCGTTTCTTCGGTGTACGTGTATGATAAGTTCAGAGGCCTGAAATTAATCACTGTGCCTTACGTTTTAATACACTTTGTTGGTTATTATCATAGGTCATCCAACTCACACGCACTTACTGTGACAAGCAAACACTTATTCGAGGTAGTACAGCCTTGCAATTTTACGTATGCCCAACACTGAGCCATCGTCTTTTAAGAGGAGGAGATGGTGGCTCACCTTTGGACTTACGTTAATTTTCAAGGATGTGCCGCCTGGAATGTCTTTAAAGCAAATCACGGTATCGTGGGTGGGAGGGAGGTTAACGACCACCATGACCAACTCGATGGGGTATAAAGGGGTCGCCAGTCCCAAATTTAGGGCCACTGGTCCCAGGGAAATGAGAGAGCCAGTGTCGTAAGCCAAAAACAAAATATGCATGTCTCACTGGGGATTTGAACTCTGACCCATCTCGGACGAATGATCGGTTCCAGTACTTAGACCATTGCACCACCTATAGGCAGCGCATAGTTTTTTCAAAAGACGTACAAATACGGACCTGCATATTTCAGCCTAGATGAATTAGGGTTGAAATGATAGATAAATATGAGTAGATGAATAGAAGAATAAATGGGTTATTTATACTGCGTTTCTAGGAGGTTAGGGACAATGATTATGAAGATTGAAATTTCTTTTGTTTCAGAGGTGCATTTTTCAGCGTAGTGTTGATCTTTTCTCTAACATTCAAAAGTGACAGCAAATACATACGTCACTTCAAAAGTCTTACATACTGCGCAGGCGCTGCCCGTAGGATGATGCAATTACTCAAATCGTTGCGCTAGTTGTTAGTCAGACTTCAGTATACAAAGTTGTGTCTACGTTTGTTGGCTAATTTATTCCTCCAATTCTGCTTAGAAATGAAGGAAAGAAGTGAGTCAGGTCAGATCCCGCGTAGCGACCAGCGATCCTGCATTAAAATTGAAACTCGGCGAGGAAAATCTCCTATAGAAATTTTTAAAGCTTTGTGTGAAGTTTGTGGGGTTAGTGTAGTGGATCGTAACAAGGTGTCACATTGGGCTTCTCGTTTCCGCCGAATTCGGGAAAGCATCGAATACGACCCAAGAAGCGGCCGGCCATCAAATGCAACGGACGACACTTCTGTGGTTATCGTCAACAGCATTTTGGAAGAAGATCAACGGAAAACATGTGAAGAGATTTGCATATGAAGCAAACATGTCTACCGCTTCGGTTTTCCGTATCCTAACTGAAACATTACGGGAGAAAAGTGGCTGCCAAATGGGTTCCGCATAATCTAAGAGAAGAGCAGCAAGCAGTTCACAAAGGATCGCAGAAAAATTGCATCAGCTGTACGAGACAGAAGGCGAGCAGTTTTTGTTCCAACTTGTTGCTATAGAAGAAACCTGGATACGAGATTTTGAATCAGAACTGAATTCTTAGTCCGCTCAGGGGAAACATCCAGAATAACCTCGCCACAAAAAAAAAAAAAAAAAAACACCGCCGCTAAGAATCGAAGGTTAAGCTGATGATTATTATGGCGTAGTAAAAGGTTGGAGTGATAGTTACAGACAGATTGACCGAGGGGACCACTGTAACATCGGAATATCACAGAAGGTTTCTGCAAAATGTTTTGCACCCAAAGATTCACCAAAGAAAGCCCAACATGCTTGAAGCTGGTGTGATCATTTTGCACGACAACGCAAGGCCACATGTTGTCCGTAAGGTAAGAGACATTCTGGAAAAGTATGGATGGCAATTGCTTCTCCACGCGCCATACAGTCCTGGCATGAGCCCACCATGCCAGGGCTGCATGGCGCGTGGAGAGCGGAGTGGCTTCTTCACTTGTTCTCAAAATTGAAGAAGCCACTCCGCGCCGGAAACGATTCAGTACGATTTAGGATATTTCTTATGAGGTGATCCGAATAATCCGAAGCCTCAACAATGGAGGTATCTTGAATGGAATACAAGACTTGCCCAAACGTTGTGCCACTGTCATAAAGAAACATGGAGATTACTTCGAAGGCTTGTAAAGGTATATTGTGAAATAAATCCGTTTTTTAAGAGATAACCCACAGTGTGCAAAACTTTGGAAATAACTCTCGTATGTTACAAATATTGTAAAGAGTGTTTTTTCTCTATTCTTATCCTCAAAGCTTACATATTTTAAACACAGAATACTTCGGAGAATCAATCCCTTGCATTCATTTTCGTAGAATTTTTTCCAAATTTTTAATCGTTAAAATTCAGCTAAACTTTCTCGTTATATGCAGGTTTGTCGGCTGTTAGAAGGCTCAAAATACATTTGAGAAATGGGTATAACGAAGTAAATTTCTCCGTCATTTTTGGTCACGCCGGGATTCGAACCAGGGTCCACTCATTCCGGAATAAGTTGCTCTACCAGTTGAGCTACGCGGACATTTTATTCTGATTCCTATCTGCCTTTATGTCGTGTGCGTCCTTCTGGCAGGTACGTCACATCTCCTACTACGTTACATGGGGGTGTAATAAAATTATTCGCATTACTTCATCTATTGTACTTCTACGTTATTTACGTTAGGGTTTTCATTCCAATCGGATTTTTATTTTTATAGTCCTTATCAGTGGCGTACCTAGAAATTAATTTTGGAGGGTGCATATCGTCGCCGCAATGTCAAAACCATGAATGCGAAATTTTGTAGTTTGAATTATCGCTATTTAAAATTTAAATTTGACCAAAGAATCACTTTTGCAATTACATCATACTGTTCAAGCGCTATACATAACATTTGCATCAAGTTGCATCTGTATTATGCATCAGTGAATAAAATTTTATATGATGTAAAGTCAACAAAGGAAAAATTCTCTCATTCTTGGTTTTATCACTGCAGCTACGATATCATTCCTTCCGGCAGTAATGAAAAAAATGTGCATGAGAAAAATAATTTTTATTTTTCTCAAATATTATTAATTACAAAGTAATGTTCATTCAATATTTTGGTTTTCTTGCCGTAGTATGCACTCAAGATAAAAGGCTTATACCCTACACCACTATTCATTAGACCGACGCCCTGACCTCTACAACATACAACACCAGTTCGCTCTCTTCTTTCTTTGGTGGCATACAAGTGGGAAATAAGCACGTGGGGGATAAGCATTAACAATAGGCATATGTGACCTCGTCTGACTATTCCAGATAAAGAAGTAACTAAGGGCAATTTAAGGAAGACCAGAATGGTGACACTGGCAAAATAACGTCTCCGACAATTTTTTTCAATTCTTAATACTAGACAAAATTATTTTGGGGTTGCATATGGCCCTTTGCACTTAGGTACGCCATTGATCCTGACCCATTAAAGGTAAAAATAAAGGTTTGTATGTTCATTTACTCTGTTTGTTTCAAAATTCTTGGATTGAGTTGCCTGAAATTTGTTTCGGTGCTGAATAAAACTTGTATAAACATAAAGAGATTGAACTTATTTTTATATAGTATATTAATATTCTTCTCCAAATCAATTTTATCTTCACACGTATTAATCTGTATAGTTCAATAAGGCTTAGGTTGTTTTAGTTCTTTATGCTCATTATAACATTTAGTTCAGTTAGTTCTTTAGGATCCATTTATTCTGCTAGTCCTTCGGGCAATATACTACTTTATTTTGCCCTTCAATATATTTACTTTATTTAACCCTTCCAGCCAAGTACTACGTTCAAGTTAATAAATCCTTCAGATCCAATACTACATTCAAATGAACAAGTCCTTCTCTTATAGTAATGAGTTTTCAAGCTTAGCACTACATTAAATTAGCAAGTACTATATTAGGATAAATACGCCCATCAGGCTCAGTACTACATTCCAATAAATACGCCCTTCAGGCTCAGTACTACATTCAAATAAATACGCCCTACAGGCTCAGTATTACATTCAAATTAACAGATCCCATAGTTCAGTACTGCATTCAAATTAATAGATCCTCTAGGCTCAGTACTAAGTTCAAATTAATGCGTCTCTCGGGGTCAGTACTAACACATTAAAATTAATCCGCCTATCGGGTTCAGCGTCAGTACTATGTTCAAATTAATAAATAAATCCTTCAGATCCAATTCTACATTCAAATGAACAAGTCCTTCTCTGTAGTAATGAGTTTTCAAGCTTAGCACTACATTAAAGTAGCAAGTACTATATTAAGATAAATACGCCCTTCAGGCTCAGTGCTACATTCAAATAAATACGCCCTTCAGGCTCAGTACTAGATTCAAATAAATACGCCCTACAGGCTCAGTATTACATTCAAATTAACAGATCCCATAGCTCAGTACTACATTCAAATTAATAGATCCTCTAGGCTCAGTACTAAGTTCAAATTATTGCGTCTCTCGGGCTCAGTACTAGTACATTGAAATTAATCCGCCTATCGGGTTCAGCGTCAGTACTATGTTAAAATTAATAAATAAATCCTTCAGATCCAATACTACATTCAAATGAACAGTCCTTCAGGCTCAATACTGCATCAAATCAATAAGTCTTTCATGCTCATCACTGCGTTCAATTCAACATGTGCTTGCCTCCTTTAATCTTTCGGCTCATAATTAGATTTCGTTCACTTAACCTTTCAGGCCCATTATGACATTCAGCTCAGTTAGTCCTTCAGGATGCATTAGATCAGCTATGCTATCTAGCTGACTAGATAGTCAGAGGCGTAGATTTCTGAGTAGTAATCCAAGATGATCCCAGTTCTCGAGTCCCGAATAAAGCGACGGTAGTGTGCTTGTCTTATGGTGCTGATACGCCTCCTTTTCCATAAAGAGTATCTCTAAATTAAGGATGGGCGACTGCTTAGTGCCCTTAGAATTACTTGAGGTGATCGTTAAAACAAACACCTCCCCCCAAGAAAGCTCAACTTCCACTTCGGGATCACTATTATATTAACTTTATTTATTCCTCCGGGGTTGTTTTCAGATTTACTTAATCCTTGGGGACCAGTAGTACTGATAGTTTAAGTTCTCCAGGATCATAACTACATTCAGTTAATCAAATCTTCAGGCCCTTTCAGTCATGTTACTTGGACTAATTACAGTCTTCCTCCATTGAATCCTTAAGGCTCAATACCACTTTTGGTTCAAATACTCCCTCAAGGTCATTATTATGATTATATCATTTACTCGTCCAGATTCATTATTATATACGTTCAGGCACATTCATTATGAGTTGACAAATCCACATTTACAAATAATTCGTCTGTCGACGATCATATAATGACGTTTACCCATTTTCTGAATATAAATTGATTTGAAATTGAACCTATTCTGCTGTTCAACTCCCTGCAAGTTTTGGTATTTTGTGAATTCGGTGGCACGACATTTTTTTATTCCTACGTGATGCCGTCTCTGTGGCACGTGTTAACTTCTAGTGATCATCGATCGATGATCAGAAGAATTCCTCTTCGATTCCTTTTCTTGTGATGCATTTCTAGCTCTTCTAATCATTAACAGTTCAAAAAAGGTTTTATTTTGTATTTATATTTGGTGTTTCGTGTTTTCGACGGCTCGTCGTCGTACAGTAGGATTTAATTAGCTCTTACATTTCACATATTCTCCGCACTTAACGATCGATTCCTTTCCAGTGTTTTTAGACTCTGGTGTTCACCATCATTATGTTCTTTCTCGAGCTGCCAATCGACGTTTCAGTCATTCCACTGGCATCTATTCATTATTTTCCATAACAAAAGTAACAATTGTAAGAGTTACATTTTAAATTAAGTTCTTTTCCGATCAATCCATCGAATCAAATAAGTAAAATTATGTTGTCTGTTTCGAAGTATGGAATTCAGAATCAACACGAAGAAACATAAATCTTTTAAGAAAAAAATACTTCTTGTTTTTCATCACCAAAAACCAATCGTGCTGATATCACCAAACTATGAACATGCCGTTTTATACACGATAAAAATGACAAAAATGGCATTTAAAAACCTTTAATGATAAGTTTAACCCAATTTCATGAGTACTTTCAATATTACTTTAGGACCATCCTCAGATGAAATGAACACGACCTAGAGATCACGCATGTTAATATAACATGCACATTGCCAGATTACCGTATACGCATGATTAAAGTTCAACACACTATTGACGTAAGCAATTAAGTAAGTCAGCTTTGTTATTAGCAGAGATTTTGTTAATTCTTAAGAATATGGACTGGTGCTGCAATGATGTGCTTACAGTATCTGTATCGGGAGTATGGAAAAACCTCATACAGTCGGGACGTCACAATCCTATTTCTCACCGTGAATGCTGACCCAATTTCATAGGACATTAATTGCTTACGTCAATAGTGTGTTGAACTTTAATCATGCGTATACGGTAATCTGACAATGTGTATGTTATATTAAATTGTGTGATCTCTAGGTCGTGTTCATTTCATCTGAGGATGGTCCTAAAGTAGGATTGAAAGTACTCATGAAATTGGTTTTAACTTATCATTAAAGGTTTTTAAATGCCATTTTCGTCATTTTTATCGTATATAAAACGGCATGTTCATAGTTTGGTGACTTCTTGTTTTTGTTGGCAAACTATCCAACTGAGGAAACAATTAGCTTTTTAGATATGTATTATTCTAATGGCGAACCTACATCAATTCACAGAATACTGAACGGAATAATGAAAAAAACTATAGCAGCTATGATTGCGATAAAACTGATAAATTTCTCAAGAGAATGTTTGTTTAGATATAAAACACATTCCTCTTCATCTTTCAAAATTGTACATAAATTAAAAAAAAATGATACATATGTGTTTGTTATAAAAAATGTCACTTTTAAATTTAAAGAAAAATATTCACGTAATTCCAATTGTTAATCCCGATCTCACTCGGTAGTGACGTCAGCATTCTATACTAAATTTAATATGCAGCCTCTGTAATACAGTATAACAAGACATAAATTTATCTCTCATTAAGTTGATGAACGTGACGTGATCAAAAACTTTTCTGGGACATATTAGTGAGCTTTTGAGTAATTTGTTTAGCTGTCTTCCACAACAGAAACATTTGCAGCAGGGTTGAGCCAGATAATTGCCCGAAAGAAGCATTAACATGACAAGAGCAACCTTTGTTGTTCAGTGCACATAGCCCATCCGCATACGCTAAGTCTGAGACAACTCAATTTGTTTCTTATTTGATATCTCTCCGCTTAGCTAGAATTTGTTTGTATTAGGCATCGGTTTGTCGCCTAATATTGTTGTCGCCAGGGCCAGAGCAGTCTTTCTTGTCTGGGAGTTTAAGCCTTAAAATTACCCCCCCCCCCCCTTTGAGTTTAAAAACTCCCCACTTTCACTCAAAGAGCATGCAAGCAGTTTTCACTTCAATTTAAGAAAATATTATGATCGTTCAAAAATAGCACTTCCGGTTTTTGGCACGATTTAACTAAAATGTGGTGAAAACTCAGTACAGTAGAACAACAGTTATGTGTTTTTAAGTTATACATTTTTCACTTTTATACGTAATTTTGTGATTACACCGATATTTTGCTATAGTTTCTATCTTCTTTTCAATTATGTTATACGTAATTCATTTATACGTGTTTTTCAATTATACGTTAAATCTTGAATTTCAGATTGTCAAAAATACACGGCCCTTCGATTCTTTTATACGTAACTCCGATATGTTACAATTTTGAGAGAATCGACACGTAGTTTTTTTATTTTTTTACCTTATTTATTTTTTTGCAGCCATGAAATAGAAAATACAACTAAACGTTTACTAAATAAATTTCAAAGATACCTTCCTCCCCTCTCTGAAATGAAGAAATTTGAAGCAAGAAAGGTTAGTGAACATTTTACTCAGCGTCAATGGTAAATCAACTAGTAGACAAACTACTTTGAAAAGAACGTATAAATAAGTAAAGGATGTGTAACAGGGGTGTTGAATATAAATTTCGCAAACACTTAACGTTAGCCTAAAGGATTTATTTTTCTTGCTGTTATTGAAAGTATTCTATTACTTTGACTGCTCTTTAATAAAAGACAGTTTCCGAATCAACGCATGCGATGACAACTGATGTGGGATCCATCGAATGAATCTGGGCACTCCTAGTTGCTAAAAGATTATGAAGGACGATTGAAAGAGTTGATCTAAGTTGTACAGATTTTTTTTATTGATTAGACGGAATTCTGTTTTTTTCTTGTTGTTTTTTTTTATTCGAGGTTTAACGACCACCGTGAGAAACTCAATGGGCTATAAGCAGTTGCCCCGACCTAATTTTGGGCCACTGGTTCCACGAAGGAGACAGCCAGTGCCGTAAGATAAACACAATATCCTTGCTTTACAAAGATTCGAACCCGGACCCAACTCGGACGAATGATCAGAGGCCAGCGCTTTGACCATTGCGACACCGGAACGGCGTGTCTTCCTCCCTGTACCAATTATGTCGTCATCTAGCTCTAATCACTTAGAGGTAGGAATCTACTATTTCTCTATTTAATTGAGGTAAGTCAGGCATATCAGATCTGGAAGACACCGACAGAAAAACACGACATACTCATATCATCAGTGATTGGAATGCAGATTGGCTGCCTGAAATTCGTCGCGTTACAGACCAACCTTGGGACTACATATTGTTAATTCAGCAGAGTTTTGTACTTTTACGTTTTTTCATTAAGTTTCTTTCTGAGAACACTTCTATAGCTGAATGAAATAACAGAATGTGCGGCGTTCAACGGCCCACTGCCGCCGCACTCACCGGTGGTGTAACGTCAATGGTAATAGGAGCAATGGGCGCCGTGCGACAAGTCCCAGCTCCTGCAGACGACGTTGAACGGTACGTGCTGACACAGGTTGTTGCCCAGCACACCCTAATTTATGCGCTAACGTTCGTGATGTGGCGGTGCGAGCGGTCAATGTCCGCCGCACAACATTCCGGTCCTCTCGTTCGGTGGTGTGCCGCGGCTGTGGCAATCGCTCACGTCGGTCCGTCCGTCCCTCCTGCACCCACCGAATCCATACTCGCCTCACTGTGGCTGGATGTCGTCCCACACGGGCGCCGATGTCTCGGTACGATAAACCGCTGTCGCGATAAGCCACTATTCGTCCTCTGTCGAACTCCGAAACGTGCTGGAATGACTGCCGTATACTGCGACGAGGCATCAGGAAGTTTCCCACGCACAGGTCAGGCATCACAACACACTTCCACTACTTACACCCAGCCTTCTGTGCACTTTTCTTATAGTGCTTCTCGGTGGCGTGCCGGGCGCACATGATTTGCATATGCCCTGCAATGCTAATCGTTTGCATGTCCTCTCGAGGGCGACGCATGCTGCGAATTTCAGGCCAATCGGATGCTTCCTTCTTGGTGTTGCATTTTGGGTGGCGAGCAGTGTAATTCTTTTTATGAAGGATATGTCGTCAGCGTAGCGGATCCACACTCGGGGTTTCTTGATACAATTTAGAAAGATGAGATGTTCCAGCGGTCTAAATACTGCTTCGGCAAGGACTGAAGATAAAGGTGAATCCATCGGTGCTCTTTTTGTTTGTTTGTAGATGCCTCCATTCAACTTGAAATATTAATAGTTCTGGTTAGTAACAAGATTTAAGACGCCGATAATTTTCTTACTTTGGGTCGGTGTAAATTTACGGGAAGTGACGATTATTTCTTTAAGGTTTCCAACAGATTCTTACATTGGTGTAGACGGATATAAAGACACTATGTCGATACTTCCCATTATATCCCTATCAAATTTATTCAACCTTCTTGCGCTCTCCACACTCTTTTGTTGACTTGATTACGTAATCGGAGTTTTTAAGCGTTCAGAGAAAACATTAGCTAGGGATTTTTCTAATACGTACGTAGGAGATTTGTTCTTTATAGGTCTAATGACAGATCCAGGTTTATGCTTCTTTATTCGTCCAAATAGTGGTGGAATTGTAGGGCCCGGAGGAAGCTTCGCTGGCTTTCTAATAGTTTCCGGTAGATTTTTGTCCCTGGCTAGAGCTTGAACTTGCCGTATTATGCATTTTAAAGGATTCGTTGACTGCAGAATTGAGTTAGATTGATTAGCAAATTCTTTACGTTTTCTAATATAATCAGACTTGTTCATAATGGCAATCCCGTTTGACTTGTGGGTTAGGGTTATCGATATTCTCGAATCATTTCGAAGGTTCTCTAACACTTAATCTGACTGCCACTTTCCTTAATACTGTTTTTTTCAAACTTCCTCCTTTTAAAATTCACTAGACTGCTTTTTAATTTCGATACCGCTAAACATTTGGATATATCACGATCTTTTGCTCGAAGTTGGGAAGTTATAATTTCTACCTCAGATACTGTATTAACTGTTGAATTCTAGGCTTTGATGGGGGGCAATGTTTTGGCCAGCGCTCCAAAACTTTCGCTTGTTTTTCCGTTATTCGTACTGCTGATTCATTGATTCATTTACGAAGGGGTTGATCTATTTGTCTTTGTAGTCATTATTGATGTGCACGAGCTTGTAATCATGCTATTTTTCTTAAAGTAAAAGTTGTTCACTAAATTTAAGCAATAAAGCTTTTTGATTTTGGGACAATTATTTTCATTTATCGGAAAAAATAAACATATTTAAGTGTTGGTGTTTAAAATGACTGCTCGATTCCTCGACTTACACCTTCCTCAGGAGAATGACAATTTCAAATTAAACTATTCGGTGTCAGGGAAAGCAAAGCGCATTGGTTCTTACACAATCAAAACGTTGTTTTTTTTCCTGACCTCGAGTAGCATAATCGGAGTTTTGGGTATAACAGAACGTCGACTGCAATATGCGCCTTGTTTGTGACCAGAAAGAGCTTTATAAATGCTCAAATCTATGGACAGGTACATTAGCTCGTCATTAGCAATAAAGATTTGTACCTAAAATAGGCGTTTCTTTAAATTGCAGAATCATTACCTAGTTAAATATTGTAAGGGATAACTCTGTCTTGCGAGATTTTTCTTCTTTTCTGAATATGTATTGACGCACATCAACATTAACCCTTTTATTGGCTGGAACTAAGTAACTCGGGTTTGGCAAAGTGTGCTGAAATCAGTTCCACCATTTCCAAGGAATGTATTGGCTGTCTTACGAAGTTGGCCGAAGGCAACTGGAACGAGTGAACTTGCCCATCGGAAAGAGTTTATTTCTTTTTATCTTTGCTATTTAAAGTAGTCATCAAGAGGTATGATTGACAATTAACTTCTGACTAATTAACTGCTAAATGGGCTGTAACAAACACGGCGAATCTAAGAAAGGAGAGATAAAATGTTTGAGTCAGTTGTTTGTACGCAGTGATATGTTATCCGTATCAAAGTCACTTGCTCTTCTCCCCTTATATTTTGGATCATAAAGCAAAGAATAAATGACTAGAAGGGATGGATTATCACTTGCTTAAGGTATCGCTGGGATGGGAGGGGGAAAGGGAATGTTTTGCCGTAACGTTGGCAAAACTCCCGTCGCCATGTCAACATATATGTTTGAGCGGCCAAAAAAGTGTCGGTATCATTTGGTTGAAATACATCGACTGCTTAAACGGCTAAAAGAGTTGAAAACTATGTAAACGACTGTTCATTGAATTGCGAAGGTAAAAAAATAATTGCATGCTTTCGAACCTTAAATTGTGCATTAAGCACAAATCCACTTGACACTGAAAACTGAAAAATATCGCTTCTATCTCTTAAATTCGTACAGCCAAGCATTAAAGATCACTTAGTCACGACCAAATTATTAAAAAAGCATTCATTTCTCTACCGAAAAGGTGATACTTTGTCCTTTAGGTGCAAAGATTTATCTAAGATCACGACACCAATTAAGAATGTTATGCTTCTATGCAACGTAAATAGTCGATTGTTGTAAGTAATGAATGGACATTCATTTCAGAAGCTGAAGAAATGACACTAATGAGCACACTTATTTCCTCCCTCTAAAATCGATTAGTCAACAGACATAGTTGTCATTTCACCGCTATGCATTTTTTGAACGTTCGTTGTTCTGATTGGGGACGGCCACCGTGATGCCAACGAAAGGTGAAGCTGCTCTTGAAAGCTTTTCACAGACTATCCTTAACTTTGCTAAGAAAATTATGTTCTCAACAAAATTTGAACGCATTACGAGTGTTGGAGATCCATTATGAGTTTTGGAAATCTTTTGTGCTAATGGGTTGTAGTACTCCAGAATAATGGCAGGGTTCCAGCATGCTTTCTTCTCCTCTGAACAATTTCTTGCCAGGATCTTTGCACTGAAATAACGACTTCGCATAAGTTACTTAATGCTGTCGGAGAAAATTCTCATAGTTAGTTCTGAAGCTCTGTTAGGAGAAATGATAATTTATTGTAAAAGGTTTGTTCTAGAACGGGACTGTACTTCTGGTAATTTAACGTACATGGTTAGTCCCAGAAGAAACAGGACTGTATTCAAATTTCCCAGTGTAACGTACCAGAGATGTGACGTACCTGCCAGAAGGACGCAAACGACATAAAGGCAAATAGGAATCAGAATAAAAAAACGTCCGCGTGGCTCAATTGGTAGAGTGACTTATTCCGGAATGAGGGGATCCGGGTTCGAATCCTGGCGTGGACAGAAATGACGGAGAAATTTACTTCGTTATAATGGCGCCCGAACTATTCGGATGACCCGACCGTTCAAAATCTCGCAATGGTGTGATGTTATTTCCACACCGCGAGATAGGAAAAATAAGAGAATCCCTTCTCCAGCACTTCGAAAAAAAATAAATAAATAAGGGGGAGATGATGTAACGTACCAGGAGATGTGACGCACCTGCCCGAAGGACGCACACGACATAAAGGCAGATAGGAATCAGAATAAAACGTCCGCGTAGCTCAATTGGTAGAGTGACTTATTCCGGAAGGAGGGATCCGGGTTCATATCCTGGACAGAAATGACGGAGAAATTTACTTCGTTATACCAGTAAGTGTCCGCTTCAACAGATCTCTGCATACATACGTGCGGAAAGAAGTTTTAACATGTCATTGTCAACTCCCGTTTGATGCAACAGTACACGGCATTTTGTTTCAGTTATTCGCAGTGGGGAGATTTACAAGCATTTCGTGTGGACAGTGCCTATGTAAAGCAAGAAAAAATAGTGGACTCTGCTGCATACTACATACACTACGTTCTGTAATGTTCGTTTAAGTATAGCTGACTGAATACTACATAAAAACTTTACCTACAGTGAAACAAGAGTCATTCAAGTAAACTTCGAGAAAAAGTTACTTACAATTAGTCTTTATTCAGCTACTAATACTTTGGCACTTCAACAAGACGTAACCACAACTCTTTTTTTACGCTTTTCAACCGTAGGTTGAAGAAGCGTATATGCTCCCTCTTTGTCCGTCCGCGCGATAACTCGCGTAAAAATGGTTCGATTTCGATGCAATTTCAATATGTAGTAGAGGATCACCTGGGGACGAACCCTATTGAAAATGGGGAAATGGGGTCAAAGAGCAGGACATTGGAGCGGGATCAATTTCATCGTTCTTATGCATCATAACTTACGTAAAAATGCTTCGATTGCGACAAAACTTTATCATGTTGTTGCGGAGGTATACTGAACCGGCCCTGATGAATACAATCGAAATGGGGTCAAAGGTCAGGCCACAGGAGCGGGATTTATTTCACAGTTATTAACCTCATAACTTGATTAATGATTTCTGGTATGTTTGAAAGCGTATCATAATCAGTGCATCGCATGATTTTACTAGCTTGTTATATTACTATCATAATCAAATGAAAGTGAGTTAACAATTATAACACTTGGTTAAGAAAGCAACACCAACCCTAGAATATAACACACAGCCTTCAAATAGCGCAAAACTTCAATTAGACAACGTCTCTTCAACAATTCAATTCAATTCATTTATTTTCCTGAGCAAGAAACAAAAGAACAGTATTACAGATAAATCAGCTGAAACGATGTCCAGCCAGGAAGCACGGGGAAAAAGCTAGCCAGGCCTGACAAGGTCCCATGCTCCCTAGATCAGTTTTACAATGATGACAGTAGTTTTAAATCACAAACAATAAAATATATTTTTATATTAACATGATATCTTCCACCATCTCTCTACCTCTTTTGCTGCTGCTCAAATATTATATAGCGTTTAGTTCTCATCGGACACATACACACGTCATACGTTCCGACCTAAAGGTGTTGCCAACCATACTCTTGCGAGACGGAAAATATCACGTTAAATTAAAAAAAACGGTAAGGATATAAATAACACTTGGGTAAGAAAACAACACCAACCCTGGAATATAACACACAGCCTTCAAATTGCGCAAAACTTCAATTAGACAACGTCTCTTAAACAATTAAAATTATATCTTCCACCATCTCTCTACCTCTTTTGCTGCTGCTATTCTGAACCAAAATTTACGTAGAGAAAGTAAATAAAAAGGAAAGCTAAATCAGAGTATCCGTCACAGTTCCGCTTCCGGCAACAATTTAACTCACAAAGGAGTCATAATCCTTTGAAATCTCTAGCTCGTTAGTACATAGCGCAGACTAATCTATATTTCACGATGATAGACTGTGAGAAATAAATTTCTTGCACAATACCCAAATCTTTAAAAAACGGAAACGTGTGCGTTAACTGAGGTCAAACTTTCCTGCTAGCAGCATAGGTATATTCAACGATCTTGCAAAATTGCGTAGACTTGCGCTACGTATTATCTCACATTTGAGTGGCTACCAGTCACAGGGTAGTCTGCAACATTATCCTTCGGTTGCAAAGTCCTTGTATCTCATTACGCGTGTAGTACGTAATAGCTCTATGTCACCAAAAGTTTTTTGTAGCATTCTGAACAACCTTGTAGCAGTCTTTCCTAGCTTTTAACTGAACTCAACGCTGAAATACTACTCCTGCATTTCTGCATGACAACCGATGATCATTAACTAAAACAGAACGACGCGTATTTTGCCATCACTTGCGATCTTCCGCGTCGAATTTTTTTGTTCATGATTAAACAAGTCAAATGCGCGTGTGTGTAAAGGAAATCCTCTTCGTCAGTATCCGTTGAGAAATACAAGGTGTCTGAAAAAATCTTTACTACACTTACGGACAATGAAATTTGCGCACCTAGAAGGAAACATGCTACAACCGCGAAACTTTGCAAATACCTAGAGTGCCTGCTGGTATGCAAATGATCCACGTTTGGTGCAATTGCGCATGACCGCACACCCTGTGGTGGCGCTGCAAACACGAACCGGCAGCCTTATAAAACTGTGTGTTTTTAATGCCCCATGAAAGCAAAAAGCGCCGGCCAACGCAAGCAAGAGTACAGAGTGACGAAAATGCCGGGTAGACGCCAGGTACGTCGATTTACGCAACTTACGGACTTTTAGAGAGGCCTAATCATCGAGCTAAAAACTGCAGTGTGGTCGACGCGCCGTATAGCCCGCCACGTGGATCGTTCTGACCATAACGTCGTACTGTGTTGAGAGCAGTGGACACGTGACGGCACTGCCACACGGCGGGGCGGGGCGGCTCCGAACGGACCAGAAAAACCACCGGTAGAAAGGATGGGCAGATCCTGCGCCAGGCACGAACGGATCTCACGGGGACCCGGTCAACTATAAAAGCAGATGTAGCTGCTCCTGTGTACTCACGAACCATTTTCCAAACACCGCGCGGAACCGAATCTGCGATCCCAGCGCCCTTCACGTGCGCTGCCATTAACACCAGAATATCGCCAGCTCCGTTTGCAGTGGTGCCCGATCGGAGCGACGTGGAACACCACAGATTGGGAACGTGTGGCGTTTAGCCATGAGTGCCGCTTCGTTTTGGGGACAGATGATCATCGTGTTCGGGTGTGGAGGTGCCCGGATTAAAGGCACAATCCCAACCTCGCTATCGAGCGCCACACCTCCCCCACTGCAGGCATTATGGTCTAGGGAGCCACTGCTTACGATAGCCGATCAGCTCTAGTTGTGGTACGTGGATCATTGACTGGCCAGCGGTATGTGGAAGAGATCCTACGGCCCCATGTGCTCCCATTCCTGGCCGGGATTCCAGGTGCGTTATAACAGCAGGATAATGCCCGCCAGCACACGGCTCGGGTTGCCCAGGATTGCCTACGTCATGTCCAGACACTTCCATGGCCTGCCCGCTCCCCGGACATGTCCCCTATCGAGCATGAGTAGGACCAGTTGAAACGCCGCGCCGGCTGCCCACGTGTCGCACTATCTGGGATTTGAAGCACACCGTCCAACACGTGTGATCCAGTCTGCCACAGGACAACATCAGGCGTATGTTCGCCTCAATGACGGACCGTATTGCAGCATGTATCGCCGCGCGAAGCGGTGCGACGCGCTATTGAAGATGACCGGACTGCGTGCCACAGATCCCTCTGCAATTGTCCTGCAGCTCAGTTTTTGCCATCATGTGTATCATTCATCTGTAACATTGCGTCCATAAAATTTCAGTTCAATCCGATGCTTCCTTCTTGGTGTGCAAATTTCATTGTCTGTGAGTGTATTATACATACGTTTTATACTTAAGTGATTGCATTATTTTTATTTGATATTCTAATTGAACTTATTATTTAATATTTTTCATTATAAATTACTTTGTTAATTTCCATACATTTATTCGCTCAATAAGGATACTTATTTTGAGGGTACCAATTAAGTACCTAGTGATACTAATTTGTGTAAAAATTTCTTCCACTCCAAGTATGTCACTAATACATCGATTTTACATGCAAATTATTCCCATACTGTTTATAACTCATAACCGCCCCTCCACAAAACATTTTAGGTTCGCAATTGTTAAGATCAACTGCCCTCTTTTTTTTTTTTTTTTTTTTTTGTTATTTGGAGACACAGGCCGGTGCGGATTTTATTGATTTCTAGCTCAACTGTATTCAGCGCTTATGTAAAAAAATACCACGTAAGGAAATGCTGTGCATAATATTTTGCGAAGTGATGAATTTAATACCATGCAAATCCGTAAGTAGACTAAGCAGCGCTTCAAGCCTGGTAAACGAATGTGCTCCGCCTCAGTGACACATAGTCAAAATTACACAATATTGACAAAAGTCACCGGAAACCCCTTCAAAAGCAAATGAACGGATCCTTTGCTTTGTTGAGATTCGCGGTACAGCTGCAAGCACTTTAAAAACAAGCTTGCAGCTGACTGCGATCATATCGCACTGTGAGGTTCAGCGAAAATGTCGCGGCTGGAGAGAACTGACTTTGAGATAGGAAAGATTGTTGGGAGTTATATTAGCGAGTTGTTCATAAGAAAAACCGAGAGTCGTTTAAACGTACCCAAGTCAACTGTTTTGGATGTAGTGAATAAGTGGATGACACATGGCGTGTCTGAAGCAGTAAAACGTACCGGCAGACCAAAGAAAATTAGTGACAGAGGACGTCGAAGCCTCATGAGAATCGTTACAGTTAATCGACGGAGTACTGCAGAAGACTTCAGTTTACAGATGAGTCAAAATGCTGAAACCTCGATATGTAAACGTACAATTCGCAGAGAACTTTATTAAATGGGTTACCGTGGTCGTGCGGCTGCTCATAAGTCTTTCATCTCCACTCGGAATGCTACTCGTCGTTTAGTGTGGTGTAAAGAACATTTATCGTGGACCGTAGATCAATGGAAACGAGTCCTATGGACAGATGAATCCAGATACACGATCCATCAGTCTGATGGCCGTGTGTGGGTATGGCGACAGCAGGGGGAATGCTATTTACCACAGTGTACTGTTCCTACAGTCAAGTTTGGATCTGGCAGTGTATTTGTGTGGGAGTGTTTTTCTTGGTATGGTTCCGACCCATTGGTTATCGTGGACAAACCTGTTAACCAGCATGCCTACCTCGATATTCTGGACAATTATGCCCTACCAATTCTGTGGCAGTACTATGGAACCGAGCCTTGTTATTACCAGCAGGATAATGCACGGAGCCATAAAGCAAGGACTGTAATGGCGTGGTTTGACGATAATTCCGTATCGTGTTTGGACTGGCCAGCACAAAGCCCTGATCTTATTCCCATAGAGCACCTTTGGGATGAATTATAGCTCCGCATCAGAAGTTTGGAACCAAGGCTCACTTACAAAGCAACAGTTTTTTTTTTTTTGTTTTTTCTTATTGGAGGTTTAACGACCACCGTGAGCAACTCAATATGCTATAAGCAGTCGCCCGTCCCTAATTTAGTGTCAATGGTTCCAGGGAAGGGAGAGAGCTAGTGCCATAAGACAAACACAACATTTATGCCTCACACGGGATTCGAACCCGGACCCCTTCACCGACGAATGGTCAGAGGCCATCGCTTAGACCACTGCACGACCGGGGACGGCTAAGCAACAGTTAGCGGCAGCATTATGTACTGAATGGAAACGCATACCTATCGCTGTGTTCCAAAACCTTGTCTAAAGCATGTCTAGAAGGGTCAGTGCATGCATTAAGGCCAAAGGTGGACTGACACCGTACTAATGTATGTCAATAAATGCTATGTTGTGTTTCTCTTCCAGGTGTCCGGCGACTTTTGTCAATATAGTTTACGTTTTGGAGAGTGAATATCACTATTTGTTTTATATTGTTTTTTAATTCCCCGTCACTCTCTGTGTTATTTCCAGTCAGTAGCAAGAAAGATGGCACCGAACTTTCTGTTGTAATGAGCACGTCGTTTGAATCCTCTCCGACACGAAAACAATATTTCAAAGCAGATTTTTAGAAAACCTAAGAATTGGGCAAAAACCGGAATACACGTACACCACCTAAGGAAAAATTGTACATAATTTAAAGTACTCAATGAAAGCGAGGTTACTCATAGTGAATGATACCGGTTAAAATATCTCAACCGGATTTCTGCAATCGATAAAGTTGTTCCACAAATAGAAATAGATACTTACTCTTGCTACTCACTGAAAACTGTGTTACGAAAATGAACAAATTGTTCACAATAAGCTTCTCATAACGGAAGATAATCAGAGACAAAGAGAATTTTTAAATCGAACAATTAGAAGCGGTATAATAGGAAACGGGATATAATTGTACGCCCCTAGCGGGAAATTGCGAAAACAACTGCTACCAACTTTTGAACCTAAACCTAACATTGAACAAGCAACCTTAACTTTCATATAGCAGCAATTGCTTCAGAATTTTCTAAAATATCAGATGATAAAGAAAACTGCGTCACTGAAAAATTGTAACTCCTATGCTTATTTCCTTTTCTGTTCCTTTATTTTATGTCTCAGGCTCGACTTCAATGAAAGCCGACGATGAGGGATTCATAAAGAACTGTTTGGGATTGATTTATTTTTTTCCTGAATCACATTTAAACACAACTTCTACCAAATTTCATACCATCTACTTAATCTAAAAATGCGGAATATTTATTTATTATTATTTTAAAATTGTATTTATCCAAAAATGCGGAATTTATTTAAGCTACTATTTTTGCAGAATAGATAGGTAAGGAGAATTATAAACGAGTTCCTGGGTTAAAAACCAAAGAACTCCAAGTCAAAATATTTCTCACAGATATAGTATTCAAACCAAATTTCATGTGGATCGAAGAAACAAAATTTCACAATAAGTACTTATAAGCTATAGCAATATTCTTTCACGTATTTCATGCAGATCTTTCAAAACGTCTTTACGGGAGATCAAGGAGCCTTCCCGAGAAAAACCACCCGAAGCAGGTTTAATACAATTTATTTAGAATAAAAAAATATGCGGGACTGACATGGAGGAGACTGGCACAAGACAGACGGTTGTGGAGGAAACTTGGGGAGACCTTCGTCCAGCAGTGGATTGATAATGGTTGACAATGATGATGATGATTTAGAATCACCCCATCAGGGAACACTATGAAGAGACCCATACTGAAGCGATTCTTTAAGAATGACAGAAAAGGAAAAAGAAAACAAAAAGGGAAAATAATTGCTCCTAATTTCGGTATTTCTGATTAAATGGCATTGAATTTCTATTCTTACACAGATTAATTATATTTTGTAATTGCTATTATACAATGAATTGCATTACTTTTTAAATTATTATATTTTAAAGGTGCATGATATAATATTTGTTTACTGTCAAAAGTCTCCTTTAAATTTAAGTATTTCTTTAACTAAGTACACTCATACTTATTTTCTTTCTTCTCGTAATACAAATTAATGGACCATATCATTATGCTCAACTATCTAACAAAGTGTTGGGGCCGATTTCGCTGCTACAAACGCTTTCATCTGACGTTACAGCAACTCCACTGTGCTGCGGATTATGTCCTCAAGTATTTTACGTCAGCTAGACTAAATGTCAAGGGGAAGGGAGGATAAAAGGTTAAAATTTGTCCATCTCCTCATAGAAGTAATGTTCGAAAAGGTTAAAACACATTTATTTTTCAACATACTCCCCTTAAGTGCACATACGTGTGATGTACTCGTATACCTCTAACTTTAACTTCCTTTTGCTTTTCTGCGTTCTTATGCAAATTTTGTTTTTCCCCGTTAAATATTTTTCTGAATTAACGTCAAGAATTTGTCCCGATGAGGTTCATGTTGGCAATCCTGACGTCGGGTCAAAGGGGCAAGCAAGGCACATAAAGACTTCTAAGATAAGAGCTCAGTGTGCAATGTCAGAAGAGCAGAAGCAGACGTACAATCTTAAATGAGAGATTGGTGAGCCACGGGCTGTTCCTGATATGTAATGTGTACAAAAGCAGAGAGCGATCTAATCCTGTAACAGAGTTTCTTATTGAAAAAGTAGGTTCACCATATTGTGAAATATCAGTAATAAGTTCTTTTTAACGTATCTTGTGTTACGAACGACTTGCTGCTGACTAACCTCACGGGCTTGAATTTCTAATAAAGAGAGTGTTTTGGATACTTACAAGTGGACTTATCAATGAACCTTAGCCGTGATTTCGAAGTGTATGACAAATTAGAACTTTCACGTACAACTAACTGAGATTGATCCGGGAAAGTGACGAAATGTACAAGCTAAGCTATTCAAGTAAAGCTAATTCAATGGGTCTAC